>JAOWBC010001052.1:19514955-19543059 GCA_028566105.1 Hypoplectrus providencianus | reverse complement strand
GGGGAGGATGAGGCAGGGGAAGGGTGGGAGGAGACAGGGAGGGGGAGGGGGCATGGGAATGGGGGGTGATGCAGGGAGGGAAAGCGTACCCACTGCCTTAGGTGCTCTCCGGTTTTCAAATTTTCCTCCTCTGTCTGTCTCTTTCTCAATCGTTGCAACAGCAAGGGAGTGGGGATAGAAGGAGGGGAAAGAGATATTGTGACAGAGGGAGAGAGTGTGCGATAGAGAAAAAGCACTTGTCAGAAGGATGGGGAGGTTGCTATGACAACTACTTATACAGCGGGCTGTCAGTCATGTTTCATTGGAGTTTGGAGAGGAGGAGAGGAATGGAGGGTGGAGAGGAGTTAGGAAAGGAGGGGTTGGAGAAGGGTCATTTCTCCATCTGTCTGCTGAGCTGGAGTGTAAATTTGACTGTCAGGCTTGCAGATAAGGACAAATTATGAACAATATTAGCTGGCCGATAAAAAGGAACAATAATGAATGGATAAATATATTAAAACCAAATGAGATAGCATCCAGGCAGAAACAGGGGCCCTGAGAAGCCATCCAGGTTTTCTCATTTGGAGGGGAAGATAAGAGCTGGAGAGAGGCTGTAAGGAGGGGAAGGATCCACAGTATTAGAGCTAGCTACTGTAGCGTACTTCCTTGTCAAAAGAAAGAAAGAAAGAATCGAAATCACTTTGTAGCCGGAATACCAAACATTGAGGCTTCCTCTCCCTCCTTCACGAGCCTATTATACTTCTCCAATGAGCAGGATGCCACACAATAACAGTGTCAGCATGTGTTCAAGCATAAAAAACACAGACAGAATGGAATGAAATTAATTAACCCTAAGAGATCACAGTGCTTAGCCAGTGGAATTTAATCCAATTTATTACATATAGGGATCTAACTAGGGTTGTGTTTGCATTAATGAGATGGTGCATGCGTGCATGCGTGTGTGTGTGTGTGTGTGTGTGTGTGTGTGTGTGTGTGTGTGTGTGTGTGTGTGTGTAAATGTACAGTAGGTGTGCTAAGGGCATCCTTCCCGATATGTACAGTAAGGGATCAGTGGGAGAAGTGGGAGAGACCAACAAGGGAGGGAGTGTGAGGTCTGGCACAGCCGTAGGGTGAGAAAACACCGCCAAATTAACTCTGAATAATGAGCCTTTTATGTGCTGCGTTATCACCAGCAAAACAATGGACATGTATTTTGTCATAACACTGGAGCCACTTCAGACCGAACCCAGTTAGCAGGTTTCATCAGCGCGTCTCCACACTGAGGAAGAAATGTGGGTTGATAGAATAGTTTGTTTACCAATTTCTAAAGTAAATTAGCACTCCTGTGTGTATGTGTTGTATTTGCAGCTGTCTTTTGAAGTTTGCATGCTAACCCACAGAGTTGACAGCGCTAACTGTAAGGCCTACCATGCACCGGCCCTAATGAGGTAGCTTATTAGTGCTGTTTCCCTCATAACTTTGGATATGTTGCTTGGAAACAGCATTGCAAAGAAAACAATACTGTAGTTTTCACCAAAAAGCCATCAATAATATCAACACCAAAGCAATTCAACATGGAATTCAATTAAAACAATTATGACTGAATAAAGAATGCAAAGAAAACATGCATACTGAAGCAACATTAAATCATATATGAATGTTGAACATAATATGTTTCATTGTGATACTTGCAGAGGTTGCACATAAAGGCTACAGCCATATTCTTTATATAATTCACTTTACACAGCAGCTACAAGGACCTGCTTCTTTTAACTCCAGCAGCACCTACAGTGACACCGGCTTGATTTCATGTCATACTTTCATCATTTTGGTGTCAAGGCTGCTCATTGGCAGCTTGGCTGCGACCCATAAAAGCCATCAGTAAAAATGCCATTGAGCGCTGCGTGCAGGGCCTTGATAGCCGTGCTGCAGAAACAGCGCATCCTTCACTAAGCACCCCTCTGGGATGGATTAGGCTCCACCGCTTTCACATACATGTAAGTACACATAAGCACACTGACACAAGGTTGCTTATATAAGCATAAACACTGTAAACAAGAGGGCAACACACAAAGTAACCATGAAATTGTATGCACACACTCTCCCATACAGGCTGTAGGAGAAATAGAACGGCTTGCAAACACAAGTAGCTATATCAACAGGCACACAAATACCGTGCATGATGTGCTGTATATAAACAAATATATGGTATCAAGGGGTATCTAAAGCACTTTCTACAAACAAGCATTTCTGCAGTGGGAGGTTGTGGTTGGTAACTGTTGCATCACAAGCCCTATAGCGTATTAGTCAGGCCAAAGAGCTTGAGATCAAACTATAATGTGTTACTGCACAGCAGCCTCACGGGGAGATAGCTTCTGCATTCCACCCGTACACATTTCCTCCACACACACCAACCGAGTCGATTCCATCTCAGAGGGGATTTGGAGACCAGTGATCATGAATTCTCTCTGTGCCGCTGGCAGAAAGGATGATGGATATTGTATATGACACCTAAAAGACTCACCCACACCATCGGTACGTGCACAGTGCGGTGTACACACATGTTTGTAAGCGCATGTAAAAAGAAAACACTAAATGTGCATACAGGACCTCCTGTATGTCACTCAATATTCTCCAAAGACCTCCACAGATTTTATGCATCAGTGCGATCTAATGGCTGCTCTGTTCTTTGCTGCTGACTGGGGGATTGCAGCTGCATCTTGGCGCTGCTGGAGGCCTTAAACATACAAATACAGACACCTTTCCTAAATGTTCCATGTAAAACCTCTGAGGTGTGTATAACTGTTGGTGTGCATGTGGGCTCCCATCTCTATCTTTCTATACAATTTTAGTCGGTCATAGCCCGGTCGTCAGCTACCACCTCCCAACACAACACCTGAAAGGAAAAGCATAGAGAATTGCTTAAAATGTTTTATCTCCACCATAAATGTCTCCACAAATTTACACTTGATATGATAACAAATGTGAAATATTACTCACAGCCTTATGTTGAATTCAGTGTATTACGGCTGCGTTCATAAATCCTGAAACTGCTGTGCAACGTGTCTACGTAGCTCCTGTATATAAACATTTACAATATGGCAGTGCTATTTATATTGTCTCCCTTCATAATGCCATCTGAAGGGCACTTTGGCATCCGTTATAATATGGATTTTCTCTCCCCCATTTTCTTCTATCCCATTTATTGCCATTCTTCTTTCCTGTCCAGATTGTATTTCTATACAGTAGAATGGGCCTTTTACCTTTGGCAGTATTTAACACAGCACTAGCCTGTTTCTTAATTATTTTCTCATCGCTCCACTGACACTGATTCATGAGGGTAATGTTGGACACACCCCCTCAGCCAGCCCCCTCAACCAACCCCCACCTCCCTTTTCTTCCGCATGCACTTTCTCTCTTTTTCCCTCCTCTTCCTTATAGCAGCTAGTAGTTGCTTCCTGGATCATCTCTCTGACTGATTTTTTTTTCATCTCTCTTTGTTAAATCATTTCTTTATTTGTCCCTCTCCTTCTGTTTCTCTATCTCCATCTCTGCTTCTTTCTCTCATATTACTTTGTGATTGTCTTGGATGTTAATGAGTTACCTTCATGGTAACTCATTAGCCTTCATGGCTGCTCTCGAGTAATTACCTTTTTTTCATTTGGAAGGACAAAATTGACTACAGCAAGAGTCAACAAACTTCATTATACACTGAGTTAAACTGGGCCCCATGTGATATCCTGCCTCCCCTGATCTTATTGTGTCAAATATAGAATACAATACCAATATCCTATCACCTCCTCACCTCTGCACAAATGCAATATAAAATATAAACCCATGCTGGAACAAAAAGCTCTATCTGAGAAAAGACAATGGAAAGGTTGACGGACCAAAAGTGTAAGATAAAACCAAAAGGTTACACTATTAAAGCTCAAGAAAGGCAAACAAAAGTAAAGAGATATGCAGGAGAAAAGATGATGAGAAAATGTATAAAAACGTGGATGAGCATGAGAGAGAGAGAAATGAAAAGGAGGAGGCTTAGGAGATAGAGAGCTAGGGGCCATGCCCAACTCCAGCTCAAGAGAGAGTGAGGATGTACCAGAATATGGGCTATCTCTCTGAAGCTTTGTCTGCAATAGCAACTGAGCTGGCAGATGACTTTGCTGCACATGGACAAAAGAGGCTTACAGGCCACCCTGCATGTCAGCTTTCCCCGGTCAGAAGTGTGAGAGCTGTAGGGGAATATAGAGTTCACACCTGCCGAGACCTACAGAGACCTTGGTGAAAGTGGATTCAGATTTACTCTGCACATATGACATCAGACAGCAGCTTCGTTTTGCATATACTACCAGTTCAGTGTTGAGCATCTCTTACCCTAAAAAATCTGCAGTGTTAACAGTTATGAGCTGGGGGAAATGCTGTATGAGGTAAAGTAGCAAATACATAAATACATACATAAGCCCTAAAGCATGTCACTGGTGTACTTTTATATTTTGCCATTTCCATATTATTAGTTTGAGCTGATTCTTAATGGTAGGTGAGATGCTAAACTTAGAGCTGTTCCACCCTTTGTGCTGTTGTGTGCTTTTTGTATGCATGGCCTCTGTAGTGCTGATGTGACTGAGAGCCTAACCCTGTCAGTCACACTGACAGCCAAGCTGTCTTATCTGCTCTCTATCGGCGATGGTGCACTTTAATTAGGCTAGAAGGTCAATCAGCACTTTTTTAGAGGATGTTATTCTACTGAAAGCATTTCATAATCCAGAATGGCGCGCAGGCAAATACCCGTACGGGTCTCCCTCACCCTCTGTTCTCACATTGTATCCTTGCTTGTCACGCGGATCAGATCTATGAGAAATAATTTCACACAGCCCAGAGGTTTTTGCAACATATCTTCTATATTACATCTGTAAAAATAGAAGCAAATGATAAACTTGGAGCATCTTCCACTGTTTCTGAATTAACAATACATTGTTTACCTTGACATGAAAGCCCAGACTTGACTGGTTTTTCACAGCAATGCCTGTTCTTATTTAAGTGTCAAGAGAACCACCATTATCACAAGGAAAATAAGTCTTGCTGTCATCATTTACTTAACAGAAAGAAGCAACACCACATGTAATAGCAGCAGGTTGTTCTTCTGTGACCCTTTTCAAAGAATTATGTATAGAAAACATAATTGTTTTCTTCTTGTTGTTTCTCTGACTATCTCTCTTTATTTAGTCTGCACAGCCTGGATAAATGCAATTCAATTTTGTTATGAAACTGTTATGATGCTCCACCATCAACAACCAAATTAGTTGCAAAGCATGCCAGGACTGTACACATTGTATTGATGTCTGAGCTGAGCAGGTTCATTGGCTTGAAAATGCACTTGTGGTATATGTAATTTACATATTTTTTTTACAGGACTTTTTGCTCACTGTCCGTTTTCATAGTCATTTTTAGAAAAGGGATATTAATCTATTATGTGGAACATCATCGAGCATCCTCTACTGAAACATTAACAACTCGTCTTTTACTATCCACAACAGCTTCCTCCTACAAATGCCTACATGCAGCCAGACCAAACGTGGAATGATTTAATCAAGATGTCATGTACAAACCAAAACTATTCTTAACACAAAAACTTACTTTGATCATTGATGCACACATGATGACACTCACTAAATTAAAGCAAACTTAAACCAGGCTGAGCTAATAGGAACTGCATTGTTCGATCAGAGAGGGAATGGAAGTGGGAGATTTTCAGCTTGATCGGCTATGACCACTACAACCGATTCTGTGCCACTCAAATGTTACAGATACAGTATCTTTTAAGACTCTCTTGGCAACTTTATTTACTTCAGCAGGATATTCAGATCATCAATGGGAAAATTGACCTTCAATCCATACTTACGCCATGTGCAATGCAGTGTGGGGCAGACAGAAATTTGAGATAATATTACAAAGGGCATCTACCTATACATTCTTGTTAGTAGATACTGATGATATGCATTGATAAACACACATTGCCTTTGTTTTTAGGCCTCTATAATAGGCCACCAAACAGAATATTTTCTTTGATTCTTCTCTGATATTTTGACATGAGATGTGTTGTTATATAGATCTATTGTTGTGTCTATTCTGTGTATGTATGGCAAAAATGACCCCCACTATTGTCCACACACACACACACTCATCGCTTTGTCTCTCCTCCATCCCAGTCAGCTTGACAGCCCATTTGTTTTCATCTCCAAGATATTTTGCTTGATATCTAATGAAATAAATATCTATATATTGAACAAATCATCAAGAGGGGAGGGTGGAATTCTTCACCAGATGTCAGTTACATTTTCTCCTTGCTGTTTTATTTCATACATCAGATTTATTGGATGTTTATTGTCACAGCAAATCATCTAGTGTCCTGGCATGCATAGAAATGCAGTGGAAAGCACACACTGTCTGTTGATGAAACTCTTGAACCGTGAGGCACGATTTAGCATGCAGCATGTAGAAAAGCAATCTATATCTTGGAATATGATAGATATGAAGGAATGGAGAAATTTGGACCTGTCAAGCTGATACCTAATAGCATTAGACCGCAAAAAGGCTGACTTATTTCTCTCACCAACTTTGACTAAATTATCAGGCAGATGGCCTTTTCCTCTGGCTTTCTATCTCTTCCTTGCTCACTCGCTCTCTCACTGACAAACCTTACAGTAAGCATTTTAATTCCCCCTGACCTTTACTGATCTCACCCAGGCAGTTTTGCCCATTGCTTAGGGCCAAAACAAAATGGAATTTGAATTTAAGCTCAGAATAATTTAAGACGATCCTTTCTATGCAGACAGTCTCAACTATTTTGTAGTTTGGGTGCTGCCAACTGACTAAATGGACTTTGTGTAAGAGCTCTCTCTCTCCGTTCCTCTCCTACCAATGGGACCGTGGGATCACATACAGTGAGAGTGGGGAATGAGCGAGCCTGACGTCCCCAGAATCACATGTATGCACACATGACGCACACACGTACAAGTTCCGACTCTAAGACACAGAGCACCAGGGGGCTTTGTGTGCAAGGCTGAGAAATGCCATGTCAGCACGCACCACATGGAAGTTTAGAGGGGAGGGAAAAGCTAAATAGTGTAAAAAAGGGAGCGTGTGATGAAAAATGCATGCAGGGAAGAGGGGGACAGTGGCTCCCTGTACAGTTGCCTGCGGAAGCTCTCCTCCTCTTTATCCTATTCCCACTACTGACAGCGCTGCCTCCCTGACTGACCACACACACATACATGCATTTCTAAAAACAGAAACATATGCAGAATTGACAAAACTCACACATTATGTATGACCACCTTCTTAGATACATAAAAAAATAGACTATAACCTCAGTCAATCATTGTGCATTAGCCTTACAACATATGTGAATATTTTTGGGGAGTTTGTTTGCGTTAACTTATATTTTACTTTTCCCTCAGCATGCTAGCTTACATACTGCTTCATAGAGACATGCGGGTTAATATGTTTCTGGTAAAATAAACACAGCACCTCCCACCATGTGCAGTTAAAACGTCCAAGGAAGAAATTGATTCCAACCACTTTATCTTGACCTTATATTTGGGAGGAAGTGGAGAAGCGTCTTTTAGCTATACATACAGTTTGATCCAAAAACTATTATCCTGTATTTTCCGTTTTATTTCTATTGTATTATTACAACCAAAAGTCACTATCATAAGAGTACTTTACACTCTCCATTTTGACCTTTTGACATTAGATAAGAAGAAAATCATAGCTTACATAGCTCATCAGTGAAGCATAAAACATATCAAGGTGACTTTTTCCACATATATGTAAAGGATTATTTTGTAAAAAAAAGAAAATATATAACATGACAATAATCCAAGAGAAACTTACTATAAAAAAACAAAACAAAAATGTTTTGAATGTGCTCCTCAGAAACATGCATTATGGTGCCGCAAGCTACAAAGCTGTGCAACCCAAATATACACTCACAAAGCAACATGCAACACATGCTCAAAGAGGCGCAACATATTTTCAGCTGAGTTGATGGTTGTTGGCTGTCAACTCCCAGTCCGGTGATAGTCATAATCAAAGAACTCGTATTCCGCTCCATTCGCCCCGACAACCTTCACAAGACTCCTTAATCATACGCCAGAAGTGATGTAATGACAGAGAAATGCTGCCAATTAGACACCTGCAGAACAACTCAATCAGTTTTAGGAACCTAAACCACCACTACCCTCTTACATATTTCATTCATATGAGAATATGCAGGTACACAACAATCTTTTATTTTGTACTACGGATATTTGCGGCTTGTTTTGTACAGTACATACTGATGGCTGATCTGTCAGGTCGATCTGTCAAGAGTTCTTTCTATTGCTATGAAAACAGCATGTCGTCCTTTTCACTCTGCAACTGTCTGACAATGTTAATCTGCGGGAGAGGACCGTGTTGACAGAACCCATTACAGAGCTTTAGGGGGGAGAGGTTAGGCATCAACACAGAAGCAGAATTTAAATTGGTAAATCTCTTATAAGGCATGAACTTTTATGAGCAAATGCCCACTAGACTTAACCCCGCCCTTTCAAATTAATTCATTATGGCTTGTGTACATATGCATGCTGTGGTCCATGCTTAAGGTAACTGTGGGTGTGCTATGTGTATATGTGGGTATGACTGGGAGTGTTTGTCACATGGAGCTAGGAAATTGTTTTAATCTTCTCAGCGCTCCATCAGCAGTTTATCAACCACACCACCTTTACTGTGGGGTTGGGTGTGTAGTGAAATGACTGGCAGAAGTCAGAGAGGAGGGGTGTCTGCATTTCAAATATCAATTGGCGCTGTCAGCATGGCCCAGTATGGTGAAGGATTATCTGAAATTAGTTTAGTTAATTCATCATCTTAAAGGGCAGTTGCTTTGCCGCTGATTAGTTATTGTACACACTTGTCAATTAAGGGTCTCTGGAGAATTTGTCCCACGAGGACTGATGCCGACATCAAATGCGCACACGCGGAGGATAAGACAAGGGACAGGAGACAGACAAGTAATAACAGAGAGAGGCGAAAAAGGAGAAAACATACACAGGATGAGGTTCAGGAAAGACTCATCCATGGCCTAATGTGCTTCACTTTGAAATGTGTGAAGTATTTTTTTTTTTTGTCTTGTTATAATTTGTAAGATAATGCCACAAAAATGAAGACAGTAAATATGATCTGGCTTGTGTGCACAGTTTGGTGTTGTAGGTGGTTCTAGATGAGTTGATAGGTGAATTAGAAAAAATAAATGTGCGAGCCTTGTACAAAGAGGCCAAGTGGAGGCCGTCACATTGACCTCTCCACAGGTTTCTATTTCCATAGTTACTGCTCAGCACACTTTAAATGGCCAAATAGAAAAACCCTGGTCAAACCCTGTCAGCCTGTCAGACACAAACTGATATATACATATACATATAATTGCTTGTTGTTAATTGTGTTGTAAATACCTGCCTCCTCACAAAAAACAACAACAAAAAAATTTAAACTGCTTTTCAGGGGTATCCGGCAACCCACGTAAAAGTGAGAGGGGTAATGTGCCAGATTTCTTCAAGGATACACTGTAAACACTCCTATAGAAAAAGAAATGGCTCCTCAAGCCTGCATGTTTTCAAAAACAGATTTTCTGACAATACACTTATAAACATCATGATATGAATATGTTCAAAATGTTTGATAAAGCACGGATGGAGGGCAAAACTTTGGTTTGATTAAAACAAAAGATATGAAAATAATCTTGAAATTGTTCATGTATAAATGTTCAATAGAGCAACAGACTGTTCGAGATACTACGCCGTTCCTTCCCTGCATAACTGGCTACAGTGTATGTTTTGTCACCACTGATATTGCATTCAACAGTGGTTGTTAGTCCTGGTCCTGGGGACCCATAGTACTGCCGGATTTTAATCCTCCCGGCTCGTACTGTATCCTTCCATAAAGTTAATTACGTCCACCTTTCATCCCAGGTGGAAACCAGTCTCTGATAAGGTGTTTAGAATGAAAAAGCTACCTATTTAATCCTATTGGGGCTGTGGTATTCCTACCCCTCATTCACTAATGCTTTGTCCCTCTCCTCCCCCACAGGCCACCTGGTTGGTTGGGAGCAATGCACATCAGACATCCCATACTGGATCCCCCAACATCTCTGCAATGAAGCAACCATTTTCAAACTCAACAACACTCTACAAGAAGAAAAAATATTTTAAATATGTCAATACATTTCTTATTTCAATTTTCAGAGAGAGAAAAAATCTTAAGTGCACGACGACGAAGACAGTTTCCTTGGAACCATCAGAGACAAGTGGATTGTAGGGCAAACTATGTTGCTTTTCTGTGGCAGGGAGAATGGTAGGCTAAGGACTGTACCGGTACACTACCTATATAGCTTCAACTAAAAAAATGTGGTACCACTCAGAATCCATTTCTATCAACATTGTATGTAGCATGTAATATTATAATAATTTGGATGTGGAGGTGTGTTGGCAATGGAATTCCTCAAAACTCAGTTCTTTCATTCAAATGATGGGTAGTAAATGAAAATGAATAATTAAGCACTGACTTAGCATTGGTGACACTGTAGCACTAGGGAAATATTTTAAAACAAACCAGATTTTATAGATATTAAGACATTTTTTTGAAAATCATTTTATTTTCCTGTTGCATATCAAGGTCTAATGAGATATTGCCAGATCTTCACTGATTAGTTGGGAGAAATCCTTGTGTCTGTGGAGGAGAGGCATGGGGACACAATTTTGGTTATTTGCTGAAGGTACCAAATAAGGTTGTTTGCCAGATAAAGGGTTAAGGTTATGGATGTCATGTCAACCTGTGTGTTCCTCTTTCCACCCAGCTGCCCCTCAAAACTACCAACACTCACCCCACTATTACTCTAAACCACCCCCCACCCCTTCACCAAAGGTAAAACATCTCAGGAAGCAATCCAACACAATTTGACCCTGTGTTCTTCGTATAAAAGCAGAGCTAACCCCATGTGCACAGAGAGAGGGCAGGTGGCAAAGAAAAGGAGAAAGGGCTTCCATAAATGCAAACCAATGTGGTCAGAAACCACAGGGGTGAATGTAACCTTTCGCATTGGAGGACAGTGTTATTAGTGAAGCCAAAGTCAGAGCAGTCATTTAACTGTCCTGACAGTAACTGCTCTTCCACATTAGCTTCAGCGCCGACTTCTGAAAATACAGAAGGGGTGGAGGGTGGGGGGAGAAACAATACAAATGCCAGAAAATGAAATAATAGAGTGTTTCTACAATTTCCAATTCAATTTCCTCTCACTGACCTGCAGTAACAAGAGAAATCAATGCAGCCACGAGTAAAACATTCTGAACTGAGGGATGGCAATAGCTTCTTTTTTTTCCTCAGCCAAACGAAAGACCATCTTTGTTTTGGAAGATCACTCGGCAAAAAATAAATCACTCAGGAGTAAAATGCTGGCACTTTTGCTGTCTGCAGAGGTAGGCACCAACCCAGACATTCACGGCTGCCTTACACGTTTCCCTAGAAAAAGCACAGCTATATCACAGCTTTAACCTCCACGTCGATGTAGTGCAAATTGAGAACTCTTACAGGAAATGAAAGACAAGATAATTTCTGCACACAAGTATATAAATATTTGTTCCGGATGAAGTTAAAAAAAAATGTAAAGGACTGGTGCAAGAGGAAATTTGCACAAATGTCAATAATGAAAACAGTCTGTGATTTCTCCTCTCACATCTTGTGTTTGTATTTTAGTACTCTTTAAAAGGAGCAAAATAGATCTCTGCCTTTTCTTCTGCCTATGGCAAAACACATCCATCACCAGTATTGTCAACACAACAATCTGGCCTGTAAGATCATGGAGTGAACACCCTTTCCAGGTCTAAATTAAATCCTTGATCAGAGGTGTTACCTGGGATTAATTCAGGTGCCTCTACTGAACACAGGAGGCTTAGACAAGAAATCCAGCCCAGAAATATAGCCACAACTTCTCTCTATAGACTTCAAAGATGTAGGGATAATAGGGAAACAAGAGGGAGAGAATACGTACTGTCTCCATGGCAGCCGGTGATGGAGGCCCTGGCCTCTGAGACCATTAGAGCTTCACATCTGATCTCTTCAACCAGGGAACACAACTCTGACAACACTGCTTTCTAACTGAAATGGAATATATTGCAGAGGCCTACCACAAATTTCCCACAAATAACCAGCATTCAGAGTATTCAGTGTGCCATCTTGTAAATTAAGTGCAGTGGTGAGAGAAGTAGTCAGATCACTATATACTAATACCACTCCACTACAAGTAAAAGTCCTGCATTCAAAAAGTACTTATGTAAAAGTGCTAAAGCATCAGCATCAAAATGTACTTAAAACGATCAAAGTAAAAGTAGTTATTATGGAGAATGGACCCACTCTGGTTGTTATATATATTACAGGTATGTTATTGGATAAATATTATTGATGCTTTTACGGAAGCAATGTTTTGCTGTTGTCCAGGTAAGGTTGATTCGAACTACTTAATCGACTGTTACATGGTTCAAATTAATGAACATAAACATAATCATTTGAAATTGATTATGTGTTTTCATGATAAATATTGATCCGAAAAGTAACTTAAGCTAACAGCTAAATGTAGTGGGGTAAAAGGTACAATTGCCTTTAAAATCTAGTGCAGTAGAAGCATAATGTTAGTTCCACAAATGTGACTCTGGTCTTAAATAAAGACGTTTTCTATGTTGCAATATGAGTATAAGTTACGATCCAGCATTTTAGGGATCTATTCTTTTTCTCCTCCAACTTCATGGAAGCACAACACAAAACCACTGGAGGATGCCTTTAACACTTTGAATTACAATTTGGATTTCAAAGGACACACAGATATACAATCAACATGTGAAGTGGTTAAAGAACACACACATAGCTACAGTATATAAAGTACACATGAACAGCAGAACCAGTGAGCAGAGCACACATTAGTGGCTGACTGTGCAGCAACAAGCAGAAGCAGAGTTGGAGCTGACACAAATTTAAATTGACCACAGCCACAATGAAGGCCACAGCCCATGAATAATGAATAGTGTCCAAACACCCTAGAGCAGAAAGAAGAATTTATTTTTACAAAATCAGCTGCAGGACTTTAAGATGAGAGAAAACAGCATATGTACCATTATGTGTGAACTCTGACCTGACCGTGGGAATCTATCTTTTTTGTTTTTGTTTTTCACCGGAGGGCTCAACAGTTCTTGACAAAACATGGTGTATGGTTCTTCCAAACTTATCTACAAACATGCCTTTCAACCAACACTTGTCTTTACAAAAGACAGACAGACAGACCTTTGCTTCAAAAAGTGTGTCTGAGAGAAAATGGAGGAAGGTGACTCACTGGACACAGCACAGAAAAAAAGGGGCAAAATAACTGTTGAAGCGTGAAAGTTTGAAAATTTTCTTTCTCTTTTTTTTTTCCTTCTGTGAGCAAAAGAAAGCTTTCAAGTCTGGAGATTGTGAAATGTTATTTTTCATCTTTTTTTTTTGAGGCACAACGAAACCTGAAAAGCCATGGTTACAGCAGTTTAGTAACCATCCTATTTCAAAATTGAGGTCTTTTCAGATGTTGTGAGCCATTCAGACCTCCTGGGATTCACTGCAGTGCACTGTATGAGTCCTAACATGTCTACGTGCTGGAGGAAACTGCGGAAAGCTTTTTTTTTCTTTTCTGCACCGTCATGTTTTCTGTTCTTTACCATAGTGTTCCCTTGTACCATGTGCAGTGGCTACCTACTGCTGCTTGACATCTGATCTGTTCTCATGTGTTTTTAATCATACCATCCCCCTCCAACACCTTCTCCTTTCATCATATTTTTAGATAATGTCAGCTGAGCATTGATATTCAACATTATTCCTCCACGTATGACAATTTTATCTCTTGCGTGTTTTTTGTTGTATGGTTCTTCATCTCCATAGCTGAATATGTTACTTTGTTTTGGTTGGTAATTTCCAAGCTCTGAGAAATTCCAATCACTGTTCAGGCTGCTACCTGACTTATCTGCTGTAACAAATAACTATTGAGCAGCAACAACAACAGCAGATTGCCATGCAGAACATGGCCTTTAATGCAGCAGCAATACAAAAAGAAATAGCTGTGAGGAAGCTGTTATAAACCAATCACTTAATTTGCCCCAGAACTGTTTTTTTCCCATCATATTAGAGCTGTTAAACAGGGCAGAGTGTTGCAATGAGATGTTATGTCTCCCCTATATAAAAACTCATATTCTCATCAGAAGAGCCTCCCAAGACTATTGTCATCGCTCATCAGTGGATGAACAATAAACCTCTGGTGCTCCAGATATCCTTGATAGCCATCTTAAAAAACACCACTGGGATTACTCCTGTCAGCAAGTGTGTGAAGTGTACATTATGGTAATGCAGCCATCAGAAAAAATATTATATTTCTTGATTTTTACTTAACCCTCTTCCCCACCTCACCCATCTTCAGCTCCAAGAGACAATTTAGACTCGTCCTTGGCTCAAAGGCAGCACTACTTGAAATGCCTTTAGATTTGGTGCACACACACATCAAAGAGACCAGGAGCTTATTTTCAAGTATTTTGCACCCCGAGGCTAGGAGCTACTTCTGAGGCTGCTGTGTTCCCTGTAAATAGCTTGGTTTTCTGTTCCACAGATCCCAGCAAAGCACTAGCTACCAGAGAGCTGTGGGCAGGGGCCTCCGTGCTCTCCTATCACCAGAGGTAACAGGGAAAATCACTGTGCATAATAGTTCTGCCGATTGCTTTCCTAAGGTGTTGATCAGTAATGCTCACAACAACTAAACTCAATCCAAGTCTGCCAGGGCAAAGGCATCCAGAGTATGTTCGGCTCCTTGCCTTTGAAAGATCAAACTTCTCGTCTTGTTTTTGAAGGTGCCACCCTGTGATGTGCTAGAAGTTTTTGAGCATTCAGTCTCTTTTATCCCATGTTCATCCTGTGAGGACATAAACAGTGACGTACCGTGTTCTGTGAGGGAGAATGCAAAACAATTATTTAACCTGTTGTCATCAAACAAAAAAGCTTTAAATATTGTATTTACTAAATGTTGTTTTAGCATTTGGACTGTGACATTGGATGTGCCTTTACTCAATGTCATAACCTGGATCAGTGGTGTAATTATGATTCCACGGGCCCAGGAGCAGGATACTAACAACGGGCCTTATTTTAGTACAATTTTGCACTGTCCTGTTTCATTGCAGTGGTGCAGAGAAACTGACTTATACCTGTACAATACACATAAAGGATTACTACAGTTCCTTAATGAAAACATCAATGACAGTGGCAATTAACTTCGATCAAAATTATATTAGAAAAATAATGCATACAAAGACTACTGTTTGCAAATATTTGCTATTTTAGTGGCAAAATCACCTGATAAAAACGAGAAATATTTATTTCATCCAGCATTTCTCATAATAAAGGACTAATTATTTAATGTTAGTAACACATAGTATTGTATGTTATCCACTACAATTGCTGTCTTTGAAGCGTCTGCACCCCTTCCTTCTTTTACATAATGGTATGACCCTAATCTGTCCTCACATGATTGGCAGGATGATGTGTCCATCAAAATAAAGTCCCACCCCTGCATGCATTTATTCTCAGCAGAGCTCCGCCTCTCTTCTCATTAAAGAACAACACATCATTAGCCAGTCGTACAGGCCTTTCGGTGTGGCGGGCCCAGGTGCGGCTGCACCCCCTGCACTCCCTATAGTTACGCCACTGGCCTGGATTCAGACCTTTGAATCAGGGAAATCCACTTAGTTGACTTCTTTGTTAGGCATCATGACATGAAACACAGAAAAAAAACAACGGATTTATTAAGCACCACATATGAAATAGTTCAGGCTAACCTTCTACTGTCATTCATAACTAACATTTAATTGTGAGCCAGGAGGTGCAGATTACTGCAACCGATGTTTTTTCAGCGGCAACCTCTCATGGCTGTAGTAATTGTGACAGGAGGAAATGACAAAGCAAATTGACCAGTGGCCCTGAAAAAACTTCCTTAACTACTGAATGTAGGTACTTTACACTTCCCACATCACCTCCTCAGTTGTTGTCAACTGTATTTACATAGATGTCATGTCATCCAGTATCACCCAACATTGAAATTTGTTCTTAATTTGTTCTGCTCCAACTTTAAAACCCTGGCAAAATCAATTTGTTGTCTTTGGTGATTGGTTAGGTAAAATTAAATCACCCTCCACCACTGAGAACCACTCCAGTGAAAGCAATTTCAGACCGAAGATTGAAACATATTGTAGCGAGTTGATACCTGGCAATCAATGTCTCCTGGGTTACAAAGTATAGAAAGTCTTTGTAAAATTTGTGAGATTTGGCTCAGCATTTACTCAACTTGAAGCAGTGAAAAATAGAGTCCAAGAATTGAATGTCAGAAACTTGCCCTCTTTTACCTCTTTCAAAAAAGCATCCATCAACATTAGAGATAATGGCACCTTCACTTGGAAGTGGAAATGTGCCTTTAAAGAGTCGTTTTAAAGTCGTTTTAGTCTGCTGTGTCTATTTCCTTGTCCAAGATCATCCTTTCTACAGTGATGCCCTTCTTCTTTGTAATGACTGCTGCAAGCCAGAAATTTTGATGCCTCAGAGTGCAGAGTATCATTCATAAGAAGACTGCTTGCTGTGATTAGCTCAATGCCTGAAGCCATATATGAAAATTCATTTTAAATGTCCTTTAAAAACCCATAAAACATCCATATTGACTTGAGGCTGCCAAGCTGTGGGGGGCTGCTAATCAGTTCCCTCTATGGTCCATTTAGCCTCTGTGTCATTAAAGATAATACAAATAAAATAAGTGTTAACATGAAGGCATTTGAATCCTTCCCCTGAAAAAAATATCAGCCTCCCCTCACCAACTGTCAATAATTTGCACTAGAAGATTTTTTTTTAGTTTCCCACGCTTGAAGTGCATTTGTGCTGAACAAATTCCAGTTAATTACAAGGCAAATGGTACAAAATGTGCTCTGTGACCATTACAATCCTGTTTGCTATGCTCAGCAAGGATGCATCACTCATCACACCCACACAAACACTAGCGTGCACAGATAAATGAAAACACATAGATAAAAGGACTCCAGTTAATGCATATACAGATTCCAGTGCCCCATACACACACATACATACACACACACACACACAGACACCATTCTGTATCCCTCCTGATTAGACATATGCATCATTTAAGTTTCAGAGCTTTACACAGATGTAGGATTTGAATACTTTGCTCTACCCTCTCTTGACTTTGACCAATATTGTGAGACAGTAGTATTCCAGCAATGGAACTTTAATGAAAGGTTTTGCAACATGCATAGACGCTTGGTTGATCTAATGAGATCCCTAACTGTTTCTGCCATCTGCCAGACCCTAGTCATGACATTAACTATGCAGCCATGTAAAGCTTCAAAACTCTTTTAGATGAAGCAACCCTTATCCGCTTTGTGTCGAGTGCTGGTGCACAAACATGTGCATGCCTGATGGAATGCTATAACATGGCACAGCACCTATTACATTCTACTGCATTAAAATATACAGCGGCTATGTAACACTGTAGACTGTAACAGAGAACTTTCAATAGAATGGCTATGTTACATGCCTTTATTGTCTCATAAAAATGAATGTGGTGGTGGTGGCAGCATTTTACACAACTTACTTTTTTCAATACCACAAACGGTATAAAATGAGGTAGAAAAACGATCATCCTATTGGTAACAGTATCACTATAGGGGTAATGGTATTGTAATTTTTTAGATGATACCCTGACTTAGTAGAACATGGTTTACACTTTATTTTAGTATACACTATATCTGAGGGAAAATGCCTTTCAAGGCTCTGTGTAATGTAATGTTTTTCTTTGATTTCTCTGAGCTTTTGTTGCAGTATTGACGTTTCCAGTATATAAGGCATTGCTTTGAGTCAAACTCATCTGCAGTATACGGGGGTGCCATTGTTCGCCTGGCTGGGGAGAGGTCACTGCGAGGGAGGAGAATAAATGTGGAGTGATTGACTAGTCTCTGTTGGAGAAATGAGCTCTCCATTCATTCCCAGGCTTCCAGAGGTGAAACGTCCTTCAGGAAAGTAAACACAATCTGACAGGGCCCTACAACAGACGCAAAGGCACAGCATGGCACAGCCAGTAAGGACGGCACTTTGCTCCACTCTGCCTTCCTCTCCTGCGTCCCTCCTTTTCTCCCAGCCTCCGATCTTTACGATGACCCACAACAGATGATCAGCTCATTGCTGAATGTGGACACTTTAGCTGGAATATTTTGCTTCACAACTGCGCAGAATATGTTCAATGTTAATAATCACGCCCTCACATCATTCTGAAATAAAAATGAATCTAGAGGGATGGGGGTGATCATTCATATAAAGGTATAAGTGCAATTTTCTCTAGACTTCCACACCAGGTCCTAGCAGATCCCACGTCCCTCCTGGAAAGCAAATTGAAAACTAGCGCCCACCCGAGACCAGATTAGGCTGTTTTCCCGACATGCTTAAATTGCAGTAATCTCAAATGCAGATCACATCTGCAGCTAATTGATGGATTTGCCAGAGGATCTCAGAGTGGTTGGGCTCCAATGTGAGCTCGTGTTTATTTTCAGAAGGCAGATGCTTTAACCCTTCTCTGTCTGCTGCCAGCAACACCAAGCCAGTGAAAGTTGGAGCTAGCGGCACAGTGTTATCAACTGCGAGATAACTGTCCAGAGGCTTTGCCTAACATTCACCCACAAACTCTGCCTAATTGGAGAGAAAGATGTGCCCGGGTTTCTGTTATACATTGGTTTTGCATGAATTATTCAAAGCACATAAGGCTTACTGTTGTTCTTCAGACCCTCTCTTGCCATTCATGGTAGAAGCTCCAATGAGTATATGAGTTCCTGCCATCCACTCATGCAAATATGCTTACAGAGAAAGTGTGGTTAGCAGCTCATCACAGCATTGTCACATACACTTCTGTTAGCTGCAGCCATGAAAGTTTACATCATGGTTACTAGCTATCAGCAGTCAGCACTGTTCTCCTGTTCTGTCTGAAGACAGAGCAGACTCTTTGTTCACAAATAGATGCAGAGGAACACAATAAGGCTTTTAGCAAGCCGACCTAAAACTTCAGATCTAATGCCAAACTACAGTCTTGTGTTTGTATCAGAGAGGGCGAGGGATTAAAGAAATGCTATGCGTTTGCACATGTGTAGGCATTTTTGCATGGATAGCAAAGAAAATGCATAGGCACTGTATGTGTTAGTGGAATGTGCTGTGTGTTGTGGTTGTGGCAAGCAATGATCTATTTTTTCCCATTACCCCACTGCATACGTGTGGTTCATTTACATTCATGGTTATCCAGATAATGAAGCTTTCAATCCGGGGGATCCTGTGGTGAGAACAATGAACCCAATTACCTCCTGCCGCCTGTGAGATGGGATGGCAGACTCTGAGACAGATGGGAGAGGCTGCACTCGGCCGGCAATCCAATCACATTCATCTCGCTTGCTTCCCGTTTCCCCTGTTCATGTGTTCTGCAGCAACTTATCAACAGGCAGGGGCCAAAGAACCTGGGATCATTACATCACACACACCAACGATTTTGCAAACACACACACAAGTGTATACAAACACATTCCCTGAGGTCCACTCGACCCCTGCATCCCCCCCCCCCCCCATTCCACACTGCTAACATGCACCTTGGTTTCTTTCTTCCTTCCACCACAATTTGATCTTAAGAACTTGTATACCAGAGCTGCTGGAGAAGGACGAGGAGGGGAAGGAGAGGGAGCTAACGAGAGGATTCTGTGGGCTAGGTAATGTCTACCTTAATCTTGATCTCCTTATCAGCAAGCCAGGGTCTGACTGAGGACATTCTTCATGATTTATGCAAGATACTCAAGTTTCCTTTTTCTAGTTTAATATTTCAGTTATATGCTCAGACAGAAATCAGTCAAAGATGTGCTCAGCAGAAGTTAGTGGCTACTTTATTAGCCCTTGTGTGGATGTGCAACATGATGGAAGAAAATGGAAATCGTGTTAGTCAAGAAAGAAGTTAAACAAGGGCATCTTTTTTGATCACGTCTCTGATGCAATCATACGAAATGAAATCAGTGAAGATGGCTGTTGAGTGAGTTTTACAATAACCTAGACTTGTGTCATCTTGCACCATGGGGATGTGCTAGATGATGACGCCAAATGCAAAAATACAGAAATTGAAGTATAGATATAACATCAGACAACAACAAAACAAAAACTAAGGTAAACACCTTTGCTTTCAGAGTTAAGGCAATTTCTTTTCCACAGCTAATTGATTTAATGAGCCACCACCCTATCAGAGATACACAAGTGGTAGGAAGACCGCACAAGCAGCAGAGAAGTTGGGAAAGCCTATGACAGCTGCCCTCACCAAGGACTACTTGACATCACCAACTTCACCAGCTGTGGAAAAAAGCAGTTACTTTGCGTAAGTTCAGCTCTTTGAAGAGATGTGTAGCTCTCTATTGTGTTGCTAATTGATTTTCAATAAGAAATAAGCAGATATATTTTTTACACTTCTGTGTTCATGAGCTTTAAGTTATATTTTAAACAGACAAAAAACCTAACTTAAATAACTTAAAACTAACTATTAATCATGCAAATGAATATATTAGGGGATTGACAGCCCTGTTAAAAACTTATGATAAGTCCCATGTATAATTCACAAAGCAAATGATCATATCGGTACTCCTTTTCAGCTATGAGTAGTGCAGCACCATACATCTCTCTGAAGTTTTATAGGTGGAGAAAGTGTAACATAGTTCCCGTAAGAGAGGACTTGACATTCAGCAGTAGCCAATGATACAGAGTATGCCTGGACCTAGACGGTGCTTGAGGGAATGTATTCCACTACTAGATAATTAGCCGGTGATTGCGTGAGAGCTGATACCAATTCTGCATAATACTCCAATATTTTTCTGCATGCTTCATGCAAAATATACCCTTATCTCATATTCTTCCCCCCTTATGGCCCCTCATTTTGACACTGTGATCGATAGTAATTGACTTAGTGATCGATGTGTCTCTTGAAGTTTTCCATCAGTCTGTACTGCCATCAGTTGTGTCCACACTATTGTGGGCAGTGTATGGTTTCTTAGTGGGGATCTGCATGCTAATGCTTACAGCAGCTCCCCTGAGTGGCATACAGGTGTTTTTATATTAATGAATGTCAGTAGAAGAGATCTCGTTGGTCATCCCTGGATACACACAGGTGTGTAAATACACACACTCACACACCTGCTCACACATGCGTGCATGTTGCCTTTCACACACACACAAAGAACACACACATGCAGACTGAGGCTGCACACCCACTGAACCCTTGGATGCATTATTGATAAGCTACTAATTACGCTTGTTGCAATTTCAGCTGACCTTTCCCGGGAACATCCCGGATCATTATAAGCTGCATTCTCTCTTGAAATTGCAAAGGTAATCTAAAGTCCACCTCCCTTGCTCCTCTTCTGCCCCCAACATCACTACCTCCCTCACTTCCTCCCTCCACTCACTGTTGAATGAAGATGTGTTCTTCCATTCAAACAAAGTAAGAGAAATAGTTCAGAAAAAGATAAGACGAGTGAGAAAGGGAAAGAAAAATGCAAAGAAAGAGATATTGTAGGAAATACTGGAAACATTACAGTCCAGCTGAGTACATCTTAAACTGAATGTCAGGTTTGCACTTGAACTGTTGCTTTTTTCTTAACTTCTTCATGACCTGAAATTATCCAAGCAATGATTCTGAAATTAATTCTTAGAGTACCTCTTGAAGTTTATGGTTAACACGGCAATGCTCAATATCATTTCATTCTCTGAAAGGTTAGAAATAACACCATAGTGGGTTATAATATCTGTTTACATGCCATTAGGACACATTAGTCTGAAACATTCTCATCATAGTTTACTATTATGGCAGACACGTTAGTGTAATGGATCTCTTTGAAGCAGCTTTCCTGCACTGAAAGCCATTTCATTTTGGAAAGGCCAAAAACTGTAATGTGGGTGGTTGTGTAGTTGGTGCTCAGGAAGATCAACTGATGATCTGCTGATCTGCGTGAACCAAATAACTTAATGTTCCTGCTGTACATATATTATGAGTTACAATATGGAGACAAAAAACACCTTTTTCTAAATGAAAAATGCTGATTTTTTAACTTTTTATCTCCAGCTGTTTTTACGCTAATGGAAAGATTAATTTGATTATTTTCTAATCCAGCTACTGAAGGGACTGGATATTCCAACACACCTTCAATTGATGGCCATGGCCTTTAAGAACCAACCTATTGATCTGGAGGTTGGGTCATTTGCATGAATTTACTTTGATTTATAAAATCCAGTACAATTAGTGAATGCACATGGCGACATTAGAAACACTGAAGAAACACTTTTGCCATTTTATCTTAAAGCTGAAACAACCGCACACAACAGACACTGACTAAGTGAGTCAAAAAATGGCAGTCTTGCTCTGATGATGAAGGAGAAGAAACAAAGGGCTTCGGTAGGTGTTGAGCACAGCTACCGAGTTCATGTTTTCAGCTATTGTTCTTTAATGACTTAGTGCATACATACAGGTGCTGGATGTAGCCTTGAAAATTAAGTACATGTGATAATCTGCTACTAAAAAGATATCCATTGTGAGCTCAGCATTCACAGAAAACTGATTACTGATTACTCCATCTTTTGTAAGTGTAAAATAATATAGACAACAGGTATAGTTAAACATGTACCCAAAGTCCACATGAAAAAGTACTAGTACTGCAAGATATTGTTCACGTAATGCAAACATTTCAACTGGAAGTCCAATGAAGGGCGTTTTTCTTTGGTTGCAACCCTTACAAATGCCTTCCAATTTCTGTAATATTAATATGTGAGTGTACACTTAAAGGTCAATGTCCACTGAGTGAGCCATCCCCGATCAAAGATTCTTTGAAATCTGGCTGTGGGAGACATGTGCTCTTATTACAGTTATCAGCCGTTCCAAGATCACACGCATGATATAATTGGAATCTCTTACAAGGTGGAGGGAAAAAAAACATGTCTTTTCTGAATCCAGTATGTGGTAATGAAGGTAGGGCAAAAAAAAAGATACAGTGCTGTTTTGGAAGGTGTTATTTTAAGTTTTGCATGTCATTCAAAAAACAGAGCTGTATGAAGGTCATGGTGACAAATCTGTGCAAGAGTTTCATTCTCTTTACTGGTTTAACAGCTTTTATCCTTCCACCTCCACAACTTTCCTCTTTCTCTGAAACTCTCACTCACGTACACACATACACAACAAAACATTTCCACAGATTCTGCAATTCTCCCTCTAAGAAGGGAGTCTATATGCCTAAATAGATATTCAGCTCTCTTCCAGTGCAATCAGATTTTGTTGGTGATGGGAGCTGACTCGGAACCAAAATAAATAGATAGAATGGGAAAAAGGCTGGGAGCAGCAGTTTGCTGGCAGCGCTGTGAACCAGGTGAGCCAGTGCAGGCAGGGACGACACCAGCCAAAGGATTAATGGTCTCAGGGGAAGCCAAGGTAAGCCTGCTGCTCCTGCTTGACATCTTTGTACTTGTAAGAGCACAGAAATTAGCCAGGCAATGCAGTGAGTAATGGCCAGGGTACTTCCATCAGTCCCATTTAACAATGCATGCAAAGCCAATAGAGGAAAATGCAGAGAGAGAAAAAAGTAAATGTTCTCTCCTGGGCATGTGTGCAGAGTTGCCTGGAGCAGTTTATCACATGAGGCCTAGTGTGTGAATACCCTTAAACATTACACTTATGTCCTGCCAGTTAAATGACATACATTAAACATCAGCAATATAGATCAGTCTTGTGCTTGGACTTCCTTTGATAGAATCAGTAAGGGATGATGATATTATATTGATTTTCCTTCCAACTGATATCGAAACTGTTAATTCATTATCCATGTTAATATTGGCCAACACCAATATAATGACTGATAGTTTAAGGTTTTTGTTTTAAATTTTAAAAAAAGTTCATAGCCTGTAGTATATGCACATCTGACAATAGGAAAGTTAAGCAGAGAAGGATGATTTAATGTTCCATAGCTCTGACAAAAAAAGTTCAAATGTCAATTTACTGATTTTAGTAAAATACGTTCTAAAGGAGAAACACTTTGTTAATGCACTAAATTAGGGGGAACAGTACAGAGACATTTGCATCTAAGAAACAACATAAGTGTTTTAACAGCAAGGTTGTGCTGTGCAAAGGCTGATGTAAAATGGGCCGTGATGACTCACTGTGGGGTAAAAAAAAAAAAATCTGTGTCTGACGTGATGCCAAGCCACTGTTGTTTGTAGAGAAGCTAAAAGTTACCTTGTGGCCTACAGTCCATGACACTTACTCGTTGTGACTTTAATTTTTAATCTCATGTCTTTTTTGCCATAGAATAGAATGTTGTCCATAGAGTGTTTGTCTTTATTACCTATAACTTATTAGTGTTAAAATGCTCATTATAAGGTAATACATGGATAATTTTTTGTTCATATGCCCTTGATGCTTATTTCCCTCCTTGCAAGAATGGACAATTCCCCATCCAGCCTCGCCTCTGCTTATCCATAAACAATGTTGAAGGAATATGTATTATGTATGTATTTCATAGAGGAATAATAAAAACCAGGGACAACATATCACACGTGCAGTCCTGGCCTACGTGGTGCCTGGCACCTCCAGATGTTCACATACTGTATAATACAGACAGGCATGCTCTCTGCACAGACTTATGCCTCAGCACACATAAATGTCACTGACTCCTACGTCGGATGGTATTACAACATGGTTAGAATTGTGCGCGCACGCACACACGCACACACGCACACACGCACACACACACACACACACACACACACTCTTCACATATGCACAGCATTTCTATCGTCTTTCTAATAAGACGGATAAAGTTTTTTTGCACCCATTCTAGCTGAGAATTCTACAAAAAAAATACATATACAGTATATATTTATATGCTGCATATGAAATGTTTGTATGATTCTGACTTTGGCTGCACCAAGGTCGTACCTGGTGTGAAAACAAATTGTATCCGATTCATAAGTACAAAAGAAAGAGAAACAAAACACTGGGTAGATGGTTTCGCTAGAGCATTAATTAAATGTGGCACTGTGAAAAAATGTCACTATTTATGCCTCTTCAGTGCTGTTGTAAACAATTACACTTGTTTCCCAGTATTAGTGGATGTCTGTCTTATTGACTTAAGCTTCTTACACACATAGTTCCTGGTAAATTGGTGGGATTACATGTTTTTAAAAATTCTATTCTGATCACATTTCATAAAAACTGTCACTTAAGTTACATTCATAGTACCAAAAAAAATCCCTTACTAAATCCATTCATTTTCATTGTGAATTAGGTAATGATAAGTGCTCCACCTGACACCCCATTGTATGCCTGGCTTGGCAAACGGCCTGCAGTATCAGTACTTCACATGGTTGTTCATAGCCATACCGGCATTTTCACTGAAATGTCTTGGTGAAGGAAACTGGTGCTACAGTTTCCCTGACTTTCGATCCTTGATCCGGTTCACACAAGACCCAACATGTAGGAAATGTTCTTCAACAATCAATGGATGGACTTCATTTGTGAAAGAGCTATGAAATGATACAAACAAAGGCCTTTGTTTGTAATATCAAATCTTTGCAATTGTAGTCTTTGTAAATAAGCTGCAGTTTCCCAATAAAAATCACATTCCTGGACAATATTTAAACATTTTATATGGCCCACATGTTGAGAGAAGTCTGACCACCTTCTTGTTTAAGTGTTCATTTAATATCGTCTCTTCCACAGTTTCCTATAAACATACCCCAAAAAAGACGAAAAAGAAAACTACATTTTTCTCCAAAAGCACAACCCAAACTGTTTTTTCTCAGTCCCTACACACCTGCCACATGGGGCTGAGTCTTTCTCAGTGTTGCGTGAGAAGCAAGGAGGTTCAGAATACAGAATCCTGGAATGGACGGATGGAGGAATGAAGGGATGAGGGGTGAGAGAGGTCTCCCAGCTGTCTAAGACCCATGCTCGTCCCAGCACACTGGTTCCCACTAATGACCAGAGGCCCTGAATTCCTCCAACTCTCCTGGGACAACAGCTGCTGCCATCCCCAGCTTCTTCGCAGGCTTTGAAGGGGACGTGGCAGCAGTTGAGCTGGCTACGATCCTGCCTAGCAGAGCAGCAACTCAGGGATGGGGACAGACAGGCTTGTTGTGCCAGCAGGGTGGCTAAGCCTGCTGAAACCCCATCCAGCCAATTACTCCCTCCAAACGCCAAGCTGGCTCTCTAATGGAGAAACTGGGGACCACACGCTGTTAGGTCCTCTCACAGGTTTACAGGTAAGCAGTAACACTCCTACTTCAGGTCAGGCATTTTGCTACCCATTCTGACAGTGAGGACTGAATGGGGAGAAAAGCTCTGTTTGATTTTCACCCACCCAATTTGTTTAAAATGACAAATTCCTTTTAGGGCTCTTCTTTTTTTCTGTCTTCCATGCACTCACACATAGCCCCTGGTTAGACTTACCCTTTAGACTATTTGCAAAGAGAGAGAGAGAGAAACCGCTATATAGAAAAGTAGTGAAAATAGCCAGGCTTGAGGGGTTTGGACGCCTATGGTTAGACTACCTAATCATTCTGTCCACGTTCCTACTGTTCAGATAAGCAGCTCAGTGCCTCCAGTGAGCCTTCCCTCCATCGACGGCATACATATACTTTAACACAGCTAATTTGTGCAAGTCTTGCAGCACTTGCACACCATTTAGAGATACACTTCAGATTTCACTAGAGAACCAGTGGACCGTATGGCGGGATGGAGGTCAGAATAAATAGAGCTGCTATAACCCAGGAGAAATACATTTAAAATATGTGTTGTTTCAACAACCATTGTTCTCTGTCAGAGCCGCTGAAGTAGCAATCAACATTACTGTTATTGCAAAAGTATTGAAGTAGCTGTGGGTAAATACAGTGAAATTGGAATAGATTTGCTGTGCCACAAAATCAACAAGAACCCAAAAAAGTGCACTTAAATTAGTAATTTAATTTAATGTAAAAGAAAAACTGCAGCTTTTTTTATGGCATGTGTGTTTTTCAATAAACAACCACATCCCAACATATTAAATCAAAGAGAAATATGGAATTACAGGCTGAGAAATTCATTTTGTTATATGTGACAGCTTCCGGACTGTTCTTTTTCCCCTCTCTGTGTTTACAAAACAATTTGTGAGAGTCCACTGAACCAACTTTCCTCTAACAATGTGTTATGAGACAGAGAAAAACAAGAGAGAATCAATAGAACCTGTGGTCATGTATAATTTGCAGGGCCAGCACCTGGCTGCCAACAAATAAAGATTTTTTTCCTGCACGTTGCATTCAAGGATATTGGACAATTTTGTTGGAGGTAGGCGGCTATTTTCACCAAATCCTGGCTCCAGGTCAGCCGAAATGATTGGATCTCTGTAAGCTCTGTGGGTGCACACAGCACTGTCCCCATGTAAACAGGAGGCCCGAATGTGTTCTTCACACTTCTTTACGTGTTATGTTTGTATCCATGCACAAGCTCAGCTGAGACATGCTGACAAACTGCACCTTGCCGAAGTCATAGCCAAACCACACTGGCGGTAAAATAAATCTTTTTAATTGCATGGAGAGTAGTGTGCGATTCTCAGCATTTTCTGTGTGCAATCTTCCTCTTACCATGCAGTATGTGGTTGTGTGTGTGTGTGTGTGTGTGTGTGTATGTGTGTATCAGGTTGGCTGGCAGGCTGTGAGGCTGCCTTGGCTAGTCAGAGAGCTCTTCTCCCTGAACCAGCTGGGCCCTCCTGCCTCCCTCCAAAGCAGTCAGTGCAGACCACATGGTCTCACCCCCACTCTGAAAGGTGCCATTCAGCCCCACACAGCTAGACACACTTGGACAGGCACACTACAAACACACACACACACACACACACACACACACACACACACACACACACACACACACACACACACACGCACAGAATGACA
>JAOWBC010001052.1:19474973-19485918 GCA_028566105.1 Hypoplectrus providencianus | reverse complement strand
AGCTGCTGTTTTAAACACATAGTTGCTTAGCTCACATGGAAGGTCATGTACACCATGTTGCATTCAAGTACTGAAACTTTTTGCTTTAAAAATGACATGAACACCAGACTTGGAGTCTTAAAGTACTGTGTTTGTTTGATCCATCCACACCCCCACCCTGCCGCGTGAACGTCAACCCACTTCCTGCTTGCTCCCGTCACTCACTACAGCCACTAGAGGTCTCTGCCTAACAATAAAAAAGCAGCTGTTAATCAAGTTTGCTACCTTTCCCTACTTAACATTACTGATGAAGTCAACATAAAGAGTTTTTTTGTACCATTTTGTTAAGAACAAACTGTAGTATATCTATCGAGGATAACAGCCTCAGATTTTTCGGAGATTCACCAAAGCTACAGGGAGATCTATGGTTCGGACAGTAAGGAAAGGATTTCTGTCTTATCAAGGAATAATGTATATATTCTTCTAGATATTCAGGTTCCCAGCTGAAACCTGCCAAGACCTCTAGTGGAGTGAGAGGCCATATCATCAAATTATGATGCCCTAACTTGAGGTGCAATGGATGCTACACACCTGTCCACCCTGTCATCCCCATCTCTGTCCTCAAACCATATCCTCCTCTATTTTTACAGCAGCATCCTTGACAGCCCATCAACCTCACCTGCCCCGCATGCCCCCCACCACACAGGGACATTTGTTTGCATGCATGTATTCATGAGTGGGTATTAAATTTAAAGATGTTTTTTACAGTCAACAGTCACTGATATACAGCTAATGCAGGCTAAGAAAAGAGAGACAGGGAGGGAGGGAAGGGAGACACTGTGCACTCTGTATGAACTCGAGCTGAATCACACTCAGAAGCCTCCTACACTTCCTCCCCTTCTTGTCTTAGCTTTTATTATTTATTAATTTATTCATTTTAATGATGTTCATCTGAGCACATTCGTCTAACAATTAGGACTTAAAGGTTTAACATCTTGCAATATAGGACCTTAAAATCCTACTGAAATTACATTTGGGATTTGAGATGCATTTTCTCTCTTTCCCCTGCTCTTCACCCCAGCAGGCATGTTGTGTCTGTCGTTTCAGGAGGTCAGGATTGTTTCCCTCTGTTCTTTGGCTCTTTGAGGGCAGTCCAGGGAGCTCTAATGGCTTGTTCACACTCTCTGCTTTGCATTATTTCCTAACTGCAAATACCAAAGGGCCATGTCCCAGAGAGAGAGCCATCCTAAAGCACTTAACAATGTAACCTACATACACTCAAGCATGGACAGAGGCACACATACACTAAAGCATGAGCATAAAGAACACACACACACACTCCAATACTTCACTGACAGAACATGGGGGGCTCTTAGCTTGAGGGGGGGTCACACAGGGGATGCTTTATTTGCTCTCAGACTATGCCACCCACAGAGTTCAGCCAATACGCAGTACAGTGCTGATCCCAAAGTAAAAAGGGCAGAGAAAAAGAGAGAAATAAGAGAGTGCAGGGAAAATGAAAAGGCCTAAAGAAACCGAATTTGCCTCACAGTTCATCTTCATCTGGGTGCCCTGTCCCAAACCCCAGTTCATGAAATAAGTCCTGCTGAAAATCAATGGCAGTCCAAGCCGTGTAAAGGTCAGCCATTCAGCAGCGCTGGCCTTGGTGGACCAGTCAAGCCCAGGCTTGTACTGTGAAGCTCAGCTAAGTAGAATTAATGGAGGGATCGATTATTCTGCACACAACTTAAATTGAACTAAGCAGAGAATCATTTTAAGGCAGGATCTGTACCATGACATAGAATGAGATGCATTTGCCACATAGCCAACCCCAAAATTCATTTAGCAAGCATAAAGTAAAGGGAGGGAATAAAAGAGATTTTTAAATAAAGGATCTCACACTCGCTCTTCTACTCTGCACCATCTCCCCTCTTCTGCCCCCTTCTTTTTGAGCTTGCCCTCTGTTCAAAAATGTCCTGATAATACTCTGAACCCATCTGGGACCCAACTCACATTCGATACACAGAAGCACTTTTCCTCTTTTCCCTTTCCTCCCGCTTCACTCTCTTTCCACCTTACTTCTTTTTTTTTTTTATTTCATGTCACCTCCGGCACCTCATTCTTCTTGTATTTTTCCCTTGTTTAAAACAAAATCAATATGGAACTGGAGGAGACAAATCAACGTATGGTGGCACTGCAGGGGGAGACCCAGCAGGCTCCCACCTCACTGGTCACATGTTCCTCACTCACTCACTCACTCACTCATTCGCTGGCTGGCTGGCTCTGTAGAATGGGGGAGGGGTTGAATAAGTGAAGGAAGGAAGGGTGTATGGGTGGAAGTAGAGATGTAAGGTTTGACTTATGGAAGGATGAAATGATAGGAGACCAAAGGGCTGGAGAAGGATGAAAGGGAACTGGTGAGGGATGAAACAACGCTCCAATGGGAGGGCATATGGAAGGAGAAATGAATGGAGAGAGGGATGAGAGAAAAAGAGGAGAGGAGTGGGCGGCAGTAGGGGTGGGGGAGGTGTTGGGGGTGCGTATCATGGAAAATTCTGCTCCAGTGACTGGAGTGCAGAACGGGAGCCCTCATCTATAATGTATATCATGGATCCGTGAGAGATTTTCATACATATAAAATGGAGCAGCACCAGGAAGTGTCTCACTGCCACAGCACAGCCGAGAATCGCCCGTGGGAGCAATTTCAATATTCTGTTCTGTTTGTACTTTCATACTGTTAATTCACATATACCCCTGTGTTCCTTAGCATTTCTTCATACTGTGCAAGTCAAAAAGGATTAAAAGACTCCATGACTATATGTAAACATATTTTATTCAAGATTATTCAAATACATCCTCAACAAGAGAAGACGCTCTTTGCGTATTTAACCTGGCAATACGCTTAAAGGGATAGTTTGAATTTCTTCATGTGGGGTTGTATGAGGTACTTATCCAATGACAGGGTATCACATACAGGAGAAGGAAGTCGGCATGCTCCCAGTTTTCAGAAGCAGTCAGAAGAACAGGCTCAGAATCTTAGCAATTTACACGGCTGCCAGACAACCCCTTTTGGAAACTTGCAGAACACAGGAGTTGATGGTCTACTGGTTAGTATGTTTGTGTTATCGGTTAGTTTGTATGTGTTACTGTGGGAATCTAGAGTTTTATACAGACAGTTGGGATTCATACAGTCACACAGCGACACAAACAAACCAAACATTAAAAGCAGTGACAAACCAGCAATTAAGTGTCTTTGTCAAAAGTGTCATCTGGCTTTGAAGAGAGAACAGACAGACATAAAAACTTTTTATATTAAACTTTTAACAATTTTAGAGTATTGTCTAACAGCAAGGTACAGATGTAAATACATCACTTAATCAGATACTGATTTTTTATATGGGCATTTTTAAAGGTGGCTTAAGTATGTTTTCTGCTGCCTCCATTCAGTCTGTTGTTTAACTTACATGCCAATACTCAAACTTCCACAAACTGGTGGCATGCTGGCCTCCATCTACAACAGGTAATACACTGACTGTGGATAAGTACCTCATACAACCCAATTTAAAAAAATCCTAACTATCCATTTAGAGGGAATGTGGTCTACATTCACAACTGAAATGTAAATAGCCACCTCAAAGTAGAAAAGTTTATGAAACTCAACGAACAGTAGATGATATGCACTACTTATATATCCATCATAAGCTCTTGTCTCTCCCTCTGGGCTTGCATATCTTTCTAAACAACTTGGACAGCCAACATAGGCATCATGTGGGAATCGGGAAAAAATGAAATAAATAAACATGACAAGTGGCCACTTAGCCACAGCCTCCCTCATTGAAACCTGATGAGGGCCCTGTCTCGGCTAACTTCAACAAACGCTAAGTGACATGCTTAAGTGGGTTCAGGTTGCGCATCCGGGGTAATTCAGTAAAAATACAAATGAGGCTGGCTGGGAAAACAGATCACTATGCACTCATTCAAAATAGAAGGAGAGAGGGAGCCAGGGAGGGAGAGAAAGACTTTCATTTCTTTTCTCTGTCCTTCAGAGGATTCTCTCACATTGACTGTCTGGTACACTCTCTCACACACACACACACACACACACACACACACACACCCTTTGCCCAGCCATAAACAGCACTATATAGACCCGGTGATTTCCCTCATTGGGAATCGATAACAAATAACCTCACTTTTCACTGGCCATTATGGCCGGTGTCGACCATACCCAGTCGTCTTTATCTGCACAACTGTGTCACGTCTGACCTTGAGCTCTGTGCACTCCTGTCTCTATGCTCCCCAGGTAGATTTCAAGCAGAGGGTTTGGTCCTGGTTTTTGGAAAGGTTCAAATTGAGCCCGATGGGAGCGAGGAGCAGGGAGCAGCCATCTCCCATGACAGATCAATGGTAGGTCTCACCACAGGGCAGGGGGCCAGAGCCTCGCACAACCTGCTAATAGAATCCCAATGTCATTGCTGACACTACATCGCCGGGGCTGCTGGAGGTTAGCCTGAGGTAGGACAGTAGGACAGCCACGGTTTAAAATGCCTTCAAGGTCTCCATGTTTCACATTGCTCTGCCATGTGTGAAAGTGTGTGGGATACAAGCAAGAAATACTAAAAGAATGCAGAAAGAAGAAAAGTGTTGTGGGGATGTTGATTTACAACATGGTATGTTAACATGCAGATTATAAGCCACATTTGAATTCAAAAGTACAAATTCGATATATGATGCTGTGTAAAATGTAAAGCAGTCTATGCAACTTTCTTTAGTCTCCCTTCAGACTCTTTGGTCCCTTGCAGTCCCTGCGTCTCTCTTAAATTCAGCGCTATTCCTTCTCCCCTTTTGCATTTTTTAAATTCTATTCTTCTCCCTCTCAGTTCAAAGATACAGTGGGTACAAAGATACAATTTTGGGCCTTCATTAACATCCCAGACATCCCGCTGCAGTGAAGAGCAGTGAAACCTGTGATTCACAGCAGAAATAATTTCATACATTCCATTTGAAGACAGGCTGCAGAGGCTGTTAAGCCACTACAAACACCTTTACACACGCAAACACACACAGATGTATGAGTGAGCAATGAGTGCAGGGGAAATCTTGGTCACCAGAGGAAACATGTCTCAGAGAGTCTTAAGAGCTCCTGATGAAGATGAAGAGAGGATTTAGACCTTTGCATATTTTACCCCCACTTTTACTCTCTTGGCACTCTACTGTGTGTGTCAGACATAGCCAGCATAGATAGTAAAGGACTTTAGAGTCTTTTCTACTTCTCTTCTTCTCTCTCAAAAACCCATGCTGAAGTTTTGCAGCTTGGGATGTTTTAGAAACCCTGAAAGCTCAGTCTCAAGTCTGCTGTCATGTGGATATCCATTTGGGGCCTGGCCCATGGTGTAAAAAGGCATTTCTGACATGCACAATAGCCAATTCTGGGGCATGTAATATGAAAATGTACTACTTGTGTCAACAGTCCATTTTCTCTAGCAACTTTAATTACCCATTGACCCATCTAAGCCTACCCTCCTTCCTCCTGTCAGTGGGAGTCATGACATTTGCCAGTTACATGGCACGCCGGCCCCTGGGGGCAGCTTAGAGATCCCCAGCAAACAGCTACTGTACGTTAATTAATTACCATGAAATTAGAGTACCATCTTTTCAAGTGGCTTCATTACACTCTGCCCTCCATTTTTCCATGACATCACCTAAACCCATATGCCCCTTACAGTATCCTCGTACAACGGAAACAAATGTGCACTGTCACTCCCCCCTTTGGACAATGACACATGGACTGACATTTTAGAAGATGAACACAGACAAAACATAAAAGATATAAAAGAGTGGAACGCGATAAAGCTGTACACCAAACCAATTCTTAGGAATAATAAAAATCTAACAACACTGGAGCAAAAATACATTGGCTGGGCTAGCTAATAGACTGATTAGTTGAGTGCATTCATCAATATTGTGGTGTAGCCATAGACAGTATCTAAAGATGGATGACATGACAGCCAAAAGTGAAACTAAAACATCTCATTCACCCCTTGGTGGCTGACTGTAGAGTGGGTGTTACACCCCGTCCCTTCCATGTGAGCAGATGGGTCATTTATTTCATTTTAGATTGTTTTTTTTATCATCTGCATGTATGTTTGGTATTCAATGAGCTACTTGTTGCTAAAAAGGGATGTGCTATGAGGATTGACACAGTGACTGACTCAAGCTGAATAATAATGATAAAATAATGAATAAAATAGCGGAATTAAAACACATAAAACTAGACCTGAACTTGAAGTCAAAGTAAAATAAACATGAAAAACACTGCCAAAAACAGTTTTATTCCCACTGTTGACCGCTCTGCTATTTGTGTTTGCATTCCTGCCAGCACATACGTTATGCTGATACATCTGTCACAGCCGTCTATCATCTGATAAAGTATTGGTCAGGGTCCTGTACACATTTTCCCCTCTCAACAGAGCCTCATCAAAACATCACAAATTAGAGTAACACTTGCTGTGACTTTGCTAGTGTATTGTCTTGGCAAAGCTCAATGTGGTATACGGTGATGACAGTGTGTGAGCTCCACACTGGAGGGATCACTCACAGAATGATATTCATCCTTGTAAGTGAATCCAGATGTGTATGGACGGTTGGCTAATTTCAATCCTCAACGATGTAAACAGATTCAAAAGTGAACCAACACATGCATGCAGACATTCACACAGACGTACATTCACAAACCGACACTCTGACACTTCTAGAGTCGGCAGAGAGGAGAAGCCTTTGCTCCTGCCTGCATTAATTCTGTTAATGATCACAGAGGGTCAGCCTGCCTGCGATCCCTGTCCTACCATTAAACAAATAAAAACAACACTGATTACCAGGATGTTCACTGGATGCATCAATCTTGAGTAATTAGAGAGTGGTGTTTTGACTCTCTCCCCTTTTCTTTTCCTCCTTTCTTTCCCTCTTTTCCTTGCTTATACCAAAGTCAGGCAGCAACGGCAGACTCCTTTTAATGAACTAATAAGGGTGCATGCTTGGCTAACCAAGAATGAGACAGGAAAGAGACAAATAAGTAGAAAGAGAGGCTGCTTCACCAACTCAATGAAGGCGCCACAAGCACTAGTTCTGCTGCCTTTCTCTACAAGGGTTCATTGCTCTCTTCCTTAGAATTCATGAAAACAATACTGCCGTTTGTGTGGAGATACCCAGTGTGCATGTGTGTGTGTGTGTGTGTGTGTTCACGTGTGTGTGTGTGTGTGTGTGTGTGTGTGTGTGTGTGTGTGTGTGTGCTGCTGCCTGGAAAAGGACACAGCTGTCACATTAAGATCATGCTAGCCCGTAGCGTTAATCTGTCTTGCAAAACCTTGAAACCTAAAGTACTATGGTACTTAGATTTAGTGTGTGTGTGTGAGTGAGTGCATGCATGTGTGTTTATGTGTGTGTTTGTGCACATTAGTGATTGCATGTCTACGGGAAGAGTGAGATGAAGATGCTAGTTGAGCATATGGCTCATGATTCAAATCCAGATGCTCATGCCAACCAATAGCGTGAGAATGTGGCTTGGGAAGAGAACACGATGGAGAAAAATGTGTGATGATGGAAATGACTGGAATTTGGGGATTAAATAAAAAATGGACGACAACATTACGCATTAAAAGACAAAATAAAATGAAATTGAAATGTAGAAAAGTTACACTAAATTGTGGCACAGAACTTTGTTTCCAACATATATTTGTGTCTGCTAATGAGCTGTGTTGATGCTTACACTCCAGTGTGCTGAGCTGTTGTTCCTGCACTGTGATGTGCAAAGTTTACTATGCTGTTTGTGTGCTTTGCTAACCTGACTGTGTTGTCTCTGTGCTATGCTGTGCAATGCTGTGCTGCGCTGTGATAAGCTGGCTATGTTGTTTCTTTGCTGTGCTGTCCTGGGTGGTGACAGCCTCAGCCACTGACAGGTCCTTTAAATTCACCACTGCCAATTAGAGTCACTCCAGACCTGGTGGTGGGTGCGTGGAGGAGGAGGGGAAGTGAAAAAACTGCTGGGACGATGGTTGCAGGCCTGACAGGCCTGATGTGGAGATGGAAATGCGGTAATTTGGAGTAATTCGGCAACTCGCTGGCGCTTGCCTTGCCTGCCTGTCTGTCTGTCCGCTGAAATAAATGGGGTCAGCAGCGTGTGATCGGCAACTTTCATTTATATGTAAATGACCCCATCGTTGCTGCAGCAGCTGCTGTGGAAGCTGCTGCTAAGTCTGTACACACACTGAAATGCTGGGCCTGAGAGAGAAAGCCAACCAGCCTGGCTGACTCCTGTCTCTGCTTCTTCCTTGCTTCCTTTTGCTCTGTCGTCTATTCTCTCCCTCTCCATCTTTGTTCATCTCGCTCTTTCCCTGCCTCTCTTTACTGTACAATGTGAGCATCACTTACATATGCTAAGAATCACCCAAAACTGCTCCTCTGGCTAGGAATTAACTTTGAACTTATCTGCAGCCAGTCCATTCCAAGATGGCATAAATTACACAAAAGTACTAGGAAAGTACTCAAAACCATGCAACAGAAGGGCTGTCCAGGGCCACATTTGCCATGATGGCATGTATGACACACATTATACCAACAATACCAACCATGCAGTGTACCTGAGAAGAACGAGGGAAATTCTTGTCACATACGAACATGTTAAACATTGGATCATGCCTGTGCTGAAGGTATAAAAAGAAAAGTTCTATTTACTGTGGAGAATATCAGCTTGAATACATTGGCAGGGGCTGGGGTTTGTGGTTTTTAGGTTTTTTTCGCTTCACTTTTATATTGTACATATTTAAATACAGTCAATGGTTAGAAAACAGACAGAAATGATGAACGTGTTTGAGACAGGAACCAGTGTAAAATTAACAATTTAGCTAATAATCAACAGTTAAGGTTAGCCAAACAGAGCCAAAGCCATTGATGATTTTTTATTTCAATTAGGTGACAGGCAAGCAAAGATTTTGACATCTTCCATAATATAGTGCATTATTAATCACTGAACTAAAATCAGCATTTTTTTCCACATACCACATTGATATCATACTCATTATTGTAACCGAATAATGTTGAGAGTGCTGTTAAAGGCTGGCATACCTTTCTGGAGATACAGGGCAGTGGCAAAGAATACTGTAGCAAGAAACAACTGTGAAAACAGTGGAGCAGATCAGATAGTGTATTGTAGGGCCTGGAGGTGTGTTCGCTTCATTACCTAGCTAGCCATTGTGCTGATGCAGAACCGGGGTCCTGTAAATTCCTGCCTGCTTGTGACACCATAGATAATTACACTTCCATAAATAATGGAGTGTGCCTTGCCCACTTCCTACAGAACTCTCTTAATGAGATTAATATACAGGGAACAGCTGAAAAAAGCACTTGGCAGGTAAATCTTGAATCCTTTTTTCTTTAAGTTAAAGGAATAATCTACCTTAAAAAAATGAACAATCCCCTTAACAGCTACTGGCAGTGTATTATCCGCTCCTGAGGCAATTTCAATACAATATCCTCTACCACAAATTGGATTATGTGATAATACCATGAAGAGGACAAGCAATTTGTACCCGTACCTCACATCAAAAGGCTGATCAAGTCAACAAGGTCACCAGTAAGGTAAGGGTTATGTTGCAGCAGTTAAAATATAATGACAAAGTGTGAATTTAGAGTAAATCAGTTGAAGGTTTCAATCATGTTTCTCTTGAGACATCACTCGTATTTCAAGAAACCACTCTCCCCCATTTCATTGTTGGTGGTGGATTTTTCTTCTCATTCTTAAGGATAATTGGCCAAATGTTGACAGTGTAACATTTTCTTCAGTGCCGCTACAATGTTTAATGGAAGTTTTCAGCTTTCAGAAACATCAATGGATATCTGCAGGTTTTGGTGTCAGTCCCTCAGAATAACAGCACAAAGGATTCTTCCTGTCTCACTCCTTTGCACTGATACTCAGAAATAACACATAGTGAAATCCTTTTCTAAATAGAGAGACGTAGCAATTTATCTACCAACAGTAATTACTATGCTGTGATGCAATGCAGCCTGTTTTGAATGGGGCATCAAGTTTTTCAACTGGCAATATTTTGCCTCTATGTGAAATCACAAGCCGAGTTTCCATTAAAAGTATCTCATCACATGAACCTCAAAAATTAGTTATTAGCTCTCTAATTGACAGGCCTGGACACGTTAAAGTGAGCTTTTATTTATAAAGATGCACTGCTTTTAAATTTTGCATTGCGGTTGAGTCATGTTTACTTGTCATAACTAATTCATGAAAGGGATGCCTTTGATGACGCATTGATTTCATTATCAAAATCTTTAAGTTATCTTTCATCCAGAGAGTGTCTTTAATGTCTTAAAAGTGTAGTCTTGAAAGCTGGAATATGTGGGAGATTTAATTTGGTTCTCCGGACTGAACTGTTTTGGATTGAAGATGAGTAAATAATTAATGTGCTGAAATAGTTCCATCTGCTATTTATATAAAGAGGATGGCAAAGAGACGAAGGAGAGTCTTTACATATCTGTTGTGAAAATGAAATACCTTTTAATAAACTTATTTCTTCCGTTGCCTTTTCCTTTTGAGTGAAAGATCTTAATGTGCCCCACAGTCTGGCCCAAGATCCGTTCAAAGTGCCATGATAATCCCATAGAAGATGACTCAAAGACAACTTTCAAAAACTTTATCTGTCTGTGCCAGATCTAGGTTGTAAGCCTGTGTGTTTGTGTGTGTGGGTATGGTGTGTGAAGTCATCGATAAGGTCTAAAAGAGTTTTCAGGGTTACTATTGGGAGGATGTACCATTTTTCGCACAGTGGTGAGCCGACACATAAAGTACCATTCTGCAGCGAGCGAAAGTACCTCCAAGAGTGTTATGGATGGACACACACACACACACACACACACACACACACACACACACACACACACACACACACACACACACACACAC
>JAOWBC010001052.1:19436409-19450483 GCA_028566105.1 Hypoplectrus providencianus | reverse complement strand
GCCATACCCCTGCCCCAGTCGCACACCCACACACCCACACACACACACACACACACACACACACACTTCTGTGACACTTTAATCAGAGCGTGGCATGCTCTCAGTCCAGACAAAGCCCAATCAGGGTGGTGATAATTTGGCCTCTCCTTCAATCAGCAGCACAGTAATTGCATCAGTCACAATCTCCATTTCATCTTTCATCTCTGTGTCAGGGTGGCGGACAGGAGACAGAAGGACACTCTGAGGCTCAGGCCTATCATTAAGACAGACAACCAGCAAATCCAGGAGAACAGACAGGAGAACAATACAACAAATTGTTGTCATTTCAACACGGTTCACTCAATTCATGACTAGCATGAATGTTTATGTGATTGCTGTTTTTTTTTCTTCCTTTTCAGATGTGAATATCAGAGCTTTTCTATACAGATGATGGCAATAGTAAGTAAGGAATGTTATTTTCTACAGTACATTTAAAAACTACAGTTTTGTGCATATACATTTTTTAAAGAGTATTTTTGGGGCATTTGTCATGCTTTATTGGATAGGGACAGAGAGAATATACATTTTTTACTTTATTATTATTTTTTTTATTTATTTATTTTTTACTATTTAAATGAACAATTACAAGGAAGATAAATAATTACAAGAAATACTTTAAATCAAAATACATAAATCATAGAATAATCTGAATATATTATACGATCAAATTATATTATATATCATACCGCACAGGTAAACTTTATATAGTAAGAGTTATATATATTATTTATACATATTACTTCATCTACAATATTAAATATTGTAGCAGCAGAACACATCAGTAAAAGAAGAAAAGAAACCATGCTGTGATCTGTCAACTGAAAGCCTTTGATTTCAAAATTACAGTATCCCGATGACAATAAAATAAGTGCAATTTAATAATTTAGCAGCACTCCATACAATAATGAGAAATGATAAGATAAAAAAGAGAGAAAGACAGAGTGATTGAAAAGAGAAATGAGTGAGCCAAGACACAAAGAAAGAGAAACGCAAAGAGGAGAGAGTGTGAGAGGTAAAGGAGGAAAAAAAATAGGACTTCTCATCACTTCTGATATCTTTTGGCAAAATTAGTCATTTCTAGGCTTTGCATGTAATGTAATGCACATGTCATGTAAGTGAAATTAGCCAGTGAATGATTAATGGTAGAATTGAAATTTTTATAGGGAACACGGCATTGGGGGACAGGAATCTATTATATATTACAGATCAGGGTTGACCAGACAAGAGGGTTCTAGTCTGGGTATATAGCTATTACCACACAAGGTACACTTTCAGAGGTTCATTTATAGAGAAATTGCTTTTAATGCTAATTATTTATTTCATAAAAACATTCCAACAAGGAATTAAGGCCTGCATTCAAAAAAGATTCAAGGCCACAGGAATGGCAGACCCACTTGTACAGAGGCAATCCAACCTCCAGAAATGTAGGTGATCAGTGTTGAGATGCTACACGTATACTAGCATTCATGCTGAACCCGCTTACATGTTCTCAATGCACATACATAAGTAAATCTCTTCTGTCCTGTCCATACAAGACCACACAATACAAGGCTTGTCACACTCACCAAACTAATGGATCAATGCTGGGCAGCATAGATAAAAGCAGACAGACGGATCAATTTAGATGATCTATGAAAGTTATTAGTAATGACATTTATGAATATTTTATGGAAGGTAGAGAATGTCATCATAAATTTTTATATAAGGAAATGAGGCAGGAATATAAAACAAACAGCATTAAACATTGAATGTGGCCCCTATGTCAAAAAGATTGTGTCCAGAATAATGGGTGAGTTAACAGGAGAGAGGGGGCGGGATGAAAAGAGATATAACAATCAGTCGTCCTGGATATTCCTGCTTCTTTCTATGGTCAGGAAGGTCTAGCCAGTGCATCCAATCGCTATTATAGGGAAGGCCAGAAATTGCTATGGTGGACCAGTGTGTGTGTGTGTGTTTCTGTGGGAGTTACTAGTACTACTCAATAATAATAAAAAAAAGCTTGATTAATTTATTTTTTTACATTCAATATATCTTATAATGGGATGGAGTTGAAACAGCTTTATGTAAATCGAAGCCAGCCGATACATTATGGCTTCAACAATGGGGATCAGTCATTCAAGCAATCAAGCATGTGGAAACATGTAACACCTGATTCACAGCTTATTACTCCTTGTCTATGTGCTCTTATATTGTAGCATGTTGTGCAAAGATACTGTACTTGCTGTTAAGAGGAAGCCACTCTTTCCTAAAAAGCTGGTGAATGGGGCTTTCCAAATTCTTCTCCCCACCTTGTGCTCACCTTCTTCAATCCATATTTACATGACAGTGAGTGGGCCAGTGTGTATCCTCCTGTGTATCCCTGTCATATCAGGTGAGGTCTATAAAAAGAACAGCTGATCCTAGGCACAGACGGCCAGGCAAAAGTAGAAATAAAGAGATATTGCTCATTTTCATTGGAATGGCACTCAAGCAAAGATGGTGAAATGCAATATAAATACAGGTAAAGGGGCTGACATTTTTACTCCAGTCCACAGTCAAAGTGCAGCAGCCGAAGTAGCACGTACTGATGTCCTTGCCTCAGTTCGTGTATATCACTTTAAAGAGGCTATATTTTGCCATTTAGCGCTGACGTGAGCAGATTTCGTAGGGACAGGAGAGGCATGGAACATCTGGATAGCGTTTAGGCTGTTTATAAAGACAGGAAGTCCTCTCTGACCTGTTTTTCACACTTCATTTAATGCCATGGATTGATGTCAAATCTCTCCGAGCATGTGTGTGTGTGTGTGTGTGTGTGTGTGTGTGTGCGCACTTGTGTAACTGTGTATGCAGACTAGGCTCATGTACACACATTACCATAAGGAGAAAAGGCTGCCATGCCATAATTCCCACATATGCCCACACACACACACACACACACACACACACACACCCCACTGTACGCGTTCAACAAAAGCTCTACATTTTAACGACACTTGACATCCCCCAACTTAACATCTCTGGGCAGCCTAATTATTGTCCATGCGCATGCGGCTCTGAAGGAGTGTGCAGCTTTGGAGTGTCTTTCCTTCTGCCAGTGACAGTTGGTTTGTCAGGGGCCAGGCAGAAGAATAGCATGTGGCCAAGGGGGAGGTGATTAGCATTCACATGGCACCTGTTGCCAGCCAGTGTGCCCATGCAGGCTACAGATAATTACAGTGATTTTGTGGAGGAGAGGAGTGCAGGGGTAATTGTAGTCTTGGCAGAGCAAAGAGAGAGGAGAGAAAAGGAGGACAGCACTTTCACTATCTCACGCCACAGAGCTGTTGATGAACACGTCTGTGTGCATGTGCATAGTCACACAAACACATGGATATTATACTGGTTGAAGCCGAGGGCCATGCACGCACGCACGCACGCAGACGTACAAACAGATACACACAAATAAAAACCATAATTAAGCCTTGGTTGCCATAGCAACACCTTGCTGGACGGATGATAGTGTTAGGCTAAAGCGGCGCAAACATTTAGAATGGTAATCAGAAGACCTAACGGCACTGATGTCTGCGAGGCCGCTGTAAGTAGACCTGCCAGGACTCTCAGCTCTTTGCCATAGATCTGCTTTAATAAAATACAACCCCCAGCCATAAAACACTTGCCTCTGCTCACTCACTTAGCAGGCCTGTTGTGCCATCACTTCAGCCATTACAAATTATGTTATTTAGTAAACGTCTGCTGCAACACCCGAGGGATGGCAGCGGGGGTGGGAGTAGGGGTGGAAGAAGGGAACCTATAATATTACATAAAGCGTTAGCACGGTGTAAAGCTTCAATGATTGGTGTTAAGGTTTTCATTACACAAAATGAGTAATTGCTTGTCATTTGAAGCTGGCATATCCCACAATCATCCTCACTTCTGTGCCATCAATCAAGCGTTTAAGTGCTGATGACTCGGCTCACATTTAAAGCAGGGCAGCCGAGCCACAATGCACTGGGGAAACTCATTGTTTGCTTCGTTACTCCTCAGAGCTCAGCTACTGCGCGTGTGTTCCCTTGTTTGTATGTGTGTCTTTTGTCTGGGTGTGTAGTGAAGTGAGCTTGTGTGTGCCGCGGAGAAATGAGATCAGGATGTGGTCTTGCTTTTCTAAGTAGCACTACACTCCTCAGTCCATAATATGACTCACAGAGTATACTGAGAAAGGGACAAAAAAACTACTGTAAACTTCTTTCATTATTTTGTGCTGGCTTACACATGTGTAGTCTGCATGCAAAAAGCAGATGAAAACATACTGGGATCAAGTTTAAAATTTAATAAGCTCCTCGTTGACTCTAAAGTAGGACAATTTCCACGCACACACTCCATATAGAGGATGCTGCTCATCTGTACCAACACAGCCCCACACTCTGGGATTTGTGGCAGGTTTTCACAGCCCCTGCTCATGACCAGCAGGACATGGGGAAAACAGCCACTCACATCCCCCACCCACCACACACACCCTTCTCCCAAATCTGCAGGAGAGCGGCAGAGGGCAGAGTGGGACATGAGATGAGAAGAAGCCGGGTGGAGGGGGGAGAAGCACACCACACCAGTCAACCAAATGATTTGCTCAGTAAAGTAAAACTCAAGTGGAACAACAGCTAACTCTCTAGTCGAGCCTGAGCCATCATCTCTCTCTCTCTCTCTCTCTCTCCCTCCCTCCCTCACCTCTCATCTCCACCCCCCTTTGCTCCTGATTCCCACCAAATCTCAAGCTTGGTTTGACAGCAATAAAGTGTGCTGCTCAGGCAGGGGGAGCTAGTAATATACTTTTTTTCATACAGATCATTTTGGACTGAGATATAGCCAGAAGGCAGCAGATGAATATAGTGTACAAAACGATGACAAGGAATGAGTCACCATCTACAGAGAAAGACATAGATAAATGGACAATAAGGGGCTTGCACATCAACACATGGTATATTCTAAGACAGTGTTAGTACAAGGTTATAAACATGAAGATGTGATTTAGTACTCTATATTATGACCTATAGAAACCATCATTCACATCCTGGATAAAACCAAAGCACGCATTCTCATGGAATCAGAATTGTCTGCATCTCTGCTTTGTTGGGGAGTGTGCAAGCTGCTCCTCTTTGTTTATCGACTATGCACTAGCACCATGTTGAGAGATGTCTGAAAAAGTTATTCTCCTGCTGTAAGAACGGTGGACAGACGGGCAGACGGACGGGCAGCATGAAACTGAGCCAGAGCCCAGGGCCAGGGCAAAGTAAACAGGTATTCATAGCCAGTACACGGCCAAAGCTGAGGCAGAGCGAGATCAATAGCTTAATGGAATTAGCCTGGCTTTGAAACATGACTGCCAATCGTATTTACTGAAGGCTGTTTATGTTTGCTATAGAGCCTGACTCAATATTTAAAAGCTAGGCAGAGAAACTTGTCCAAGCTGACAACAGGAAGAACCAAATCTTCTCTGATGCTTTAACACAACAGCGGCTGTCTGCAGTCATTTACCGCTGAAGGAATAGTTACAATATATAAATGCCACATTAAGTACACAGACAAAGCTGTTTCACTTACCATGCAATATGGTTGCTTATCAAATGTACCAACAACAAGGTCTGCATCAAATCTAATTTGGTCCACAGGCTGGACAAATCCCCAATGAGGCTATTAAGATTAAGAAATCCCTTTCGTGATCCACATGGAGGAAATTCTTTTACACCAGAACCATGATTAACAACATTATTCAGTGTATAATATTAATAATAATAATGAAGTGGTCCTGTGTCCCAATGAACATTGATTCACCCATCACCATGACAATAATAACACATGGGAAAACAAATCTATGTGGGCATATCCTTGTTGATGTATGTCAAGTTGAGTAAATTGAACCAGACCTGGAAGTCTGATTTTGTTAACCCAATCTGACAAAACAATACATCTTCCTTTGTTTTCAAATTAAATTGTCTACACTGATACAGGTTTTTTTGTGTGTGTGTGCTTTGTTCTCTGACCAAAAAAAACCCACAAAAACAGCACTGAAGCACTTTTTTTTTTATTTCTTGTGTTAAGACGATAGGAAAAAAACAAAGATGTTACCTGTTGACAGTTTCGACTGAGACTCCAGTCTTCCTCAGTCGAAACTGTCAACAGATAACATCTTTTATCAATACGTGAATGAGTAACATGACTTGCATGCATAAAAACATGTAAAAAGACTAAGCAAGGTTAGAACAAGCTCTATGTTGGCCACATATACATATTGGTTATAGCATAAACCATCACCTCATATGAGGCGCCTCAGAGGAGACAACAGCACAGAACAATGTGAGGTTACAAGCCTAAAACTCCTGATTCCTCATTACATCACTCTTTACCCTAGGAGAAGTTTTGCTACAGTTAGCCTTCAGTGACATAAAATATGGTTTCCATTTAGACAAAATGCAGTTTAAAAAAACCTAACCCTATGTTAATGTTAAAAAATATTGTCACAAAAGTTGGTAACCAATAACTAAGTTCCCATATAGCAGCTCCATAGCCTCTGTCTGTGAAACCAGCCTGAAACCAGAGAGTAAATCCCCCTTACCCCTTACTGGAAGCATACCTATACTGTACAAAGATATAAATACATCCTTCCACACACCCACATACACACAAAAAGCCAAGCTCACCACAGGGATGGCGGGTGCGGCAGGCGATTAAGGGCATGGAACAGATGCCCACCTGCTCCCACTGAACCTGGCCATGCCTCGGCTATGCCAGGGTGCCCAGGGTTGCCCCTGGGTGCCTTAATACACTGTTTCCATCTGTTGCCTGGAAAGTGAAGGGCAGAGATGTCCAAGTGCATGGGCATTACCCCTCCACACACACATACACACACATCTCTGTCTTGCTCTACATGTATCTCTCTCCCTATCAACCCTCCCTCTCTGAGCCTACCCTGTCTGTTCCATCCACCTACCAATCCACCGTGAGAGGAAAATTGTACATTATTGTAATAACACAATGTCTCACTCTTCCCTTCAAGACATCACACCAACTAAGCGGAGTCTCCAGCCTTCAGCTGACAGACCAGTTCTGTGCATTTAGCATAACGATGGCATGAAGGCAGGGAGGGAAGAGATGAAGAAAGCTGCCCAGCATGTCTTCTTTGATTTAGCTCAATCTCATCCATTTATCAAAGAAAGGCCTGTATTTGCACACTGAACAAAACAGCGGCAGGATGAAAAAAAAGGGCTGCCCATGTGTAGAGTGCAGTTTGTTTACTGATAGTATAAAACATTAATAACTACATATAGTGTGGTGAACTGCCTGTCCATCAAAAGATAGTGACTCTGGATTTTTTTCTGTCCTTTACTGCAGTTGTAAATGATTATTATCAGCACAAAGCCTGCCTTTATTCTAATTACCTTGTAAATAAACTTGCTTGTCATTACTTTTCAAACCAATTACAGGCTGCCTAATGGAAGCGCTTAATTAGCAGACACTCTACCGGAAAAAAAAGAAAGAGACGGGGGGGGGGGGAAAGGGAATGAATAGAAAAAAAAGGGAAAATGCTGGTGGGGGAGGGCCTGCATTCACTGTGTAATTATATAGTCATCAGATGTTTTTTTTTCGTCTCCTCTGCTGTTTTGCAACGGTGCCACAATAGAGGTTGGACCTCTCTCTCCCCTCTCTGTCTGTTAAGCAGGCAGCTGACAATGGAGCACTCAGCAGGCGGTGACCCGGACCCCCTAATAGTGTTGTGGCAGCCGCGGCCCTCACAGCAGGAGGACAGGAAACAGCAGAATACTGCGTGTCTGCCAGCCCACCCGCCCCCTCTGCCACCCAACCCCTATTCTAAACTACAACCCCTATATATCTCCGATACACTCCTCTCAACACCCCATCATCGCCCCAAATCATTGAGATGCAATCCCTGCAAGTAAAGACATCTTCGTTCTGCATAATAATCTCATCAATGCCATCTGAAGGCAACTCCTGCTTTTTTGTTTTATTTCAGTATCAGCATTAGCCTGTTTTCATGCTGCTACATTATTAATTAACAATTTGGGGACTGGGACTTTTCTTTATAGACTTTGATCTCTGAAAAAGTGCCTGACATTGTAAAAGGCAAACAAAATAAAACAGATTTGTTCGAAGACATTGATACTGCCATGTTTGGGATAATGGCAGGCCTTTCTTTTGACTGTCAGTGCTAGCCACCATTATGATAATTAGAGTCCATTTTCCTTGACAGAGAGCTTTGGGAAAGAGGAATGCCCTTCTGTCATTAGCAGAAAATTTTCGAGCCCTAGTAACTGCCTCCTCAAAGGGTCGTGACTAAGTGGCACCAGGATAAACTGTCCAGCATTTCTATGTATTCCTTAAACCTTTTCTAATGAATGTGGCAAGGAAAGTATAGAATCTATACAGAAATATGGAATAGGGCACTACACCCCTTTTTGTTCATGGGCTAGGCAAAGGAAGACTTGAAATCATGCATGCCACTGTTAACTGTGACATGTTTTCCCCCATTATACCCTAAAAGATGCTCAAGGTAAGTGTGAAACACATTAAGGTAGAAAGAGGAAAACAGCTGTAACTATCTTTAAGCTGACAGGACTGCTGGCCTATTCCACGGAGAGAGAAAAAAAATGTTTCTTCAGAGATGCTCTTATCAGCTACAGTCCATCTGACTAGGGAGGGAGTGGGAAGGAAAGAGGGAGGGTGGAGGAGAGAAGGGGGTGAGGGGTGTGATTACAGCCATGTTAAGACCTGAGAGAGAGATCTGTACCCACAGAGATTAGACACTCATCATTCACAGAAAGGTAGGGATGGAAGGATAGAGGGATGAGGGGTGGAGAAATGGCGATGGAGGTGGCAGCAGTGTTATACTAGTGTTTGGGGTTTAATATAAGAATTCTGCCAGCATAATTGCGTTTCGGCCCTTATCCATGGCTGCATCAGGCCCCGTTTGGCGACAGTTTCGGGTGCCTTATCTGCTGCCATTCTCTCCCTATCCGGACCCAATCAAATTTGCTCCGGCTAGCTAGGGACAGGCAGAGGAGGGTGGAATACAGCAATGATAAGGGGGGGCTTGTATTTTTTTTTTATGTGTGAGGGATTTTTTTTCCTAATTTGAAATGAACAGTTTGCTTGGCATGCTTATCTTGCTTTCATTAGTGGGCTGTCATACTGTGAAGGCAGCCACGGAGTAAGGCAGGAGTGCAGGCGGGCAGGGGAAAGAGAAAACGGGCAGACAGGCTGTTAGAGGAGTAGAGAGTCATACAGGTAAGGAAGGAAGACGGTCAGAAAGGGGGAGAGAGGCAACAACAAGCAGCTATGGGAGAAGGGATGCAGGCAGAAATACAGACAATGGACTATAGGCAGGATAGGTATGTTCTCTAAACAAGCACTTGTTAAAAGCAACATATCAAACATATCAACATTACAAATGTATTGATAAGCCCAAGTTATGAAGGCTGACATAAAAACGTATTTATATTTTTGAATTTGCCTACAGCAAGCATAATTGTGGTTAGTGCAGTAGGCCAGAGTTAAATTAGAAAGTCGATCGCATATGTTTCTTGCTCCATCTTTCTGTTACTGTGATCAGCAAATTACTTGATAAGTATAATGTTACTGTTAAGGCTCAGTTATGTTCAACATTAGATATGGACAGAGACTCTCTGTACTTATTTTCTGTTCATTTTGTCTACATTTGTACATGGTTTATAAAAGCTTACAAATATGGGCAAACAGGACCACCAGAAACTTGACACGCAATTTAATATTTGTGAAAAGAAACCCTTCAAGTAACCTACAAGGCTACCCTCCACTTTTGCCTGTTTCTTAAGGAGGTACGTTATTATGGCCTCCTTCACCAGTTCCAAGCTAATTTTTAATTTAATTACCTCTGGTAAATGTATCTCTCAGCATCCATGCTAAAGTAAAGGACTCATGGAAGTATGTGGGCAGTGACGTCTGCATCGTTAGAAATAGATATCTATTTTCTAACAGGAGAGGGAGCATTAAATGAACCTTTGCCAGTATCACCCGGGTTGAAAACCAAAGTTTCTCAGTTTATAGCACAGAACTCTGTATTTGACGCACAAGTTCAACTGCCTTAAATCACAATGATGTCTGTTGTCCATTAACAGGCATAATATGATGTATCAGCCACCTACTAAGGGCCTAAAGCAGCACATACCCATGTACTCACATAACACATATGCACACACATACACACATGCCTTACAACTATTGTGTAGGAGGTCGGCGAGCTGCCTGTGCAGTTTCCATTTTAGAATGTATTCTTCATTGGACCATAAAAATCGTCTCCTCCATGCTCAAAATATTCCCTGCCATTTTCCTAGCATTAGTCATGCTCCTGTCTGAAAGAAAGAGATGAGGAGCGCATAGGGTGGCAGTGTAAATGCTGCATGTACTGCATGACTGTATGTTTGTGACGATTCACAGTCTGTGAAATGTTCATGTGTATGTGTGTGCATATGAAGTGTCACATTGGCACTATAGTCGTCATACAGAGCAGGCAATCATGCTTTCATTGTTTGGTTGAATAATTCATTTTAGAGTGAAAAAATAAAATAAAAAAAAGCCCTTTGAATAGGGAAATTAAATAAACAGACATTGATAAATTCTCAAGTTAGAGAGAAGCCCTCGGGGCAAAGAGATTGGTTGAATTTTAAGGGTAATTTGTGGAAAAGAAATACCAAACACAATTACACTGGCCTTGAAAAAATGGTGTGCTCTCAGATGTGCAGTAATATAAGTGAACATGTTCAGCAGTCTTGGGTGAATCCCCCACCATCGTGATCGGAGCTTGGCTGATTGCAAATGAAAAGTTGGTGTGTGTACATGGTTTAATTACAAAATAAATTGATTTCTGTCTGCATCAGATTATCACCTTCTGAATTAATTTAACATGGAAGAATAACATACAGGTATATCATGTCAAGCTGCAGATAGTACAGAAGAGAGCTCATGTTTGAGAATAACAACATTATGTCTAATTGCAAATGTTATGGACTGTAAATTTATGGGTAAAATGATTTTACCTTCAAGTGTGACTTGTATACGTCATGGTGTTTGCTTGGAAGACAGGTTGTAAATAGTAGTTGCAAACTTTAAACAAGTCATTAATTTCATAGTTCTCCAAGCGAAATAGTGTGTAAGTTGATGCAAGAGCTATTCTACAAATAAAAAGGGAAAAAACTGTGCATGGCATGTTATCACCAGAGTGTCAGGGGGCAAATGCATCATAGATTACAGAATGAATTAAAATGAGCTGAAATGAGCATGAAGTACATTTTTGTTCCTAGCCTGCAGTTTGTCTATATTTGGGCATAAGAACATTTAATAATGCAATCACGTTATGCAGTTGCACTTCAAAGTATTTACTGAATCATCGCCTGGGGTTAGGATTTAAATTCTGAATAAATGTGTTTATGGATGAGGCAGGTAGCGGTGGATCTAATCTGACAGATTGGAACAGAAGAGCAGAATGTATGCTTGAACCAGGTGAGGGTTAGCGTCGCCCCACAAGGCATCAATCTCCATGACAGAACACGACAGACAGATGGAAAGCAAGTGAGGCCCGGGATGGAGAGAGTAACTAAAGAGAGACTGATAGAGAAGGAAAAAGTGAGAGCGAAGTGAGAGTGAAGGCGAATGTAAACGGAGATGAGGGCTGGTAAGATCAATAGAGAAGTGTTGCCATGGCAACAGGTCATCGACAACCATCATTGTCATGTTTGTTTTCCTCCTTTTCAGCACCATCTTCACAAAAAAAAAGTAATGTAAAAACAAAATATAAACAGGAGGTGTCCTTTCAAAAATGAAAATGGACGCAATAATACAGATACTACCAGTGAGCCCGGAGCAACAACAAAAGCCTTTATCTGAGTTTGTTTGGAGCCCTTTTCTGGTAACAATGTGTCCAGGCTTGAAGTGGGATTGCTTTTGGTAAATGAAAAGGTGGATAGATGAGGGTGAACAATGTCCAATTAGACCAAAGAGGCATTGCCTGCTGATTTAAAAAGAAATATCTGTATGCCGTAATCATGCCTTAAACATCCACAGTCACTCCACATGTAAACACAGAGAAACACATATAATTCTTTCACCCCCCAAACACAGGTTACACAGCTTAAAGCAACAGCATATAAAAAAATAAAAAAATAAAAGATTTTTTGCACATGTAAAACCTTCAGGACATTCATTTATAAACAAACTAGTCAAAGTTTTGTTACTGGGTGAGTGTACAGACTCCCTATGAACACCTACTGTAGTTATTAGCTACTAGAATTCATTCTGAGGGTAGGTCGTGTACAGCTGATGCTCTAATCGCCTTGGATCTTTGCGATCCATTTTTCAGCTAGAGAGAAGCTGCCGTCTACCCTGGGCCCAGATGGTGTCATTACTGTGGTAAGGCTGAGTGATTATACACCGCTCACACTGGGAGAAACAATGGTTGAGAGTTCTATAGGCATCTTTCCTGACGCACACTCCCTCCCCTCTGTTTCACACTCTTTTCTCACTGTCTTTCTATTCTTTCTAGTTTGCTTTATCATCTTGTTTTCTGTTCATTGCAATGCCTCTATTTATACATTTCCCTTTAGTTTTGTCACTTTTATCCCCTCCCTGCCTCACGTACATTTCTTCTATAGGGGTAGACAATTAATAGGGGAGTCTAAATATGGGTACACAGTAGTTTCATGATGATGGAGCTTCTAATTTTGTTACTATATAACTTTATATATAATATCTATCTATATAATATATTTGGCAGCCTGCTTCAAATTCAGCTGTGAGGCCTGTTGTGGGAGATTGGCTCTCATGACATGCCAGGAAGGTGTGAATAAAAACGCCCTGACCATAACTAATAAGTAGGAAAAGTACCAAAGGAATGTCTGGGTGGGTAGCATGGGTATAAATTACATGATTAATCGCAAAATGATAATATATATTTATTGTATTGATCCTTTGGAGAGTTATACAATGTCTACCAATTTAAGTATCAAAAGTTTAAGATATGGTTAAAAGAAAAACTTAAGATTTTCGCAAATACTAGTAAATATAAACTTGCCCACAAACTCACAGCCCAATCTGAAGCCAGTGGTTGGTTGTGATAGGGGCGGCTGACTGGAAGCTGACAGGGTGGCATGGTCACAGTGCATCAGCCGAAGCTTTTGTTGCCAGGCAATCGTGTCAATCCTAGCTGGCAAGGACGGAGCTGTGAGCGGAGTAATCTCCAAGACAAAGGTCAACAAGTTGAGAGAGTGACAGAGAGAGCCGTGACACACCTGTCACACCTCTGACAGACCAGGAGTCGGATGGAGGGGTTGAGAGGACAGGGAAGGAGAGAGGAAAGAAGGGAGGGAGGGAAAATGATGAGAGGACAGGAACAGAGAAGAGAGAAAGGTGGTGCAGTGAAGGAAAACATTACCAAGGCTCCCCAAAAATGTATGAAACGAAATAAAAGATAAAGGGAAGCAAAGGGAGCCAGTGGTTTGAAACACAAAGGAATGGAGTGAAGAGTAGGCTAGAGCTGCAGTCTGTGATCCTCTGGGAATTGGGGAGTGGGGAATGGAAAGGGGAGGGAGGGATGGAGGGGGGGTCAGATTTTGTTATTTTTCCCTTTCATGGTCTATTTGGTTTGCCAGACCATGCAGCTTAAATTCCCTCACTCCCTCCTCCTCTAACCAACAGCAGTGCAAATTCATGTTTAAGGCCAAAACACCCATACAGGGAAACACACACACACAAACACACACACTCATACAGAGTGGATAAAGTGTCACGCATGTCAACACACACATGCACGCGAATGATGTGTACACATATCAACGACGACAGATGTGGACATATAATGCTTGTGAGTAATACAAGATATCTGAATTATTAATAAAACAGGAGTTACGCTTAGCATGTCCTGAGTGGTTTGGAACAAGCTCACACAAGGTAACACTTTTTAAATCGCACACACACACACACACACACACACACACACACACACACACACACACACACACACACACACACACACACACAC
>JAOWBC010001052.1:19422853-19434530 GCA_028566105.1 Hypoplectrus providencianus | reverse complement strand
GGGGGTGAGAGGTGGGGGGTGATGGTGGGAGTGGGAGTGCTGTGGGTGTTGGGTGAAAGAGTGTAGAGAGTGAAATGGTGGAGAACTGGAGTGGGGATTTGGGAAATTTTTTCCATGCAGCACTCTTTGTGTTTTCCATTCTCACATTAGGTTTCTAACAGAAATGGAATGTTGATTGAGTGCATATGAGCATGTCTGTGTGTGTGCAGGATTTGGAGTGCCTCCTATTCATTTTGAATTTAAGTAGCACTGCCACTTATGTTTAAACAGTGAAATCTCACTTATTGTAGCAAGTTACTCTTGCTCTTAATAATGTCTAGCCTTGACAAGGGGCTTCCAGCAGAAAGGCGTGCAGGCACAGCCACCTCTGAAGAGGAGAACTACACTTAACAATGTCAAACCCATCTGCTTTTCTATCTCTCAAAAAGCAATATGTTGTGTGGTGACAGTTTGCTATGGTAAGACTGAGTGCTGTTTTGAGCAAATCCAGGTCAGCCTGACAAATACATGGGTTTGTGTCGACATTTTGGGGTTGTTCTAATGTTTGCTTCTGTTGTTTCCGCTGCAGCTCTGGGGAGGCTTTCAGCTTGACAGCATCACTACAGTTCCCACAAGTCTGCTGCTAGGTCACATGCCCAGAGAGACAGCTGGAGTATGAAATCAGAGAGAGGGAGAGATACAGAGAGAGAGAAAGCGCCACAACAAAAATGGAGGCTGTGAAACGTTATGGGGATACACACTGGTCTTGTTTTTTTATATACTGAGTTTGCCTACATACTTCAGAAATATGCTTACTCTGGGTCTAGCATGCAGTACCCACACACTGACAAGTATGCGTTTCTGTTTCATAATGAAATAGTTCACAAGCAACGACACATTTGGCATTTTTGTCATTATATCCATTTTGCCTGTATTCAGCCAGATGGTGCTGTAGGAGGTACAATGCATTTTAAAAGAGAAGACTATTTTATTAGCATACATACAGTATGGTACATATCAAACAGAATTTTTATATGGCAACCCAGTCATTATTTTTTCCACTCAAGCTACTTCTTTTGTTCTGTGCATCGCATCATTAAAATTTCAATAATCTTTTTTTTAATATCACAGGCTGTATGAATGTGACAAAACTTCCCATTTATTCACAGTAAAAAATAAAAATAAAAACAAATGATAATATTAATAATTATAAGTGATAGATATCAGCATATTATGAACAGACTGGACAAAAACACTAAAGGTTGAAAATTAATCAGAATTCCAATTTTGTATTTTGTAAATTTCCAGGTACTTATTTAGCATAAGTTTATACAAAAACATGAAGAATTTATTTTGATCCAATTTTAACTGTGTCACTGAATTATTCACCAATATCAATGTTGCATTTGAATATTACATATTAATAAAGTAAATATGCATGAAGAGAAGAGAAGAAGCACCAATGAAAAGGACTCTGCCACTCAACCAAATACATGTGCTGTACAAACATAATGATTATTTCCTTTTATTATCAATATTTATTATTTATTTATTGGTTAGTTGCAGATAGAAAATTATGTAATCCAATGCTGAAGAGCTGCAAATGAGAATATTTGGATTGTAATTTTTAAATTTTAGATTCAAATCTTTTTCGGAAGGCACCTTTGAAAATCTTGGGTTGCAAATTAGGTTAGGTTTTGGTTGGTCTGTATTTATAACACTGTGCTGCTTTAACCAGCCTCACAGATTTAAGACTTTTAGACTGCATCTTTCTGCACAGATATTTTTACTTACTCTGGCTATGGACAGGCCCACGGTCTCTTTTTCATCTTTATGGGATATAAGAAAGATTGTGATTTCACCGCAATCCCTTTTCAGCATTCTCTTTTCTGCTATACTGTTCAGTTGTGTTACCAGTTTCCCTGTTCCTTCCTAAAGTGTGTTCAAAACTAATTCCTCTTCTCTTACCACATAGCCTTTCCACATTCCTTCTTCTATTTTTCTCTCACTCTCTCTCTTTCTTTCCACTATGCCTCTGCTACCCTTATAGCATCAAGGCTATTCAAAGCAGGCACCCACTGAGAGCTTCATGTGTCATCTGCCAGGGTGACAGTAATGCACTATATCTTTTCATCTTCAAGCAATGCCTGCATTATCAGTGTATAAGATGTATGGCAAGACAATATTAATGGTCTCTTTCTCCTGTGCGAAATGAAAGAGGCCTCAGCAAAACAAACAATCTGCTCTTTCTTCTCAAGGAAACTGAGCAGGTATATCAAAGGGGAGTAAAAAATGACCACTATGTGTGCCGTTTGTCTCTGCTGGGTCACAAGAGAGATGGCTTTCTACAACAGGAGCAAAGCGAGGGAGACTGCTCACAGCCTCAGCTATACTTTACATGAGCAGGAGCCGCTGTTGAAATGTGACTGTGCAGCATGGAGCTGTGAATGAGCACTGACACTATATAAGATGATAAAGCTTAGAGTAATGCTTAGCAAGTATCAAAATGCTCAAGTAAAGCAGTGTGTGATGCTGACAATGCAGAATATTAATAAGATAAGTAATAAAATCAATTGGATTCTAAGATTTTGTGTTACTGTGCATTGACTCATCATACAGTGTATCACCAGTGTCAGCACTATGCATTCCCCTCTCAGTCAAAATTCATATACACTCAGAGTCAAGTTTCAGTAGTATCAGAGCACAAGGCATTTACAGAATCAGAACATACCAAAGGTAGTGACATTTTTTTGACCACAGCGCTTGTGCACGTAGCAACTGGCTGTGTAGAGCTCGGGGTCTATTTGTCAGGAACAGGGCATGACTATAAAGGACAGAGCTGTCTCTCTGCATTAAAACAAAATGTACTAGAATAAGGGGCTTTCCACGTGAATGAGTGGGCGCAAAGTGATTTAATTTCTCATGCAATGTGGTGGAATGAGTAAAGTCAAAGTTAAAAAAAAAAAAAAAAGGGTTCATGGGGAAAATGAGAAGAAAAAAAAAGCTGGATTACAATGGAACCCTTTTGGATAATAATAAAGTATGATCTTAATTGGACACCAAAACGGTTATTTCATATCCATAATCCAGTGAAGGCATTTTTATCTTTTTTTTCCCTATCTGCTTTATTTATGCAGATCTAGATTTTAATGAGCCTCTGTTTAAAATTATGCACAGAGAGCAAGCTAGTCTGATGGAGAATAGGTTAGGAAACATGCATTAATAAATTAGCCTTCCTGTCTGTATTCATTCTTGTCAGGAGCAACTTTACCCTGCTCTTTCTGTGCCTTCATTCCAGCTTGGAATAAGGTCTAAACAGGAAGGTGGGGCAAATTAAATCCCTTTTTATTTATTAGGCACAGATGTTTTAATAATATCGGTTTATTGGAGAGCCAATGCTGTATTCAGCAGTTTATAATTCTCTCACACCCTGGTAATGTATGGAAGGGCTATCCGCTATTGAGGAGATATATTGCAGCAGGATATACCTCCCAAGCAAGTTATTAAAAACACTAAACCATTAGCTTGTGAAGCTGGGGCTCACTCCTCCTTCACTCTCCTGATCTCCTTACTGCTCTCTTCTCCCGAGAGCCTAAAATTAGACAGAACATCCCTGACACGCGCACACACACATACACACAGACATGCGCACACACATACAGACACAAGCCTGCATGCAAGCACACAACTATTTATAGTGCATTACTATAACAGTGACCTATTTGTTTGGTTTCTAAACTGCCTGGGCTCTGAACATTTTATACAGCTCAAGGTACGTGCACAACATTTGAGATTAAATTAGACAATGCATTATGAGTTACATGTCAGTTCGAGAAATTACATCAATCGCTTTAAGTAAAACATTTCTACAAATTGGGATAAGACAGACTGCTGCCTTGGTCCATATTGGAGAACAGATTCTTAGCCGCCCACTGATACAGAATCCAGATATTGGATCACTGTCCTTTATTTAAGCAGGACTAATATAAAGGAGTTCAGTCTGGTCTTAGACAGAGTGTTTGTAGGCTACGTTCTGGCTCCAGGGAAGCCTGCGGCGCTCTAGCACCCACGGTCCCAAAAGGAGTCCACCACCGCTGAGTGAGGAGAAAAATGGCTTTGAGACACAGAGATGTAAATGTGTGGGAAGAGAGGAGGACACAGAGAGTGAGAGAAAAGGTGAGATAGAGACAGAGGGAGAAGAAGGAGAATGTACAGAAGACAAGAATGTGATTTTCATACCTGCCCTTACATATTTACATCCAAAACACAAGAATGCCAATACCAATGCAGATGGACCAATTTCCAGAGTTGGGAAGTAATTCTTCCATCTTCAGTGTGCTCAGGAGCTTTAAGTCTTTCCTGGCGTTTACACAACAACAACACAACAGGTTCATAACAGTTTCCAGTATTTCTGTGTCAACAAAATGCAGAAGGATCAGTTGAACCACGAAATATGATCGGTGTACTGATTTTTCAGATTATTCTGACACCACATCAATGCATCCCTATCTTCCAATGTTAATGAAAGTGAAAATTAATTTGATTATCAGGCCCGGGATTTGGATCAGCTCCAAAAGTTAATGGGTTGTGCCTTGGCCAATATTACACATATTCACCAAGTTTTAGCAAATTCAGGCAGATGTTTATTTCTTATCCTGCTGAGAGACGAACAAACAAACAGATAGACAAACTGAAGGTAATACTGATAAAGACTGCCAGTGGCATAATGAATCATCATCTTAGCACTAATTAATAAATAAATAAAAAATAAAAAAAAACAGTTTGAACAAAAAATGTTTAACCTGTCAACAGCTCAGGGGGAGCTAAAAAATACTGTTACAGCCAGGCCCACATGGGTTCAGGTAATTCAAAGGAGTTCGGCGGCATGACAAAAGACATAAATCAAAGGTATGCATTTTGGTTTATACAAAGGCTGAGCGAAAATTACAGGTCAGAAAAGCAATTACTCTTTTCTGAGGCTGTCAAATCGAATAAGAAATGTGTTTTAGACAAAAGACGGAAAGCAGTCTACTCAATGGGTGTCATAACATGCTGCAGTTTTGCCCTAGGTGGTAAGAGTTGTTGCCTTGCACAAAATATTTTCTTTAATGTGGATATTTCACAATGCGTCACACACAGATTTCATTCAGGTTGGGGATTGTATTGTGGACCACTCCACTGCTACTACTCCTTCTCTCTCTCTCTCTCTCTCTCTTACTACTACTAAAAGCCAGATGGAGATGAAAAAAAAAATTCAGTTAATATAATAGGAATTGAACACATTATTAATTTATAATAAAGAGAATCAGACAAGTTTAAATCTAAAGGAAATGAGGCCTACTCTAGTGGGTTTTTCAGCACCATGGACAGCATCACAGCCAGCATAAATCTGTGACTCCTCCAATGCAGCATTACATTGCAGAGAGCAGGATTTGCTGATTTTGTCACATAGTTTAAGGTTTTAAAAACATGAATTGCTTGTGACAAGAAAACATCACCGACCACAACACTAATGTCTTCACTGTCACACATATTTGATTAGCAGCTTAAACCTATAGCTACATGTCAACATTATTGCAGTTCCACTTCCGTATGCACACCCTGTGATTATCATGCCAGAAAATAACACATAAGCAAACAAACAAACAAGCAAACAAACAAATTAAAATAGCAGGCTACAAAAGCATATAGCCCTGATTTTGGAAGCCAACACTCCAGTTAAAACCTCCATCTGTTAAAATGCATTCCCGAGGTGCTCCTAGAAACTGTGAACGCCCACACACAGAAAACTCTGCCAGGAGAACAAAGACAAACATTTCAGAACCCCTGTGCACCTCTCGCACCACAGCGCACGGAGAAGAAAAAAGCTTTTCCCCCTGCTAAATATATGGGCTTGACGTGGGAGCATGTGGGCTGGTAAAAGCTCAAGATGCAATGCTTTACTGAAACACAGCTCTACAATATTAAGGCAGCCAAAATTTCTTACTTACACTCAACAATGATCACTTTTCCGCAACACGCAGCCTGGTGTTAATAGGATACATTCATCACACAAAGTTTGAAGAGGAAAAATTAGCAATATGCCATTAATGATTTCATTAATTTTTCAAGGGTTATGTTTAAGCATAGTACAAAGAAATACAAGTACACTGGTTCTATGTTCTTAATTCTCCTGATATTCAGTGTTCCCTGCCGTCAGTGTTCCTCTCTGTAAAGACTCGCAAACATCTCAAAAAAAGATTTCTATACAATAATAACCACAGCCCCCAGTCCATTCATATTTATAGTCAACATCAAAGGGAAGAGGCGAGGCATTAGAGCCCATTTTGGCTCAAGGGGAGAAGCCATTTCCACAGTTTCTCAACGGGTGAGTAAAACTGCCTTCATCCTGTAACCCATGGCATTCCTAAATAACCCAACCGCTGTGATCAACAGTCAAACAAAGACATTTCATTTGAAGCAGTCATGTTCATTTGATTCACTTTGACCTAATGTCCCTCAATCAAAGAGCCAAAATGCAGTAGGATTTAACTCTCCACAAGAAACACAAATATGAATAGATTTTGTTCAACTCTGGCCATTTTTTACATGTTTGTAGTGACTAGTAGAACTGGTTGCTATGATTAAATTCAATATGACAGTAAGAATGTTTGTCCTGATGTTGATATGTAAACCATTGTCTTCCACAACTGGCTAACACATGACATATAAATCCTGACAATTGTAACACAAAAACACCGACTACTATGTGCAGTATGAGTAGGGATGGGATTGATTGGAAGTCAGAATTTTGTTCAACAAAGAGTTTTCACTTAACTGGGATCCCTCATCAAAGTAATCAAAATGCCCATGAGGAGATTTTTAGTAAGAATTATAGGCCATGGATAACACAAGTCTGCTGAATTAACCATGTTATGTTAGTAGCTGTATGGGTAATGTTTAAAGTTTATTCATCGAACGCTTAGTTAGCAAGTTAGTATGGCTGCTTTAATTACTCCTACTTTGGCCATTTTATTAACATAAATGACTTGACATGAATGAATTTTGACCATAAAAACTTTGATAATGTCGACTATTTTGACTAGTTGCCTCTTAGCAAAAAGCTCTGAGTGAATTTCTGTCTTTTTTTGCTAAGCTGTGATGCAGCATAGATATGTTTAGGGCATATATTGTGAAAGGAAACTAAGCTTTAAAGTGTGACTGTGGGTGACGATAAAGACTTTGTCTTCTTAGTTCAAACTACGGAGCCTCTTATAGGCCTAATTATTTAAGCCCTTATTACTTTATAGGCACAACTCATATACTTCTGCTACAATTCAAAAACTTCCAAGAACATTACTTCTCCCTGACCATAAACCAATTTTAAACGCTGCTTTTTTTTGCAAGTACTGTAATTATTTGATGTTAAAACTTTAATAACAAAATTGCATTTCATTCAAGTAGTATGCATCAATATAACCAAAATGTCAGAACTAAAATTTAAGAAAAATAATTTAATTTATGCGCTTATACTTAGTCAGAGCATGATCATTTGAATGGTTGTTGTCCCAAATATATCATACCAAGACATCGCCACAACATGCACACATACACAAAACCTATTAACCTCTGTCCACCCATCACTGAGGATGCCAGTAACAAAATAACATGCACTTAAAAGCACGAAGACATCCATTTTGCTCAATGTGATTGCAATTCACATGGTGACACTAAGAAATCCTATCCCCCTCTCTGTCAGAAGAAATCCATTAGTCAAACCAGACACTGACACTTTGAATGTCAAACACACAGGTAGCACATAATTTGTTTCACAACAGTGTGATAGCTTCAAATGGTGACTGGTGAATAATGTCTGCCTCGTGTAGAAAAAGGGACAATTTGAAATTGCCAGAGGAGGGGATATTTAAATGTTTGTGTTGTTTTAGAGCTCAGGAACAGTTTACGCCTTTGGTGATGAATACTGTGTACATCATTCACAACAAGCTTTTGTTGCTAAGACCGCAACCCAATATGAGATGTTTATTCACGAAGTGATCATTTCTAAAAGGTAATAAAAAGGGACATTACATCCGTGACTACAAAAAATGTTTTTGACAACATGTGCAGAGCATGAGAACTATAAATGTGTTTCTATTTAGATGTCTGAATTGGGGGTTTTGAATACCCTTGTTACTGAGTCAGTCAGCAAAACATCTCGCCTCTTCCTGTCTCCCAGGCAATACGAGAGGATGCGGCACCCAGGGCTTTGTTGTTCTCCCTAATGTGAGTTAATCTGGACACTGTCACATCAAACGCAGGGACATCTTAGGTGTTATGTAGATAGTGTTTATAGAAACTTAGCCCTGCTCTGTCCCTGTGGGTCCCTCTTTTGCCTTTTCATTTGGATGGAGGCAGAGAGATAGGCCATCTTCAAAGCCCTCTGTGTCTCTGTGTATCGACCATGCTCCTCTGGAGCCCTAGAGACTTCCTATTAGAAAGGATTTGTCTTACAAGCTCTGTGCTGCCACTCTGAGAAAAAAAAAATGGGCGGGGGGGGCATGTTAGTAGGTGTGATGCTTTACAGAAATCCCTTTTCAGATTTTTTTTTTTCGGCTCTAGCATTGTAACAGATATCTAATTCACTCATTAAAACCAATCTTGCTGATCTGTTGGCACACACTACATGATAGGTTGCAGCACTGAGATATGACTGCATCTGACCAACAGACTCACATCAAGCTATCAAACACACACTTTGCCATCATGGCTCCATTCACACGTCATTGCAGCAATATGTCATTGTTCTCATTTATTGCAAGAGGGAATAGCTCTTTCTGCCTATTTTGTTTGCAGGACAAAAATAAGCCTGGATTTACAGCTCAGTGATCCTATGTTTTGATAGGGAAGGGCTGAGGTGGACCAACATTTTTTGATACTTGTAATTTCTTATTTTCCTTCGGCTGCGCTCCATGGTGATCCTTAGATAACCTGCCATCTCTTCTGCCTTTATTACTGTATGTCCTATATCTGTAAACTATAGCCAGACCACTATCAAGCATCTTCAATAAAGGGGGCTGAGTTACAAGAGATAGCAGAGAATGGCAGAGAAAGAAAGTGTGAGAGAAAGAAAAGGCTGAAATAGAAAAAAAGAAGAAAAAAAGGCTTTTATTTTCTCTTCTATGCCACCACAACCTGGAATATACTCAGGCAGCGTACCTAAAGCTGGCCAGCACATATACCCACAGGGCTCTCACTGTGAACAGGCACTATAATAAATCTGACATTATCAGATCCTGGTCATTCAGCAGACACAGCTTAAGTGCTTTTAGATGTGTCAGAGGACATAAAAGATGCTTACTGCCCTGTTCATGGCTTCCTGTTCATGCTGTTTAAAGTTAGTTAACAGCTCCCTGTAGAACTTTAATGCTCAAAATCACGATTTTGGATATTTTCCATTTTTCACAAAAACAGACTGTGTATTCTTGAGGCTTTACAAAAAAAAAAATCAAATGCATTTTCTTACTTAGCGTTTTTTATTTTCTGTAACCATCTGTCTTCTTTTTCTTTCTTTTGTTAGCACAGTAGCTAGACATTACCCACATTAACTGACCAAAGCTATAGGAATATTTAATATTTTTACGCAGTACTCTACTCCTACAATGTGTGTCCTTACGAGCATGTAACATGTGATGAAAAAAATATATAACTGGGATGCACTAAGGTGACTGGGCTTTGAGATCCAACATTAGGGTTTAATTACTAATCTGTTTGCCTATCTGCGTGAATCTGTGCAATATCCAAATCAGTCCCAGTGCATCCATGACCCCCTTCCCTACAGAGACCCCAGGTCATACCTTTAGTATACTTGTGGTCAAAAGCTCAAACTCCAGAGGTACCTCTCACACTGTTTACTGGTAGGATGAGAAAAAAACAAGCTGAAACCTCTGGGCCTGAACAGTGAAGCAAAGGTGGGAGGGCCTTAACATGCATTCTTGTTAATGACCAGCAGGGGGCAAGACCACTGGTTGCTTTCACCTCAGTTTACTGGCACATTTTGGCGCTAAAAAAAATGTCTTTTAGTTTAGTGTCAAGTTAGACTAAAAGACACCAACAATAAAGAGATGTATTTAGAAAAAAATGTAAATCACAAGGCTAGCGAGTGACACTGTGGTAACTACATACACTAAATTTATAAAGTCTTCGGAAAAGACAGGAGGGATGAAATGGGAAGAAAGAAGTAGTTAGAGATGGAGTAGAAGATGAGGGGGCGGGTTGGACAACATGCTCTGCCCTTTCCTAATCTTGAAAGAGGGGCACTGGAGAGTAGTCTTTCAGGAATATATTAATAACATGGCAGTAAAAGCACACCCATGAGGCGAGTGGGTACAAGGCGAACCCATCAAATTAATCTGAGATAAATTTGCAAGTCATCATCATAATTTAAAATGTTTTAGAGACAGAATAAAAGATCAAAGAATAAAAGGAACTAGTCTGATGACAAAGATGTACAACGAGAGGCAGGAAAAGGGGAAAGAAAGTGAGAAAAAGGGGGAGAGAGACTTTGCAAAGCAGACATATTTTGATAGACAAAGAAGAGGCCACATAGATGGACAGACGCATAGAAGCTGGCAGATGGAAATTGGCAAGAGAGCAGCCAGCCAAACTCTATATGCTGCTGCCGTGTCATACAGATTGATAGATTCATAAATAATGAATCAAGAAAAACAGGTAAAATAAACTCTGTAAATAAATGTGCTGTCTCGTTCTCTGCCCCAGTGCCTAATGGATTGGGCCTGTGCACATCTTTGCTTCAGTGTATATTTGTGTGTGTGTGTGTGTGTGTGTGTGTGTGTGTGTGTGTGTGTGTGTGTGTGTGTGTGTGTGTACACTCGTTTAAGCAGTGTGGCGGCCCACGCTGCCATGGCAATCATTTACCTGAACCCAATTACTGATGCTGTGTGATGATGATGAGAGACAGCTTTTCCTACCTCATAGAAAGACTCACAGATGCATGTGCATCCTCATGTTTGTCTGCTAGTGAGTATATTTCATCCTCTTATTTTATGTGCCTTCTTCTAAAAGTCTATCAAATCGTTTGAATGTACCGCCTGATTTAGAAAGAAACTATTGCATGTTTTCATAAGATTACCTTGAAGACGAGTTAAAGGTCATTCCCTTCTACAGATTCTAGATGAATCACCAACAGTTATATAGCATTCATATAAAGACTGCCTTTCATCACCTCCAGCAGCTACAAACAAACAGCAAATGTTATATCATACTTATTTGATAGAAGGTAATTTAAGAAGGACTGGTTCCCCTTTGTTATAGCAAAGAAGAAAAAAAACATTGAATTAAGTAAGCGTTTACTTAATTTTTCAAATCCTTTTGTACACAAGAAAATGGCAAGAGAAGCTCACATTTTCTCATGATTTAGAATTATCAGTGGGTGGAATCAATCTGCTGTGAACTACAGCGGACCCATCTCAAGAAATAGAAGTTTAAAATTGCATGTTTTAGTCCGAACCCAAATTGATTAACATTCTATCACAGATTACACCTGGTTGAAGCCATTGCAGCTACATGAAATACACTAACAAAAGTCTGACAAAAAAAATGCTGAACTAATCCACTCATTACTATTGCTATTGGAAGAACAATGCCGTCGCTGAATGAAATGTGTTAGGTGAAGTTATGAATGATAAACATGGAAAGGATA
>JAOWBC010001052.1:19322280-19340751 GCA_028566105.1 Hypoplectrus providencianus | reverse complement strand
AATTTATGAAAGGTGCACATAAAGAATTATTTTAGAATTAAATTTTAAGATCATTTGTCCTCAGTTACACCTCATCTGGATGTGAGCACACTAATGGGTGTTAATCATCGCTTATCAACTTGAACCTGTGGGTTTCTTATCAGCCTGTTCCACTCTTAAGTATGTCCAGTAAGTTATCAGTCCATTCAATCACCAGTCGCTGCTTGGTTACATTTCACTTTCATTTTTGTTTGATTAAGGCTACAGAACTTATCAAAGGTTACTGTATGAATGCTCCTGGTTAAATTTAGAAGATGTACATAAATGCTGACTCTAAATGCCAGTGTAAAGTGACGACAGTGTTAATACCTGGAATTACGTAGTTACGTTGATAATGTAAAAACGTAACTTATAAAGTTACAAAGTGAGGTTGCTTCAAACCTTAAGCCCCAGTCGTGAGTTGATGTCTCCTCCCACACACCCAAAGAAAGGAGTTTTTTCTTTCTTTACTCACAGTTCTCTTACCTTCTCCATCACTTTTCACAGTCAGTAATGTCACTTACACCTCTGTGTTGTTGATAATTACAACAGCAACTAGGGCTAATGTGAAGAACACACCAAAGTAAAGAGTTAAGAATAACACTACAGAGTACAGTATGCCACCAGTTACACATACTTTTAGGATGGCAAACACTTATAAACCCCAATAAATTGACCCATGATAACATATTCTTTGTACTACACATAATTTAGTTAGTTTAGTTTAGTTTATTCATGACTAATGTAGCAGTTTCCTCATGTATGTATCTTTGGATTTAATGCAGGTATACAGTTTGGTAGTGAAAACCTCCATTAAATGTAACCCTGAAAGCTGAATGCGGATTACAAAATTACAAAATCTTTGGAGATACATATCTATTATTATGACACGGAGTTCTGAGACCCATCCACCTGATGGCTGTTTGAATGAAGAAAATAGCAAAAGTATTCTCCATCAATCCCATTCCTTTTGTTCATTTCCGCAGAGGGTTTAAAACAAACTTCCTTTGAAGGTAAACAGAGCAGAAACCCTCTGCGATTTCCCTTTCACAGAGCCTGTTTTGTTGTCTCACTTTCTATGAGTCTCTAAATATGGACCTAAAAGCCACACAGTGTAAAAAAGAAAGAAATAAGTGGTATATAGTAAACATGGTTTAAATCAATAGACGAATAAAGGAATTTCAATGGCAGACACAAATGTGTGTTTTAGTAGATTAATTGGAGACTAATGATGCATACATTTCAAGGATGATCAAAGAAAACATGAAGGGGATTTCTAACACAATGAAAGAACTCACAAAGAAAAGGGTTCACCTTGTTTTATAGCCTGAAGTGTCTCAGTAAGTACAACATAATGACTGCTTAGTTCAGTGCTGGGGCACCATCTGCTGGAGAAGATAGATAAAAGAAGACACATTTCCCAAATAGTAACCTTCTGGCCCTTCCACCAGGATAAAGGCTGATACTGGCTTCTTCATTGAAATAATCCTTTTAACCACATTATTGGTCCACTGTCCATTCTCGGTTTGCCCAAACACAAAAGACATAATCATGCAAGATTGTCAAAGAAGGCAAAGTACATCAAGAACTTCAGAGCAGGTGCAAGATGTGATCAAAAAGAAAGGTTTGCTTGATACAAGCATGTAATCCCTGGTTTACTTGATTTATTTTAATGCAGAACTGAACTCCGTATTGTCACTCAGACCAATGTGAAAAAAAAAAAAGTTCTCTGCCTAATCTTTAAATACTTCCATCACAGTTCAACATAGCCTTCCGAATGTTTTGAAGAATTATTTTGAACATTTAAATATGAAAATATATATAATGTTAAAAGGGGTTAGAGTCATCACCAGTTTACAAATTAATACTTCCCATATGCAAACAAAAATGTAAATCCTTATTTTGTCCCTGGTATCTGAAACTCACAATGGTATAGGCTATATGAAGATAGTATTACATTAAAAAAAACTTTTTTTTTTATATTAATAGTGTTCGAGTGTAGAGTATATGTTAACAAGACGTATGTGTCACTTGAAAGATTTTTTTACAGTTTTCGTTTGATTATATGTGAAAAGGCCCCCCCCAAAAAAAAAAAATAAAATAAAATAAAAAAAAAAAATTACCGGTTCTGTAGTTACTAACAAGCGTTGTCACAACAGTGCGCATTATTTTTACGCACGGGAATGATAACGCTTTTTGGCTATGTCGACAAATCGGCTGTTCGTCAGTACGTGATGACGTACGAGTCTGACGCACGTTGTATAAAGGTCAGTTTTCTGACGTCAGCGGTCTCTTCCCTGCCTATGACCTCGTGAGGTGGGCAGCGTAAAATTTCCTGTCTCGTTTCACCGCTAAGCGGATCCAAAACCATCCGTCAAAATGGTAAGTTCATCATATTTCTCTAAATATATAATAGATTACTAGGCACACAAAATGTATTTGGCGTCAATATTAGACGTCGTTTTGACATTTAAAGATGCTGTGCGCACTTGTCAATTCTGTGGCTTGTGCTTTGATCAAAATGGCAGCCATTCTTGCTATTGGTACTGCTAACACTAGAGCGCCGCATAGACGCTTAACAAAGCTATTTTAAGTGTTTTACTACGTTTGTCGCTAATTTGCAGACGTTCAACCACTCTCTACAAGCACGGGCGTTTTGGGAGAGGTTTCAATGGCTGGCATTATGTGACGCTACGGTTTTGTGTTGGCTAACTTCTGTAGCGGTAGCGTTTTGCTGTCACGTTTACTGTTCACCGCTAATGAAATCCGATATCAGTTTAAACGCATTGCGGCGAAATTGGCACAAGTAGCTTTTTTTATTATGGGCCTATGAGGGTGGGTTTGGGTCATGTTTTAAAGTGGTAACTGGCTGGAGAATTAATGTGCCGTTATTCGCGCCGCCCTTCCCGGCCGGCTAGATAGCTATCAAGCTAATGTTAGCATTTAACAGAGTGTCAAAGTCTGTACACGTGGCCTTTTCGTGCCGACATATTATGAAGTGTGCTGCTCGGTTGACTATTACATTCACAAGCGTTATTAAAGCTTTTAAAGTGCCATTTTATTCATCGATATACAGAGATATCTCGAGTGTGATTAAAAATAACGGAAAATGAAAATACCGTTACATCATAGCCGTGATGGCGGCTAACGCCCTGTATGAGGTACGGAACAGTAACTACCGCATCAGCAATCCGAAATGCAGCTGATACGCTTAGTGTTCTATGGAATTCACAGATGTGACCATAACTCTCTTCAGTCCTTTCCTATTAACTGGTATTTCAGGAAGATCACAAATCAGTATATGTTAAGCAGTACCCATTTGCATTTGTTTTCTTCTCCTGAAGGTTCTAATAGAAATATTTCCTACTTTAGGTGAACTTTACCATCGACCAGATCCGTGCCATCATGGACAAGAAGGCCAACATCCGTAACATGTCTGTGATTGCCCACGTTGACCATGGCAAGTCAACGCTGACAGACTCACTTGTGTCAAAGGCTGGCATCATTGCATCTGCTCGTGCTGGAGAGACACGTTTCACTGACACGCGTAAAGATGAACAGGAACGTTGCATTACCATCAAGTCAACGTAAGTATCTTATTTTTCCTCAACACCCTCATTCCTACTGCTTTTTGATTGTGTGGAAAATTCAAATAGGAAACTGGACCATAGAGATGTAATGAAATGTCATGCAGAAAAAAATACTGACTCTGGAAAAAGTAATGTGGTTTTTTTTATTTATGAAAGGTGCAAATAAAGCATTATTCTATAATTTAATTTTAAGATAATTTTTCTTCAGTTACACCCGATCTGGACGTGGATAGAAGTAACTGCCTTTTAGTTGCTCGCTTGAAGTTGGATACATTTGTGTAACTTAATCAGACTGATCTCTTATTAATTAAAATTAGTTGTTAAGGATGTGAAAATACACTCAAACAAATCGATAAACATGCAGGCTAATAGTAAGTGAGAGAGTCCTTGTTAATTTCAGAGATAAGGTGTAACTGCAAAACACTAAATTTATCTTAATCAAATTAAATATTTTTATACCTCTGGGGCAGAGTCAAATGTGAAACAATGCACATTTCCATAAAGTTACAACAGAAATTATATTGTTAAATAACAAGAATTGCATTGTGTTAAAACAAATCCCACACAAACATAACTCAAGTAATTAATATAAATGTTTTAAATTAAACAAAGGCTTGCATTTGTTTTGAATTTGGAATTGACATATTTTCCTTTGTAGAAGGATCAGCTGACATACATAAACGTTGAGTGACTTGTATTGTCGAACAAGTGAACTCAGGACCCTCACTCACTCACCCTCTGCTGTTTATAAAGGATATCGTGTTGTAAATCTAATCTAAGCCAACTTAAATTGTATAACATTTGTACTGATTTTTAACAGTTTCACAATGCATCAAGCACAAGGTCTTTACACTTTAATTTAAGCTTGGTTTCTACAGATAAACATGTGGAAGTCATTCGTAGGAGTCCTGTTGCTAGGTTGACATGTCTAATAAGATATTCTTACTTGCAGTGCAATCTCCCTTTTCTACGAGCTGTCCGAAAATGACTTGGCCTTCATCAAGCAGGCGAGGGATGGTGCTGGCTTCTTGATCAACCTGATTGACTCACCAGGACACGTTGACTTCTCCTCTGAAGTGACCGCTGCTCTTCGTGTCACTGATGGAGCCCTGGTTGTGGTGGACTGTGTGTCTGGTAAGAACATGGTTTATCAATCGTCTTTAACCATGGTTTGGCAATATATTTGACAAGATAAACAGACTGCAAAGTTCTTTACCGACCATGTCCAACACAGTTCACCACTGTACTTGTGAAATTGTTGCATTTTTAGATTTTTTTTAAAATTGTCTCCCATTGTCCATCCGTCAGGTGTCTGTGTGCAGACTGAGACAGTGCTTCGTCAGGCCATTGGTGAGCGCATCAAGCCAGTTCTGATGATGAATAAGATGGACCGTGCCTTGTTGGAGCTGCAGCTTGAACCGGAGGACCTTTACCAGACTTTCCAGCGTATTGTTGAGTCAGTCAATGTCATCATCTCTACTTATGGAGAAGATGAAACTGGACCAGTAGGCAACCTCATGGTGAGTGTCATTGGAAACCTTGCCACACACTGTCCTTATTTGGTCTGACTCACTAGAATTAATGGCGCAGACATATTTTGTGCATTTCAAACAAATGTGATCAAGTTACTCCTGTTTCCAAATGTTTGACAATCAGGTCTCTTTGACATAGAGGTTTAAAACTCAAAAATTGGGTTGTTGATGTTTTGTAATTATCTAAATTTAATTAGCATGCTTGTAGAGCAGCTCTGCTCCAGGGCTGTGCATTTCTGTCAACTCTCTCTAATCGAATAGATAAAACATGCATCATAGAATCACTTAAAATGTACTCATATCAAGATGTTTCAACACTCAGGTTGATCCAACCATTGGTACCGTTGGCTTTGGCTCTGGACTCCACGGCTGGGCTTTCACCCTGAAGCAGTTTGCTGAGATGTACGCAGCCAAGTTTGCTGCCAAGGGCAACGCCCAGATGACACCAGCTGAGCACTGCAAGAAGGTGGAAGATATGATGAAGAAGCTTTGGGGTGACAGGTGAGTCTCAAACTATTAAGTTAAAAGCGCAGTATTGTAAGACAACAAACACTACTGCTAATTGAGGAATGGGAGCACACAAAGTAACTTTTTGAATTGTGTTAAAAGGGTTTTGTTTAGAGAAAAGGGTCTGTTACTGATTTGGTTTCTTTATCTCTTTTTTTTTAACAGGTACTTTGATGCCAGTAATGGGAAATTCCTCAAGACTGCTAATGGACCAGATGGCGCCAAGTACCCCCGCACCTTTGTTGCACTTGTCTTGGATCCCATCTTCAAGGTAACAGTTGATTTAATTTAAATATTGTTTCTCAGTGCAGTTATACAAGATATGATTGGTTTATTGAGTAAACTTACTATCTAGATCATGTCATGTTTTTGTGTTGAGCAAGTTAGCTTAGTTGCTTTGTGTGCCTGCAAGTGATGATTCAATTATTCTTCACTTTGACCTGAGTAAACTGTGATGATAATCTTGACTCTGAGCAGGACACTAAAAATGTGGTTTGCTTAAATATTCTTGGCTTGGTTGTATTAAAATGCAGTCTTTTGAAATGATCTCCCTTTTTAGGTGTTTGCAGCCATCATGGAGTTCAAGAAGGAAGAAACTGCCAAACTTATTGCAAAGCTGGAAATCAAGTTGGACAGTGAAGACAAAGACAAGGAGGGCAAGCCTCTCCTGAAGGCTGTGATGCGCCGCTGGCTGCCAGCTGGAGAAGCCCTTCTGCAGATGATCACCATCCACCTGCCCTCCCCTGTCACTGCCCAGAAATACCGCTGTGAACTGCTCTATGAAGGACCTGGAGATGATGAAGCTGCCATGGGTAAGACACTAAATTTAATTTTGTTAAACAAATCCCGCAACTACTCAAAGCAAGGCCGGGGCAGTTGGATGTTTTGTTTTGTGGTAGTTCTTGGACTAAAACTGATTCAAACTGACTTTTTTTTTTTTTTTAATACCAGGTATCAAGAACTGTGACCCTAAGGCTCCTTTGATGATTTACATCTCAAAGATGGTCCCCACCAATGACAAGGGTCGCTTCTATGCATTTGGTCGTGTGTTCTCTGGGTGTGTATCCACTGGCATGAAGGTGCGCCTTATGGGACCGAACTACGTCCCTGGAAAGAAGGAGGATCTCTACTTGAAGCCGATTCAGAGGTTGGTTTCATAATCTGTCCATCAGTTCATTGACACATTAGTTATGTTTAATCCATGATCAGATAAATCACTTCTGAATCTTCTCTTTACCAGGACCATCTTGATGATGGGTCGTTATGTTGAACCCATTGAAGATGTGCCATGCGGCAACATTGTTGGTCTGGTTGGCGTGGACCAGTTCCTTGTCAAGACAGGAACCATCACAACCTTTGAGCATGCACACAACATGAGAGTGATGAAGTTCAGTGTCAGCCCTGTGGTGAGAGTTGCCGTGGAGGTCAAAAACCCGGCCGACCTGCCCAAGCTGGTGGAGGGTTTGAAGCGTCTGGCCAAGTCTGATCCTATGGTGCAGTGTATCATTGAGGAGTCTGGGGAGCATATCGTTGCTGGAGCTGGAGAGTTGCATCTGGAAATCTGTTTAAAGGACTTGGAGGAGGATCATGCTTGCATTCCACTCAAGGTACTTCATAGCAATATTATTAATTGCATTACAGTGGGTTTTTTGATATTCCTAGAGGACCTTTTCTTATCCTTAATTCTTTTTTTTTTTTCTTCCCAGAAATCTGATCCAGTGGTGTCCTACAGGGAGACCGTCCAGTCTGAGTCAAGTGTTATGTGCCTGTCAAAATCACCAAACAAGCACAACCGCCTGTTTATGAAGGCCGCGCCTCTCCAAGATGGTCTGCCAGAAGATATTGAGAAGGGTGACGTTACCTCTCGTCAGGATGTAAAGACCCGTGCCCGTTATCTCGCTGATAAGTTTGACTGGGATGTCACCGAGGCCAGGAAGATCTGGTGCTTCGGACCTGATGGAACTGGCCCTAACTTGCTGGTGGATGTTACCAAGGGAGTGCAGTACCTGAATGAGATCAAGGACAGCGTTGTGGCTGGCTTCCAGTGGGCAGTCAAAGAGGTAAGGGTGCCAAATTAGACAAGAGTGTTGATTGCACTCAGCTAAATCGATCTTTTATTCAGCTAAAATCTTGTAAAATGTTAAATTAACTACTTTTCTTAACATAATTAAAAATTGACGTATTGATTTCATCTTTAGGGTGTCCTCTGTGAAGAGAACATGCGTGCCATTCGCTTCAACATCCATGATGTGACCCTGCACACAGATGCTATTCACCGTGGTGGTGGTCAGATTATTCCCACGGCCCGCAGAGCTCTGTACGCATGCGAGCTCACAGCTGAACCCAGACTTTTAGAGCCTGTCTACCTTGTTGAGATCCAGGTGAGTTCCATGGGACTGTTGTCCAGATGGTTTCTTTCCGTTTCCAGCCTGTAATGGTTAAGTTTTTACTTGTCACACAGCGGCATGTCACTCCAGAATTGTTACTTTCGGTTGTTGACTCATTTAATGTCAATAAATGCAACTGTCGACTCCTGTCTCCTTTGCAGTGTCCTGAAGTTGCAATGGGTGGAATCTATGGTGTGCTGAACAGGAGGCGCGGTCATGTGTTTGAGGAGCTTGTTGTTCAAGGAACACCTATGCGTGTTACCAAGGCCTACCTGCCCGTCATGGAGTCATTTGGTGAGTTTTCTTTCAACAAAGGCCGTTAGGTCCCCATAGCAGCCAAAAGTTAGTTTGTCTTTGTTTTTTGTAACATCTTTTAGTTTTAAATGCTCCTGAGTAAATGCAGATGTTCATGCCACTAAAGAGCCTGTCATGTTAAGCAGTTAAGTAATGTTTTTAGCACTTCACAAATACTGGATGTAGTCTTGGCGGCTATGCAGGATTAATGCTGCACTGCCAGTCCTCTCACCTGTAGAGTAATAGAGGCTTTGCAGGAAGATATTAAAGCATACTTTGCTCTTTCCATTCCCAGGTTTCACAGCTGACCTTCGTTCAAACACTGGTGGCCAGGCTTTCCCACAGTGTGTGTTCGACCATTGGCAGATCCTCCCAGGAGACCCAATGGACGCTACCACCAAGCCTGGTATGGTTGTCACTGAAACACGCAAACGCAAGGGTCTAAAGGAAGGTATCCCAGCCTTGGACAACTACCTGGACAAATTGTAATCACCTGAACCCCGCTTGGCTCCTGCCTCATTCCTCCCTTCGCAACAAATTTCAGTCTACATTGTGCGACTGGAATGTACAGAACACAGTGAGCACTAATGTTTGCCAAAAGGATTGACTGTAATGAATAAACAACTACAAAAATTGTAAACAATAAAGTAAAATAAAAAAACTAATGGTTGTCTGGATTTTTTTTTGTGTGCCCCCCACCCCCCCCCACGCACACACACAGCTTCAATGGTTGAGGTACTCAATTGTTTTGTTTTCTCTCTGCTGCTCAAGGCAATAGTTTGTGCATTTAATAATTCCATATTTAGATGAGGCTCAGCTTTTGTCATTTGACAAAATACATAAGTGCATTTACATCTCTAACCAAAAGGTACAAAAAGTGCATGTTAATGTATGGAATCTCAAATGATTTTTTTTATTGTCTCAATTCTGAGTATGAACAATATTTAACCCCATAGTGCCTTAATAAATGCAGCAGCAATGGTATGTATGTGCACTGCTTTCAATCCTACAATGCAATATGCTGCATTGAAAAAATCCAAAATAAAGTAGCTGACTACGTACTTGGTTTAAAGAAATGAGTGTTTGAAAGGAATACTTGTATATGTGTATCACACTCAAGGTCTTAATACAGAATATGTAACAGAATGGGGCTGTTGGCAGCACCGTTTGACAGAAACTATCAAAGTTAAGAACTGCAGAGTATCGCCCACATTATTAAAGGGTAATATTAAGCACTTGTCCTACAGAATCTATGTATACATATGGGAGCACTGTAAAATAAACAGGTCAGCATAAGAAGGATCTTTGTCATGGGAATTGCTGAATGAAAACGTGTATATAAAACTGGACAGGCAGGATGAGGCAGACAGCAGTAATGGCAACTTGAAAATGGAATATAAAAAATGACGTAAGTGTAGCAAATTGACAAACAGGATAAAAAAAATTTACTTGAAAATTACCCGTTGTCTGCACTTAGGTACAATTTTCTTGAATTTTATTTTTACATGCGGTCATGTTTATAAAATAATGTTCTGAGTAATTTATTGACTTTTCTTCCTAAATCATCACCTCATGATGCTGGCCCCCAGCATTTTGTGTTTTTAAAAACCTGGGGGGAAAAACAACTTATTTTACGGATATTTTTAAGGGTGTCAATGTTTTACATTGTTCTTCTACTCGGAATACTAACCAATCGTGTGTGTGTGTGTGTGTTGGGGGAGGGGCAGAGCCAACCAACCAATCATGACCGTCTGTACCGACCAATCAGGTGGGAGAACGGGTTCTCTTCCTGTTGAGCCGAGGAAATCAATATCGGGTGGGTAAAAGACGTTTATTAAAAAAAGTATAATTAATAGTATGATAACATAACTGAAACCATTGTCCGTAGTGACTGAACATTAATAGATCCACGAATTCACATTTTCTTGTAGTCATTTCTAAGAGTGTGCAGTTTCGATTACCTTTTGTCTGAATATTGTGTGTGCGTGTGAACAGTTAGCCGCATTGAACTGCTAGCAGGCAGGTTAGCTTAAGAATCGGTATACCCGCGAGAAAAACAAAACTGAAATTCACTGTATTCCTTTTTCTCAATTTTTCCCAAGGCATAGCCAATTGGACTGAAAGGCAAATTTTACAATCACACAGTCATCATGGGAGGAATCAAACAGGAGCAAGGTGATGCATCCCAGCAGTCCAAACCTTCTCATTCAGCGGATCAACCACAAGATGAGGTGGGTGCTGCTACATCTGGCCGTATCAATAGGGTTAAGTGACTTTTGGAGTTATAAAGCTGATAGGTTTTGTAATCAAATATTTGATTTGACTGTTGTGTTAAAATAGTGTAACGGTTTGCACTTATCTTTTTTTAAATAAGATAGCTAAATCAAATTTTTACCCCCACCCAGCAATACATTTTACCTTCATGAAAGCTTTAACCTTACAGGAGGGAACACCATACTGTAACTGTATTTCAACTTTATTTTTATAGGGCAGGTTAGTTGGGAACATAAGCACTTTTGTGACAATGTCCCCATTACATCTAAGTTCATTAAAAATAACGGGGAAAGACATCATAAGTAAACAAAACAGATAAATAGTCTTTAACAGAAAACTGCAAAGCATATCAGATCAACAGCCTCACAAATTTCAACCAAGTAAAAATAGCATCCCACTTTAATTGTTTTTGCTAGTATCTACCAGTCTACATTTCATTAGATGAGATTTGTAACAAGTCTGTTGTATAAGAGCGTATTGCAGATCTGGAACCATTTGTCAATTAGTGGATCATCATAACATTAATGGGAAACTATTTTAAATCTTTATTAATCGCTGAGTTGGAATCAAAACTGCCCAAAATATCCTGCTTGCAACTACTCAAATGTAAATATTCACTAATAAAAAAGAATAATTCAGTAGTTTGTATCAAAGTAATTTTCCATTATCAAAAAAAGTACAACACTAGCCCTATTAATAAGTTCAAAACACATATAAGCAGGATATATGTGTAATTTGAACAGCTGTCTATGACGATTGTGCTTCAGTTAATACAAATCATAAACACTTACCTATTTGTTGGCATTTCACTGATAAGTATAGAAAATAAACTGTATATTTAAGGATATAAAAAAATAGCTATTAGTTGCAAACTTAGTTTGTCAATACAATACTTGTCTACTGAGGATAGACACATAGCAAGAAGACTGAGTTGCCTCTGCCTTCATGGGAATGTTCCCCCTCTTTCCAGCCAAAGAAGAGAGGATGGCCAAAAGGAAAAAAAAGAAAGAAGGTGCTACCAAATGGGCCCAAGGCACCAGTAACAGGATATGTTCGCTTCCTGAATGAACGTCGGGAACATATGCGGGCCAGGTACCCTGACTTGCCTTTCCCAGAAATCACCAAGAGACTTGGAGCGGAGTGGACACGGTTAGCCCCAAATGACAAACAGGTAGAAACTACTTTTTTTTTTTGGTAATTTAATGGTCATGTTTTCAGGTAAATAATGACACTGGGCATGTAATCATGCTTTATTAATGGGCCACTTGAACTGGTATCCACAATGGCACCCACCAACCCTGGTCTGACACAGAGCTGTTGACACTGTGATGATGAGGAGCATCCTCATCTGTGTTGTTTACTTTCATAAAGATAATGCAGACATCATTCTATTAGAAATGTGTCTTGTCAGTTGTGTTTTTAAGATAGTTATGATTTGCAGGTTGTCAAATGTTTTTTATAATATATACTTAAAGACGAATTTTGAAAAAGGTTTAGAATAATCTATCACCTGTCCACTGGCAAAATGGAAGGTTTCCTCATTATGCCCCTCATTATTTGTGCCCTGCTAGCGCTACCTGGACGAGGCGGAACGGGAAAAGATGCAGTATGCTCAGGAACTCAAGGAATATCAGCAGACGGAGGCCTATCAGATCACCAGCTCCAAGATACAGGACAAGAGGATCAAGAAAGGTGACAGCAAAGACCATCCACATCATTTATGTCATTAACACGTCACACCACAGGGTCAAAAAGCAGAACACAATGTATCAGTCATGTGAGTCGTAACGTGCACATGCATTGTTCTCTTTCAGAAGACACTCCATCTGTAATCATCAGTACTAGTTCAGAGTCCTCTTTAACAAAGGTATGTGGCACATCCATAAATGTATCACAATATATTCTGCCATTTTTATTTTCCACATGAATTTCAAACAGTTAAGTGTTCCATCTGCTGATGATGTTTTTCAGGCTTCTGACCTCACAAGCAGATTTGACATCCCTATCTTCACAGAGGAGTTCCTCGATCAGAACAAAGGTAACAGAGACATTGAAAACATTGAAAAAAAGGGAAGCATCTTTCAGAGGCAATTACTTTGTTAGCTCATAGGATATTTCACCAGTCCCCTAACATTGTTGGTAAGTTCCATCCAATCCCTTTTTCATTTCTGTCTTGGCGTTTTTAGCTCGAGAGGCTGAGCTGCGACGGCTTCGTAAGGCCAACATTGAGTTTGAGGAGCAGAATGCGGTGCTTCAGCGGCACATCAAGGACATGTACAATGCTAAAGAGCGTCTGGAGGCTGAATTGGGGATGGATGAGAAGCGTACCCAGGCTCTTCAACAACACCTGCTGGCCATTAAAAACACATTGGTCAACAGTCTGTCGTCAGTCCCGCTGCCAGGTCAGCAGTCAGCTGGTGTCTCTGTCTTAGTCAGAGAAAGCCACCAGATCCTTGAGGATGAAAGGGTGGCCTTCTCTGTGACATTGTTTTCTTTTTATCATAAAATCCTGACAGACATTTGATGATGCTGGCAAGTATGTCCTCTGTACAGGACTAGCCAATACTTTACATTATAATTTTCTCCCAATAACTCATAGATAAAACTAAATATTCAAAATCTGACCTCAGTAAAGCAGGGATAAAAAATTCTTAAGATCACCAGTTCTCCTAAGAATTTGATTGACATATCAGTGCTTAGAAACACAATCAAGGAATACATACTACTTTAATAATACTGTAGCTGTAGGTAACTTGAAAAAAAGTCCTGTGCCGCATTTGTTCAAACGGACAAACATTAGAGCATCACACGATCCCCTCACACTCCTTAGGTTTCAATTCCACGGTATTCCACCTTGAGTGGATGTGATAAATTAATTTTTCCATCTCCTGTCTTAACAGGCACAGGTGAGACGGCATCTCATGGGAACCTGGACTCTTACCTGAGTCGTCTCAGTGGGGTGCTGGAGGGGAACCCTCACAAGCATCGTGCATTGCTTTCCCAGCTCTGCGAAGTCCTCTCTCATCTGGACAGGTAACCAATATCTCTGGAGTCAACCTGATGGGGTTAAAATATCAAGAAAGAAGGTTGGGAGCTAAAATCTAGTGCACTGAGACTGCATTTTCTTCTAATAAAACCATCCGAGGTCCTTCACCTTGCCTTAATACACCAGTGATTAGGTAGAGTTGTCTTTTTCCTGTGAAGCATACAGTTAAAAAAACATGTATTCTATTTCTATTTCTAAAGTGGGTTAAAATGATTCATCATCATTTGGCATGGTTGATAAAATACTGGGTTTCACAGAGCAAGATTTAAATTTTTTCTAATCCTAAACTTTGCTCACATTTTTCATTAGGCTTGCTTTTATGCGTACCAAGTCAAATTTAGTGAACTAAACTAATTTTCAGTGTAGTGCTACTGGAGGTTCAGGTGAGATGAAACAGCAATTCGAGGAGATCACTTCCTCTTGAGTCACATCGTTGATAAATGTGCTTGGAGCCCTTATCTGTATGTCTTCCCCTCTCGTCTCCTCCTTTCACTCTGTATCTCTACTGCTGACATATAAAGCTGCAAGAGCCCAAAAAAGAAAATCCAAAATATAAAAGGGGGACATTTTTAATCTCTTTGGTATACTGCCATATGACATAATACTGATCATCTTGGTAGGTGTCTTGCATTTTAACTCCTCTCCTCTGAGTCATTACACTGATAAATAGAAAACTAACTTCCTGACGATCAGCAATTAGTTTTAGACAACATCCATTTTTTTTATTTTATAATTATAGTTATTGCACATTGGTGTTTAGGAGTCGAAACCCATACATAATATTTCTGTCTTCCTTTTTTTTTCTAACTGCATGCTTTTATTTATTGTCAGTGAGAAGTTATGAGAAGACCCAGCTGGACACCGTTACATTCCTGCGTCAGAGGGACACATGGCGGGCTCGCTGGTATTAGATCAAGTCAGTGCCATTCAAAGAGTACACTTATATCTCAAGGATAGTAAAGACAAGGGTAAAAACACTCAAAAAACCACACACAGTCCATGTCTGCAGACCTCTTCTTTATGAATGTTTGTGTACATGCACATGAGTTTTTGTGAATGCAAATCTGTGTGGCAGTGTTGAGGGATTTCACAATTCATGAATTTTAATTAAATGAAATTTCATTTTTTCTTCTGAGCTGCTGTAATTAAATTGGATTGAACCTAAACCTTTCATGTAGTAACAGCAGTTACCTACCAGCCCCTGACCTGTCCTATAAGATGAGCCTGATTATTCGTTTACAATAAATGCCATTTGGCATTTTGTGGATGGGGACATAGTTTGTAGATTTATTTAGAATGCATGAACAAGAAATAAACTGGAAAGGGTGAAAATGTCATTTTGGGGTTTACATGTTGGAATTTACTGAATTTATTGATAATGGCAAGTTGTTTAATGGACAAACAGTTTCACATGTCAGAATATTATATATTTGTGAATAATATTTGTATTTTCTGAAATGTTCATTAAATCATATTGAAAATATGTCATAAGGTGAATGTGTGCACTCTTGCTGTCATAAACGTTTGTGAGATAGGTCTAATTATTTTAATTTCCCATCTCCGTCTTGTTTTTTTTGTTCTTGTGGGTTTTAACATCTCAAATATGCATGACTGGATACCACTCTATGTAACTGACTAAATATCCCTTTTTTCGTTCTGGTGAAACCACAATTGAGCCTGAAGGAGAATCCATAAACATGCATTGGATTTTGTTCCACCAGGGGGAGCTGTTGTCCCTCTCTCTAGAACACCCTTTCGTTTTACCAGTGTTCAAGGATCTATCCTTCAAGATGTTGGCATTTTTTGAATAATACGTAATGACTTTACTTGAAACTCAGATAACATACATAGGTTTTAAGATGTTTATTTGTTTGTTTTTGTAGAATTTTAGGGCAGAGGTAAACAACAAAAAAAACAAGCAATTAATTTGCAATTTAGGTCAGTCTCAAACCATTTTGATGATTTATTTTTTCGTCAACAATCACTGAACTAAAACACCTCAGCTGCATCATTCATGTGTGAATATTTGATTTCCAGTTGAAGTTTTGCTGATTCTGTCCAACTCTTTGTGGATGTACATTAACTCAGGGAGTGTACTGTAAATTCAAGTTACTTGTACTTAACGGGAGTTTTTTTTTTTTTCTTCCGGTACTACATGACTTGTGTCTGACAGTTTTAGTTACTCTTGAGGGTAAAAGGAAGTTGTTCTCTTACTGTCCAGTGAAAACCATGTATGTCCAGATGTGTTGGGATTTTAAACCTTTATTATAGAATTAAGCTTCAAGCATCCCTTAATGTGAGGAAAAATACATATATAACAAGCAGGAAGCTGCTGTTTCACTGAGCTCATGAAAAGCTGATATTTTGAAGACACTGGGTTCTCATAAGATTGTGAAATTAACTTAATATAAAACTCTGGATAAACTTAATATAACACTCCCCAACAGTATAGAAAGGAAGATCCACAACTTTTATAATCAAACATTGAAAAGCAACATCCACACAGCAGTAATATAATTCCACAGTAGAATAGTAATGCACTAGCAGGGAACATTTAACTGCATCATGTTTTACTTTACTGTCAAAAGGATTTGTTGAAAATGCTCGTACTTTGACTTAATTGAGGTTTCCAACGCATGACTTTTACTTCTGGTGGAGTATTTTCAGTGTGGTATGAGTACTTTAACTGAAGTAAAGACTGTGAGTACTTCAATCACTGCTGCTGCTAATTGACAGAAAGAGTAGAGCTGTGTTATATCTGTAACAAACCAATGATCTCATTATTCTTATTCTGTATTTTTGACAGTTAGCCCAACATTAAGAGGAGGAGGCTAATAAGATAATCAGGTGTTTCAGTGTCCCCGCCCCCTCCGCCCTGACGTCACTGCCAGGATCTGTCCACGCAGCGGCGGTGCTGAAGCTGAACAAGATGGCTGTGTGTTGGGGAGTGGAGAGCTGAGAGAGTAGGGGGGTGGGAAGTCTCAAATTAAGACCGACTCGCCATAAAAAAAAAAAAAAATACAGAGAGGATTGCGACACTGGCGTTGACTCTCGAAGTGTGAAGATTTTTATTTTTGTCAGGCGCAGCGACCCCCTGCCAGGCCCCCGTCTCTGCCAGCGACGGAAGGCTTCTCCATCTCTAGCCCAGCCGCTCACTCCCCGGCTGTATATTGCACAGATTAGCTCAATTACGGAAGCTGGTGAAGAAGCTGGACCCTGGACTAAAGGCGCATAAAAGAAATGTCATTGCTGTGTGTTGGAGGTAAGAGAAAAACTCACAATCCGTGTGTTGGCACGACTTGCTGTGCATTCCCTCGACCTGCTGATAAGAGCAGCTTAAATAGCTCCAAGTCTGATCTTTACTGCTTTTGGGGATTTACCTGTTAGAATCCATCCATCAATATCTGTGGAATAGCCATCTTGCACAGGGATGTATAATTTAAAAAAAATATGCCACGGTTTTAAATGATAGTTTAATGCAAATGCTCTTAATCAGCCGATGTTTTCCCCGCTACTTTTAGAGATCTTGCATATGACTTATCTTTGGTCTTTTTAGACTGTTACTGACCCTGGAATATTTCTCTCCGGCTGTCTGTCGTGTCAGCCTGGGCTCATTTTTACAAAAACCTGCCATTGCTACAACTGGATCGATTTATGGAGTAGGTGTAAGCTTTCTGGCAGCCGCTGTCAAACATAGTAAAACAAGATGTAACCCACTCCCAGTTGCTCCCTGCATAACATGAGCGTGGGGCGTTTTTTTCCTGTTTTTTTTTTTTTCCATTTCAGAAACCAAATTCATGTAAATTCCTCTCCAGTTCAGACGTTTAATATGTTTTCACGCGTAATTGTGCAGGCTAACAGAAAAAGGCGTGTACAGTAGGCTACCGGCTTTATTTACTGTGGGATATTTCTTTAAGCCTCATGTTAAGTTGCTTTTTTCTTTAATCATGTTTCTCCTGTAGGCTGAGCTCTGACATGACAACCCCAACCTAGATCACCCCAATTTGGAGAAGAAAAAAAAAAAATCTTGCGGTTTTATTGACTCATTGCAATTACGATGATGCACGATTTTGGTGGGAATAGTCATTTTTGCATTATTATTGTCATTTTTATTGTCATTTTCATTGATTAATATATGAAATTGATCACAATGTGGGCTTTGCAAGGGACTGTAACCAGAAAAATATGTTTTTTTTCATAATTTTGTAAAAAGGATTTGTAGGTAGGGACACGTCTGCAGCACTAATTCAGACTGCTACTTTGACACATCTAGCCTTTATATTGTGCCTTGTAGAATTTAAATATTGCACTACTCTACATTGCCATTTGAGTATAATAATGATTAACTGTTCAGCCCTGCCACAACTGGTTCTGTCTTTGAATAATTTAGATGTACAAATCAGTTTTCTGCTTTACATACAGACTGCCACTCATCCCATTGCTTCGTGTTATGACTGCTGGTCAAACCTTTTCCTCCAGCCATCATTGCTGAATTTACCTCTCTTATTTCTAACAAGTAGAAAGTGGACCCAAAAGAGATCTACTTGCTTAACATTCAAGGTCTTATCAGTGAATCCTTTTAAATATCATCCTGTCGCTGTAATAACCATATCTGCAGTCATGAAAAGGTAAATTGTTATTTAAACTGCAGAAGTTCTGGTCTTTCTTACTGTTTTTGTCTTAGAAGCTCAAACAAGACAGAAGACCTCCATTTATTTTGATTTTTTCCTTTGAGTCTGTTGTCGCCAGGTATCATTAAAATAAAATTGCATTAGGCCTACTTTGCAAAAGAATGGATGGATTATGCAAATGTATGGGGAGTG
>JAOWBC010001052.1:19270751-19301980 GCA_028566105.1 Hypoplectrus providencianus | reverse complement strand
GTAAAACTAAGTTACTGTCAAAATATGGACACACACACACACACACACACACACACACACACACACACACACACACAGTATCATGGGTTTATCTGTGGAACTTCTTGACTTTTAATGAGTTCAAAACCATTAAATGTTAACACATTTCTTCTACATCATTTTGTTTGTGTTCTACCATAGTTTTGATGTCTTTAATACTTGTACTTTAATATTTATACAATGAAGAAGATTTAATAAAAATAAAGAAAACCATTAAAAAATAGTGATACTGAATGTGATAAAAAGCGCACAAATGCAAGCTACCACAATATCAACATAAAACATGTAATGCAACAAACTGTTATCTGTAAGTAATCAGCCACTGGAGTTTCATGGTGATATCTATTTGTTTAAACATGTAGCATTTTACCCCCTTAGTTCAAAAACAAGTTTTCTAGTGGAGGCTAATGAAACAGAAAACAGCCTTGAAATAGATCATATTTATTTCACCTTCCAGGCATTGCTCGTTGTACCAGAACACACCACATCCGAACGTTACAGCACTCAAGTAATTAGCTCAGATGTTGTCTCCATTAATAAATCTCACTGTCACAAAGTCCTCACAGACAGACAGTCACAGGCAGGTGCACCGATGTTTCTCATCGTCCCTCCGTCTCTGGCTGTCAGTGACGCACGCACATTCACAAGTTGTCAGAGTGTCTCAGGACATTGATCAGACAGGGTGTGGTCCTGGCTTAATGAGCAGCGATCACAGCATTCTTCATTCACATGTCACACACTCAAGTCTGGTTGCAGCTGTGACCTCTCACCCTTAACATCTGGCGTTAGACACCCCCCTCATGCTTTTATCATGGCTGTCCATTATTGTTTAATTGCAACGACCACGGTAAATGCATCCTTTCTCAGCATTTTGAATTCTCTAGAGAAATCCCCCCTCTTCCTTGCCTTTTTCTAATTTTAAATCTCTTCCTTGTTCCTCCCACCTTCAATGCTTTGCCACAGGCTATGGTGAGTAACACCAACACCATTTGCTTTCAAAACATTCAGGTTATGAAGGTGCACTAGTTTTCTCATCTCACCAGCAAATTGATCACTCTTATGGGAGGAAGCACTTTAAATTCAGCAGCTGTCACGTCTAGTTTGCTGTTACTATTCAGGGGAACATTGCCAGACGGACAGTAATAACACACATTGCCTCACAGGCTGCACTGAGATTTGTCTTGATAAAAAGAAAAGATATTGAGGTGAGAGCTGTGAGAAACTGATCCCTCCTCTCTCCTGTCACTCAGTCTTTGGTTCAGAACTCCAGGAAGGCAGGCATCACCTCAGCCCTGACATCCAGCACGCTGCATAACGAAGAACTGGTCAGTACTCTTTTATTTTCACCCAAAGGGCCTCACATACAGCCAAAAGTCATTCTTGCACACCCTGCTGAAACTTCTCTCTCCTGTACACTTGTAGAAGAGTCATGTGTACAAGAAGACTCTCCAGGCCCTCATATATCCCATCTCCTGCACCACCCCACACAACTTTGAGGTGTGGACTGCCACCACGCCCACTTACTGCTATGAGTGTGAGGGACTGCTGTGGGGAATTGCTCGCCAAGGAATGCGCTGTACCGAGTGTGGCGTCAAATGCCACGAGAAATGCCAAGATCTACTTAATGCTGATTGTCTGCAAAGTAAGTAAAGTTGTTAGATATGACCCCTGTTTTAGCAATGATAAGTGACGAGTTCAAACATAATGTTATATAAAGATAGGGGCGCAGCCTTGATACCACTCTGATGCTTTCATCAGAAAAAAAGACCTCCTCCAAGACCATCCTTTGATAGAAGAGAAAAGCTGACTACAAAAAAATGACAAAATGTTATAATGAACTTTTATGCAATTTCAAACACATTGTGAAAGTGTCTAAATTTTAAGTAAAAAATAGATAACATGAGTTCACTGTGATTTAAATATAAACTCTCAAAAGCACTTTTGTTATTTTATTCTAAATGTGATAATGACAAGTTACAAAATTATGATTAATTAGTTTATTAGTATAGAAGACTTAAAACCATCTATTGGGAACATATAGTTGGTAGGAAAATGTTTACTGAGGAAACAAATTAAGTGAGAAGAATAATTTTCTCTTAGTAAACCTTTACATGCCTTCATTTATTCATGTCGCTTAACTGACTTTTATGGGATCAGGGTATTTTTTTTTTGTGTCTGGTGGAGTTGCCCCCTGCTGGCAATGAGAAAGAATGCAGGTTTAAAGCACTTCTTTGGTTTCACTATAGGCCCCAGAGGACTAATTAGCCTGGATATAAGTTCTAATAAGTTAGCTTTAGTGCTCAGATCTGATCCCTTCCAACAGGGACAGGCTAGAGTCATGAAGATAGTGAAAGAGTTAAACAAATAAATGTATTTTCAGCATTTTTTGTGCAACTTTTTTGTATAAATCTATATCTGCAGCTTGGTCTAAATACTTGGTCTAATTTGGAATAAAATATTAGTATATATACATATTATAGCTTCAAGGCTACACTGATATGCATTTTCAGTGTGAGAGGAAAAAATATACTTTAAAATATTTACAGCAACTGATCAACCTTTTTTGCCAGTCCTGCTGTTTTTTTTAGTCCTTATAGTAAACTATCAGGTCCATCTATTTCCTCTTATCTCTATTTCTCAATGCCAGAAAGGGAGCCCTCCTCTCACTCCTACTTTCTTATTTTCCTTGTTTTCTTGAGAGGATATTAAAAGCCATTTGTCTTTTGTTGTCAGCCGCTTCCCTTTGCCATCTCTCTTTTACGCAGCATTTCATAGCTCTGCAAATGTGTCCGCCTCTCATTCATGAAATATAGCCAAGTTTTTCATCTCCTACACAGTCTTCTCTGCTTCAGATTTTATATTGGAATCTAAGTTTAACATTTTTCCAAATGCATCCCTTGTGAAATCTGCTCTGCCATGTTATTGTCTCTTCTGATAAATGTTTTCCATCTATAACCCAGCATATATCCGAACCTCTCATAGTATTCCACTTCTCTTTGCTTGTTCACGTCTGATCCATTTCTTTGCTGTCACACTAACCAGGAGCAGCAGAGAAGAGCTCCAAACATGGCGCTGAAGACCGAACCCAGAACATCATCATGGTCCTTAAAGACCGCATGAAGATCCGTGAGAGGAACAAACCTGAGATCTTTGAACTCATTCAGGAGGTGTTCTCTGCCCCCAAATCCACCCACGTCACCCACATGAAGCAGATCAAGCAGAGCGTGCTCGATGGCACCTCTAAATGGTCGGCAAAGATCAGCATCACAGGTGAGAGTGGAGAAAAATTAGCACAGTACAGTAGCTTTGAACGGAGCCAGCCAGCACTGTCAACATCAAAGTCAGAGGGGGGCGGCACGAGTCAGGTGTTTGTGTCTATAAAAAGAGACAAGCTGGCGTTTGTATGAAGGGAGCACAGGTGGCGTTTGTGGGGCAGTAGAGCAGAAGGTCGGGTGATTTAAAAGGCATCTGCTTGCATCCAAACACACACACACACACACACACACACACACACACACACACAGTGGCTGACCAACTTGGCTTTTTTTCTTCTCCTAGTGTTGTGTGCCCAGGGACTACAAGCCAAGGATAAAACCGGCTCCAGTGATCCTTATGTCACTGTTCAGGTGGGAAAGACAAAAAAGAGGACCAAGACGATCTATGGCAACCTCAACCCTGTGTGGGAGGAGACATTTAATTTGTGAGTCAAGACCTCTTGAAAACATATGTGACATTTAGAAGAGATTGAAATGCAAATAAGTAATTTTCCTTATTTCCCAGTTAATAATGTGGCTTATAAATAATAACTTCAATAAATAATAAAACATTGTTACACATTATTATACATTGTTATACATTTTTTTTATAGCTAGCACCATTATGAAATAATATATTTTTCTGTGCTATATATATTGTAAAACATTTTCATCACTGCAAATATTGGACAGCATATACATTTATACCCATATACCTTCAACAGGCCAATATTGGCCGATAATGTGAAAATTGATATATCTATCAGGCTGTAGTGGAAAATGCTAATAATTATTTTTCCGGTTGTTGCTGGTAAAGGCTTCTTGTGAGTCTTTTTAAGCTGTGGAAAGATTACCTACACATGCAAATGTTACGTAACAATGTGCACCTAATATAACACCATCAATGTAACCGATTTTGCCCTTTTTCAGATTACAGCCACTCAGGATATCTGTGCAACATTTCAAACAGCTTTCTGCTGCGTATGCAATGTTTTGTTTGTAATATGTTTTTAGATTTGTTTATGTTTTTTTCCTACTGCTTTAGTATTTCGTGAGTCAGGATAGTGATCCATCTGGTCTTCTTGGCCAACTGTCAACACAACTATGACTACCGTACTCTCTGTTTCAGTGAATGTCACAACTCCTCAGACCGCATCAAGGTGCGAGTGTGGGACGAGGACGACGACATTAAGTCTCGCGTGAAGCAGAAGTTCAAACGGGAGTCGGACGACTTCCTCGGTCAAACAATCATTGAGGTCCGCACTCTGAGCGGGGAGATGGACGTCTGGTACAATCTGGGTCAGTAGAATTACGAACCACATTTACTGGAATGATACCACAGTGAGATAACTTCCCTGATTTAGATGTTTCTGTGTTCTGTTTCTCTTGTGCTCTTCACAGACAAGCGTACAGACAAATCAGCTGTGTCTGGAGCTATCCGCATGCACATTAATGTAGAGATCAAAGGAGAGGAGACGGTGGCCCCCTATCACGTTCAGTACACCTGTTTGCATGAGGTAAGCCCTGTGTGTGTGTGTGTGTGTGTCTTTGTCTTTGAACAGACAGTTTAAGAAAACACATATATTCTATAGCTGCACTTAAAACACATAAAGGCTACTTGCATGAGCAAAGACCTCAGACATATTGTGATTGACATATTGATTGTAGACCAATCACGGCTTTGTAAAGAGTCGTTTCCCAGCCAATTACTAAACAAAGCATATGAGCTTAACCTTAACAGACAAATAGCAGTCATTACTGCTGCACATAAGTGGCCATAAACCACAGAGCCAACTCAGAATGCATTCATGGTTGAGCAGTCAAGACAGCACCTTGTGTTAACCCTCATAATGTAGTTTAATGGATATTTATGAAGTACCGCTGCTTAAAGATAAACAGATCACAGGTCTGCTCCCTTTTTATACAATGAAACATATAGAAACTTTGATCACAACTGAGAGATAACCTCTTCTCATTCACTCTCTTTCATCATTACCCTCTCTCTCTCTTTTTATCTTGCTCCTTCCCCCTTTATTTTCTATACACCTCCCATAATGCTTTGTCTAACTCTTCCTATTTTTCTCTTTGTAGAACCTCTTCCACTATGTAACAGATATCCAGAACAACGGAGTAGTGAAGATCCCCGATGCCAAAGGGGATGACGCATGGAAGGTCTACTTTGAGGAGACTCCCCAGGAGATAGTGGATGAGTTTGCCATGCGTTATGGTGTGGAGTCCATCTACCAGGCCATGACGTATGTTAACTGAAAGCCTTCTTTAACAGACCCTGTGTCTTGTGGGCGTTGCTGCCTGTATCCTGTGTATGGTTACATGCCTCTCTCCTTCTTTTACAGTCACTTTGCCTGCCTGTCATCTAAGTACATGTGCCCAGGTGTGCCTGCAGTGATGAGCACCCTGCTGGCTAACATCAACGCTTACTATGCTCACACCACCCAGGCAACAAACAACGTCTCTGCCTCCGATCGCTTTGCTGCTTCTAACTTTGGGGTGAGACACTGCACTAAAACCTCACTGGGAAATTACTCCACTACCAGTAACAGTCCGGCTTTCATTTACTTTGGTAGAGTACTAGCATCAAAGTGTAGTTAGAATATCAAAAGTAAAAGTAATGTGAGCAAAATGGCCCCACTCAGATACTTGTATATATTGTAAGTATATGATTGTATTATTATATTTGATGCATTTATACAAGCAGTGTTGAATGTTCTCAAGTTGGGGCTCATTTGACATCTTAATATAAATTATCAAAATTATATTAAAGTACCATAATTGTTACTTCTAGTTAATATACTTAGTTACATTACACCACCGTTTATTATAACCATAAGGTTTATAGAAAAATCAAGCAGCAGGTCTGCTAATGTCCATATCTGTGCTGTATTCCCACAGAAAGAGCGATTTGTCAAGCTTCTTGACCAGCTTCACAACTCTCTGAGGATTGATCTGTCCATGTACCGCGTAAGATTGCTCTCCATCTTTCTGATGCATTCATATATTATCTTTGAAGTTTTTTAATGAATGACAACTAACAGCGACTTGATAGCCAAACTGCAGGGAAGAACATCAACCCACCTCCACTTCCACCTCCTCCTCTTTTTCTCAGCTGTACTTCTCCTTTCCCTTTTCTTTCTCTTTGTGAGAAACAGGACAACACAGCAGGCGGAAGTGTTAATTAGACTGACAGCTCCGCTGGAAAACATGCCCAGACACATCTGCACTCCCACACAGAAACAAGTGCTGTCTATGTTGGACTGTGCTACACAAACACAGAGTGGACAAGGATTGATATGATGTCATGTGTTGTTTCTCACTGTGTTTCTTTTTGCAGAACAACTTCCCTGCCAGCAGTCCTGAGAGGCTGCAGGACCTCAAGTCCACAGTGGACCTCCTCACCAGTATCACCTTCTTCAGAATGAAGGTACCATCTGCTTCTTTGTCTTTGTCCGTCAGAGTCTCTGGACATTGTGATTTATACTCAAACTTATATTAAACATTGTTGTTGAAGTTGAAATCATCTCTTCGTATCCACTTGCTTCATGCATTTATTTGGTTTGCAAAAACAGCTAACAACCTGGAAAAAAAAATACTGAATCTTAACTTCACACATAAATCGAAACATTCAGAAAATGTATGTTTTTGGGTTGCACTGCATCACAGATCTTTGTGTGTTCAATATAGTTCAGTATTATATTATGCAATTCATATATTGTGGTTTATGTTTGATGTTTCAAAATAGAAATCATGAAATTAATCTCTGTAATTCTTAAGGAAAAAATCATAATGAAATGGCATATCTGGATGCCTAATATAACTGTCTCTCTGTTGTGTGTGTTCTCAGGTGCAAGAGCTTCAGTCTCCACCCAGAGCCAGTCAGGTAGTGAAGGATTGTGTCAAAGCCTGTCTCAACTCCACCTACGAGTACATCTTCAACAACTGTCATGAGCTGTACAGTCGCGAGTATCAGACAGACCCGGTAAGATGCAGCAATTTATCCAATACCTGTGCAGTTGTTAGTGAATGTCTGTCTCTTCTATTTACCTCTTAAAATGTTGTATTTAATTTTTCTTTTTCGCGTGGCCATAATGAAGCACAGTACCACCAAAGTTCTTGAGAGTACAACAGTTCATTGTGTAAGAAAATAATAAACAACAAATGGTTCGTGCGGTAGTGTCATATAATAAAAGAAAACAAAACTAAGGATAGCAAATCTTCATATGTAGTCCTGCTGGTTTTCCCTCAGACCTTCGTGGAATTGCCAAGTCAATATTGAATTTTATTTCATTTGTTTATTTATAAGAGCAATGCACATTAATTAACAATGCTGAACACGTGCCAGTGTTAGCCAGCTGGCTAATTTTCAACTGCAGTCCTTTGGCAAGATGGTTTGAAACCACTGAAGTGATCATTAAAATTTACAGACTGAAAACAGCAAGACAGCATGAAAACAGAAAAACCAACATAACAATCATCCTGAAGACCATGCATGGCAAAATCTTCTGACAAAAGTGTGTGAATGTAGCTTTGTTTATTTGCTCCAAGCCAGTTTATGGGTCTGTTCTTGAATCCTATTTTCAGCATTTTGTCATTTCAAATTTTATTTCAAATTTGCTTCGACTTCAGTGGAAACAAAGCTGGTGTCGACTTGTCATTACATGTAGTCATGGAAGCAAAACACACAGAGCAACAAAGCTTAAGCAATACTGATCACAGCCTTTTAGACATGTGTTAACATCCAAAGCAGCAAAAGCAATAGAAAACAAGTCATAGTGAGGAGATAATAAAATGATGTTATGACACAATGAACACATGAGCCACACAGCACAGAGTTAAAGAACACCTATACATGATCATATTGGGTTTCTATGGGGGCTGGATGGACGCCTTGAAAGAGCTTGACTTTGACTGTCTGTCTGGGAGCAGGTTGTGTTGCTCTGTCTCTACCTTCACCAGCGCAGTGTCCATAATGTGGTCATGTAACCTGTATAATTCTAATCACATGCGTCACCTGCATGATCTGCCACTCCGTGGAGTCTGTGAAGTGCTAAAAAGCAGCAGTGAAGTTTACTTCAAATGTGTCGTTGTAGGTGTCCAACAATTGACGCTCTGTTCTTTTTCTTTGGCTGTTATTTGGTTCACTCTCTGAAGAAACAAGTGGGAAAAATCAACAATTTCTTGGCTCCGTAAAATGATGTTATGTCTGTACCGGTTTTTCTCGATTTCTGTATTTTGCTCAGTGTTGTGTAAAATGCGTGTGTGTCTCTGTGTGTGGTGAGTCCCCATCATCCTCTCAGCCTGAGTAGGCCTGGCTTTCCCATCCATCACCCCTGCATCGGTTTTCAACAGGGATTTCTAGAACTTGCTCTGAGTCCTCATTAAAGCACCAACTCCATTCAGACTCCCTTGTGAATTTCAAATAAGCATTTTTCCCTTTGAATAAAACATTTCATCCTGAGGGATGTTGCTATATTTTGTTGAAATCTCTGCAAGATCATTCTTCACTGTTCAACCCCTGCGGCGTTCCACTTCATTTTGTCTTTTTTATTTCTTTCCAACACAACTTCACCTATTTCAAAGAACTCGTCCAGACGGTTGACATTCTGAGTCTGTTTAAAGCTGTTTGAGCAGCAAATGTTGAATATGTATGCCTTGTTTAAATAACAACACAGGATTCCCACCCAAAAAAAGTCTCAGAAAATAAAAACTGCACTTAGTAAAACTCATAGTAAGAGAACTATATGGTCAAAAAATTAAATATATACGTTATTTTTGGGGGGAGATTGGCCTATCTTATCCAGTATGTCAGCAGAGGTTTTGTCTTTGGAATATTACCCAATTGTAGTTTTATGGTCACAAAACTGTTTAAGAAACAGACATAATTTGGCCTTAAAATCTTAGTGATCAACCAGATTACAAAGATCTGCAAATTCTACATCTACACGACAAATTTACAAAAAGCCTGCGTAGAGTTTTTGACTCTTGTATCACTTTTTGCTTTCTCCAGGCCAAACAAGGTGCTGTGCCTCCGGAGGAGCAGGGACCCAGCATCAAGAATCTGGATTTTTGGTCCAAACTCATCACACTTATTGTGTCCATAATTGAGGAGGACAAGAACTCTTACACTCCCTGCTTAAACCAGTGAGTCTCTGCCCTTTTTTTCTTCCACACCTCCATCACACATTTCCATCTCTACAGTTTCTGTTAGTCCCGCTCAGTTTTGCATACCTTCTCTCTGTTAGTGCATATACATTAAGCCTTTCTCCTTCTCTCCTCCATAAAGATTTCCCCAAGAGCTCAACGTGGGTAAAATCAGCGCTGAAGTGATGTGGAACCTGTTTGCTCAGGACATGAAGTATGCTATGGAGGGTGAGTGCAAGTCCCTGACATACTGAGGCTCTGAACTGAGCGAACCTGGGAAGAAAAAAAAAAGACTTATCAGATAAATGTAGCTGTTAACTGCATTTTTCTGGTTTAGGAACTATTGTCACTAAAACAATATGAAGTGGTTTAGTTATCATAATGACATATAAAGCTGTCTTGACTGGTTATAACCCTTGTTTTTTTGTTACAAATTATGCAAAGCCTGAGAAATTATTCACTATTTTAGTTGAGATTAATATTTAGTTTCTCTCATAAAATTGTTGTCCTCTCTTGTTAATTCTGGTCTTGAACTCAGTTGTGACAATTTCACAAAGCATGATTGTGTGAGTAATCCATCAGATATAATATAATATAATGAGGTCTGTAAGGATATGTGTCATTTCCTCTGCACTATACATCAATGGAAGTAGCTTAATGCCTGCTACCGGCAATTTCAGAGGAGCACAACAGATTCAGCATTATATTTAACATGCATTTGTTTGCTTTATTTTGTGTCTCAGAACATGAAAAAAATCGCTTGTGCAAGAGTGCAGATTACATGAACCTGCACTTCAAGGTGAAGTGGTTGTACAATGAGTACTGCAAAGACCTGCCGTTCTTCAAGAGCAGAGTACCTGAGTATCCTGCGTGAGTAGCAACTTGTCCACTTTAACTGAAATATAAACTAAAGCGATATAAATTTGAAATAGTTTGAAGACACAAATATATTCTCTGCTCTCTGTAGGTGGTTTGAACCATTTGTTATTCAGTGGCTGGACGAAAACGAGGAAGTTTCTCGGGATTTTCTACACGGTGCTTTGGAGAGAGACAAAAAAGATGGGGTAAAGTTTCCAGCTCTTACTATCTCCCCTTCACTCCACTGGAAGCACTGAGTCGCTGTTGTTGTTCAAGCAGAATTACTGTAATCCATCCTTTGTGCTTCCTCTGTCACACTCAAAGTTATCAGCCATAGTTTCACTCCCCCTCCCTCTCTGCCTCCCACACCTCCCCATGCCTCTCCTGCATTCTTCAAAGGCAACAACAGGAGCACGGACACAGCCGCGCAGGCGTTGACTCAAAGCAGATAGTGTGTTTGGGCTAAGAGGATGTTTCAGTCAAAGTGCTTTGTCGTATAAAGCAACTCTTCTGAAGTTTAAAGAACCGTGGTTGAGACGTGCGTGTTTTTCTGGAGGGAGACGACTCTGACAGCAGGATATTTTGAATTAATGGCCTTATTCCAGAGTTTTGACAGCAGGAAAGCTGTCTCCACCTCATTACCCAGACTCCCCAGAGGAGCACCTACACACTCACCTCTATCCAATTAGGGACCAGGTGCTAACCAGCAGCCAATTACAAGGAGACAGACAGGAGCCCCCAGCTGTCACTGGATGGCTGTCTAACTGGCTGTATGGCTGGTTGGCTCTATGGGGTCAGGGGTGCTGAACATGTGGTGAAGGAAATCAAAGGTCCAGTTAAAAAAAAATCAATAAAGGCTCCATCTATATAGACTCAGGTGCTAATAGGTCAACCCTTGTTGTATCCCAGCTCCTCACCTGCTCTTCCTACTTATCCCTGATCACTTATGGCTTTTCTCTTTGCCTTTTTTCCCCAGTTTTTAATCTTCTTGCACACCTTTTCTGCCCTACAGTTCCAGGTCACATCAGAACACGCTCTGTTTTCCTGCTCAGTGGTGGATGTGTTTTCCCAGCTCAACCAGAGCTTTGAGATCATCAGGAAACTAGAGTGTCCGGATCCACAGATCGTGGGACACTACATGAAGCGATTTGCTAAGGTGGATTCAGCTCAGTTTACACTCAAATCTTACAAAATCAATGTACAACAAGGGATTGTTTATTTCGAAGTACAGCATGGTGATTAATCACCTGTTGCTCTTTCTTGTTTTCCTCTACAGACCATCAGCAATGTGCTACTTTCCTATGCTGATATCATCTCCAAGCTGTTTGCCAACTATGTCACCATGGAGAAAGTGGTGAGTGGTCAGAGACTTGATGAACACATCCAAGAAAAAGTTATCATTTCTACATCATGAGCAGAATAATGGTGTCTTTGAATCATGCACAAACAAGAATATGATCCATTTGGGTTTCTGCCCCTCAGCCCTGCATCCTGATCAACAACATACAGCAGCTGAGAGTTCAGCTGGAGAAGATGTTTGAAGCTATGGGTGGAAAAGATGTGAGTGATTATCTATTTCCATCCTCTCTGGTTCAGTTCCAACCATGGGCTTGATATGTTTGACTTGTTAACTTGTTTTTATTTTGGAGCCATAAGTGGTCATATTTGGACAAAAGGAAGAAGCTAGGGTGACTGTACAGTATACCGGCTCAACTGGGATAGGTACATTTAGCATAGTATATGCTCACTTACCAGCTAGCACTAACTGTCTAGCTTCTTTATTTTTTTTTTTAGCAAGGTTCTATATTATATGTTAATTTTCAGATTAATTTGGATGCTACTGACATGCATTCCCACCAGAATGTGTAGCTTGCCTTGTTGTAAATTTTCATGTAAATTGGACCATAAATCACAAAATGGAATGCTGTATTAAAGAAAAACTAGTATTTAAGACCATAAACTTATTATGAAAATGTTCCTTGACATAATATATGATGGGTGTATGGTATTTTTTTCTCATTGACTTTTATATAATCTGACTTCTGTTTGCTGTCAGTGGAGTCGCCCCCTGCTGGCTATTAGAAAGAATACAGGTTTAAGGCACTTTTGCAGTGGGTTTAATTCTTAGACCCGGAGGTCTGCTCCTTAGTTTTATCTCCCAACAGTATATTTCACCAGGTTATTTTTTTGTGCACATATTAGAAATTTATTGAAAGTTGCCACATTAAGACAGTGATCTTTATCCAGATGTGTCCATTAGTTTCATTATTACCATGTGTGTGTGTTTCCATGCACATACTTTAGCTGTGTGTGGAGGCCAGTGACATCCTGAAAGACCTGCAGGTGAAGCTCAATAACGTCATGGATGATCTCAGCAGAGTCTTCGCTGTCAGGTAGAAACACACACAAAGTCATACATACAGAAGTCTGACATCAAAGTGATGCTTATTTAAACAGTGTGACAGCACAAACTTCTCTGAAATGCCTTGTTTACTCTTCTTCTCTAGTTTCCAGCCTCACATTGAGGAGAATGTGAAGCAGATGGGAGACATCCTGGCTCAAGTGAAGGGAACCTCGAATGTAGGAAATGCGAGCAGTGTGGCCCAGGATGCTGACAATGTCCTACAGCCCATTATGGAGTTCCTGGACAGCAAGTGAGGCAGTCCGCCATCTGAGTCTCAGGCCTAGTCCACGCTTTGCTTATTCTATGTGATTTGGCATTTCAAACACACGCAAAGTGTGTTTTGTAGAATTCCTTGCAGGGTGAAAATATTTGGATGAAAGTGTTGAGAAACTCTGTTTTCACTTTTTATGTGTTGGGTTACATGGCCATTTGTTGGTTTGGCTCCTTTGGAAACACTGCAACTTCATTTGGAGGGGTTTTTAACAACGGGCTTGTGTGGGCAGGATTTTGTGTTTGTGTGTGTATGTGTGGGTCCGTGTGTGTGCATTTTAACCTACATGTGAGAGGAATTTCTACTGGATTCCACAGTCGTGTAGTGGATTGTGTCAAGCTAAGCCACAGTAACCCACGCCCACCTAACCCTCCTGCAGTACCTGACAGCGAGCTTAATGAACCTCTTGAGTTTTTACATTGCACCTATCAAAGTGAAATCTTATGCAAGTATTCTTAATTTAGGAGCTGCAAATGTTGTCTGCTCTTCTGTCATGACAGTGTTGTCCCTATTGCATTGCATTTTGGGTTATTCAAGCCAGCATATTGCTTGCATACTATTATATTTCTCTGAAAATAATAAGCAATTCATATATTCTTGGTTTCAGACTCATTGTAAAATCTAACACATTGTCTTGGCTTACTACTAAATTATATGCAAGAATAGAATTTCACCGAGACACAGCCTAGATTTATTATTCCCCGGAATATTTCTTTCAGGTTTACAGGGATTTCAAACAGCAGTTTTTTTTTTTTGTTCAGTCTCCTGTTGTCTTACTCATCAGTTTTTCTTTAGGAAAACCGTGTTTCCCTCCTTCTGCTGCTTGCCATTCACCATCCTTCCTGTCTTCTGTCTCCCCACTCCTGCCAGCTTGACTTTGTTTGCTAAAATCTGTGAGAAGACTGTGCTGAAACGTGTGTTGAAGGAGCTGTGGAAGCTGGTGATGAACACTATGGAGAAGACCATAGTTCTGCCGCCCCTTACAGACCAAACGGTGAGAGAACACAGACATCTGAAAACACACACACACACACACAGGCACACAATCATACAAATACACACAACAATGATGCTATGGCACTGACTGCTAGCTGTGCCAGCATCACACATTACATTTTTAGCGTGAGTAGATTTAATAAACAAGCAATAAAGAAGACGGAATAAAAGTCATGTACAAAACATGTAGCACACATCACCGACACATGCACGAATACCTCAAAAGAAAAATGAGGAGGAGGTGGAGGAAATGGAATACAAAGGCAGACATTTTGTGTGTGTTGCGTTACAAGATGGCCCTCTTATGATCAAAAGATGAACCTACTTCAGCATCCTATCCGCACATTATATTTAGCATCGCCCCTAGTGCCTTCATTCATCCACACAATCAAGATGAAACCCTAAAAAAAAATCTGAAAAGATAAAAGGAGTGCACCATATCATTCTAACACCAGCTCATGGCTGCTCTCCAGTATGTCAGCCAACAATTATCTGGAGAGATTTCTGATTTATGAGTAACTCACAACAGAGTGGCAGAAACATTTGCCCAAAGGATCTGGCCCACTTCCAAAAAGAATCATACATTTTGGAAAGCAGCCTCTTGTTTTCTTTTGTTTTGGATATATGTGTTCTTATTTGTGTTTGGTTATGAACTAAAGAGCCTCATATCACTATAAATAAGGCGATTATTTATCTCTGGTTGCCATTGGCGGTGCTGATCAGTTATCAATACAACTGGTTCAGCCTCTGTAACCATAATTGGCAGTTTGTCCCTGTCCCATTGATTTAGATCAATAAGAAAATAGAAAGAGGAGCAAGAACACAAGAACAAAATTCGTGTTTGCTCCATCTTAAGAAAAAGTCACTTTTTTTGGCTGGTTCCTCTCTCTTTTCTAGTTCAGGCTTTAGACAGGTATCAATTGGTCCATGTCCCTCCAGGCCGGGGGCCCAAACTTGTGTTTTTTGATTGATGTGGGGCTCTTTGCAGCTTGACTGACCCTTTTCTCTGGTTGTTGTTGTTGTGATTACTATTACATCCCGCTCCCACCGCTCTCCCTCCACAGATGATTGTAAGTACAGCACTCCTGCGTGTGTGTCTGTCTGTCCGTCCACGGTGGTTGGTTCTCTGCTATATGTGGCTGCGATCTTCCCCTGTTTTTTACCCCACATCACACCCTCTCCCTTCTCAAAGTCTCAGATCTGTCCCATTCTGTCCCTTCTCCTTTTCCTTCTTCTTCTTTTTCTTCCTATTCTTCTTCTTATTTTTGGACCTTTCCCATTGCCAAGATTGTACATTAGCGAGGAGGCACAAGATTGGGATATAGGAAAGGCCTCTTTTCTATTCTTTCCTTTTTCTGTTCTGTCCTCCAATTCTCTTCTCTTCTCTTCTCTTCTCTTCTCTTCTCTTCTCTTCTCTTCTCTTCTCTTCTCTTCTCTTCTCTTCTCTTCTCCTCTCTTCTCCTCTCTTCTCTTCTCTTCTGTCTCTTCTCTCCTTAAACACTGTCTCTCTTTTGAGAAGACAGGAGCATGGTGCATTCCTAACTGGTTCTGATAGGTCCCCACACCCCCTTCAACAGTCTCCACCAATCAGCGCCCTCCCCCCTCTTCTGCTGTCTCTTCTTCCTGAACACTCTCCTCAAACAGGAAGTGGTACTCCTCTCTTGCGCCTGGTGTTGCCTTGTTTCTTCTCATGCATTGTGTCCTTTTAGTGGGACTCTGGTGGGTGACTCTGACCTCTCGGTGGCTTGGTATCTGGTGTCCTGCCCCATCCCCAGCCCCCATCCCGCCTTCTAAGCCCCTGCCCTCCCCCTACTGTCCCCACCTTTCCCACCTGTTTGAACTGTGTTCCCTCCACCGCCCACTGTGGGTTTGTTGCTTGCATCTAATTTATTCCAAGACTGCAGTCTTCTCTCAGTATACTGTACAACACTGTACTGTATGTCTCTGCAGACCTGTCATGTCGGTCTGTCCTGGTTTATGTTCTGTTGTTACTATGATGATTGTAATGCTGGTATCATGTCACTGGTACCGATGCATAGAATGGCGTTTCTTAGAAGATGTCATTGGTTTGAATTGAGTGAATTCAATGTACCATGCAGAAAAATACCCTATATTTTTTCTTGCTATACCAGTGTTGGAACTGACTCCTATGGGATGTTTTAAATTTTATCCATTTTGATCTATGCTTTACTTGAAAGTACATAGGCAAAAAAACTCCCCCACAGGAAGTGATGTGTTTTCTAATGTACAAAATTGATGTGTCTTTTACTGTTGACTTTATCTGGAGCGCCTGTTTATTGTCCACTATCGAGTGTAACCATTATTACTTTTCCTATTTTAACCGGCTCTGTGTTACTGCAGCCTGGGCAGTATGTGCAAAGGAATGGCTCCAAGACTTTCCTCCATGCTGCTATGGCCAAGAGCATAGATTCTTTGTTTTTTTTTGCATTATGTCTAGACCATATGGCCAATGGCTTCCATCTTGGGAAATGTATAGGAAAATGTTCCTACATCTTGCAAAGCAAAACATGCATGCAAGCAAAAGTCAGCTGGATGATCTGAGCTGAAGTTAGGGTGGGAGGGAAGGGCGGCAAGAGAAAACAGGAGAAAACAGACAAATATTTGATGCAACTCCTGTTGTTTCACTTACTTACCCTAACCCTTTTATAACTCTTTTATAACAACTTACCATGAAGTTGTTTTGGCCTATACCCCAGCCAGTGGTTTTGTAGCCTAAATTCCCTAAAATTGCAACCTTATTTTTCCCAACCGCAAACTGTACATGTATGTATCATGATGTGTGTGCTATTTTTAAAACGCTTGCTGGTTTACATGAGTTATACACATCATGAGCCACAAAGTCATGGTCATTTCAGGTAATTTTGTGAGATCGGGTTGTGGCAGCAGCTGAGCAGGAAGATCTGCTGCTGCATGGATACAGGCAGAGCACTGATCATGTGCATGAACTGCCCAGGTTGTAGGATCATGGAGCCGGTTGAAAATTGGCATAATCTTACTTTACCTAAAGGAAATTACAACACAATGATAATAATCCATGACATATAGAACTCCTGTTCTGATGTATCACTCAAGAGAGTATATAAGTAGTATGGTGCCGGGTCATTTATTCCAATATAAGGTATAAACAACTCTTTCACAAGAGGTTCATATGATACCTCAAAATTGTACTTAACAGCAGTAATTGAGTAAATGTGCTTAGTGACATCAGTTTCACCAGTGAGTTGAATTTAAGATATGGAAATGTAGGCCTTCTGTCCAAGTAATCACATAAAGCTTTAATGTTCAATTATTTTTTCATGAGCTTCTTTGAAGGGTCATTTTTAGTAAATACAGTAGTTTTCAATAGCTTAAAGCACAGATTAATTCTCCTCTCGCTCTGGGCAAGACAGATGATATGCTTACCTCCCAAACGAGTTCTTATTTATACATTAACAGGTAGATTGTTTTCACAGTGATATATGATGTTTTGTAACTTATGTTTAGGTTTTACTGTAAAATATTCCCTAGTAAATAGCATGCACAGTTAAAACAATTGACCTGACCCATCCATTTAGTCAGCATATACGCTGTTTGTACTCTGCCTGCTGGCAATTTCTTCAACTGTTTTCAGTGCTCTGTGGTTGTTGCTTTGGAGGGAAAGCTTAGAAGCTATTTTAACAGGGGTGACATCTCAGCCAATGACGAGTATCCTCCATTTGTTTGCAAAGCAACATATGCACTTTTGATTGCATATTCTCATGTAGCCAGTGAGAGTGAATCAGACTGCAGAGACTGGCCACTGCTTGAAATATTAACCACATGCTCTCTTTCCAGGGGAGGCTGAAGAGTGCTTCTCACAGTGATGTAAGGACTAAACCCATCTAGATCAATGTGTCTTGTCTTTCTCCTCTATGTCCTCTCTCCGTGTCTCCGTGTCTCTCCCTCAGCTCGCCAGTCAAACAAAGCAGTGGAAATATTGATTTTTCACGTTTGTTTTTACACAACATTCCTCTATAATGCTGTTTATATGCTGTGAGCAATGCTGGAGCAGTAGCTGCCTGCACTCTCAGCCTCACTGCAGGTCACACACTCTAATCTACATGCAGAAGTTTGCAGCTCAAAGGCATCACAAACCTAAAGTCAAGGAGTTCAGTCCTGATCTAATTTCATTTAGATTGCAAAAAAAAAAACCCAAAAAACTAAACACTATTTCTGCAACACAGTATAGAAAAAAGGTCATGGCCAGACATTGCTTGCCTGAGTTTAAATGAGACACACATTACAATACCAATACCAGACAATATTCGTTTTTCAAAAGACTTAATCCCTTAATGTTTGTGTCATTTGTTGTACTGTTGTGAGATTTTTTTTCAGATGGTATAAACTATAAATACAACTATGCTCAACTAAATACTAAACAAGTCCTGGCCACATACAGTGAATAATACAAGTGTATTCCATGCCTAAAGCCGTGACCACAAATAGGATTTAAAGGTGCAGTCACTTAGCGATATATTCTCATAAATTGCATTGGGCATGACATCCAGTAAATACCTGTGTACACTACAGTACAACTGTGTATCAGCTACATGTGAGTGTGAGTGTGTGCCTGCGTGTCTGCACGTGTTCATGAGTGCACGAGTGTATCTTCTCTCTTTCCCTCACTACGAGCTGAGCCACTTTCCCTTCTCTCCGTATTGAAATGTCTCACCGTGTGTGTGTGTGTGTGTGTGCAGCGGAGTGTAATGTTTTGGAATGAATAAAAACACAGATAAGTGTGATAACAGCACTTGAAGGAGAAAGTACCTTGACATCTGTGAAGCGGCTTAGAGTGACTGATGATGAGTGTGTGTGTCAGAGACGTCACTGTCCTCTGTGTGACACTAAGCCGTTTACTGCTGCCCTGCGTTGCAATAATAACAATACTCTGCGCTCTCCTTCTGTCTACCTTTCTTCTGTCTGTCTCTCTGCCTCTTCCAGGGCACTCAGCTCATCTTTAACGCTGCCAAAGAGCTGGGACAGCTGTCCAAGCTGAAGGTACAATATGTGTTTTATGCCATTATGCTCCAGGCCTGGCATCAGTGCTCGAGACTGTAATTGTCCAGAAAATACGAGGCCGGGCATATGAATGGACAGACGGATCATTTTGGTGTGTGCTTCTATTTTTGTCATTTTCTAGGAGCACATGGTTCGAGAGGAGGCCAAAGCACTCTCCCCTAAGCAGTGTGCTGTGATCGAGCTGGCCCTGGACACCATCAAGGTAGAAATTTAGAACTTTAAGTGCACAGACTTTGACAGCTTATAGAGACCTTAAATGTAGATAGTAGTTGGATGGCATCAGTTTTTCTGAAATCTAAATATGAATATTGTCATGTAGAGCATTTATTTACTGAAAATGAAACCAGTCAAAATGACATTTCCAGTGACCTCTTATTTTTTTGCCAGAGCTGTGTATATCCCAAATGGCTAATCCAGGGTACCCAAACTTTGCCATGCTAACCCGATATGTCATTAGCCTCTGTACAATATGATGATTAAATGGTGTATATGTTTATAGCCTTGTTTTTGGTGATAGTAAATTATCAGTGTTTCTTGTATAAACAATCCCGTAATTTATGTCTTAATATTCAACAGTCAACATATTTTCTTTTAGAAATGTTCTCTTTTCGTAGGCCGATTTATAAATTTCATTCAGTGTCTTCTGTTAAAAATGTATGTATATGTAATGAACAAAGGCTATATCAAGTCTTCTTCTTCTCTTTTTGAAAAATCTTTGGCAGAAGGAAGTAACGCCTGTCTTCTTTCCTTTCTGTCCTTGTTTATGTCAGCAATACTTCCATGCTGGTGGTGTGGGTCTGAAGAAGACTTTCCTAGAGAAGAGTCCTGACCTCCAGTCCCTTCACTATGCCCTGTCCCTCTACACGCAGGCTACAGACAAGCTCATTAGGACCTTTGTCCAGTCTCAGAATGCACAAGGTAACGTCATGGTCTTTACTCTGCGGGACACTCCTTCTCTACGAGAGACTTGTGATTGTCTTTATTTTTAGTGTGCAGTGAAAGTTTAATGTTGTGTAATTTCCTGACTTAGATCCGTGTGTCTCAGAGGAGCCACTCTCCTCAGTGTCTCCCACTCCTCTGTTGATATTAGGGTTTCCCAATGCTGAGCGCTATATCCTGAAAATATCTCACATGCTTTGTAGAGCATGAAGTCGAGGCTGCAGCTGCACAATATTTTCCTCTCTGCTCTGAAATGCTGAGTCTCCTGGTAGCCTGCCCTGGGGAAACACGGAGACTATTCTTTACATGATCTGACAGCTATTTGCAATGAAAAAAATAAATACCCACCCCCTCTTTTCTCTTGCTCTTTGATTCTGTTGCTCAGCCTCCATCCTACCATCAGATGGCTGCATCACAGCCATCATCTCTGTGGAAACGCTGATGCTGACACGCTGTCCCTAAGCGCCGCTGGTAGAAATGCCATTTGAGCGGCTGATCGTTTAAATTTTAATTAGCAAAATGCCATGCATTTTCTGGAGCATACCTTGTCTGTCTTACAGCAGGAGATCTATATGCATGATGCAGGATTGTTCGGGAGATCAGAATACTGATAAAAATAACAATGTGTCCATCAGGATCTCTTCCATCTCTAGGGAAAAGGCTTATAAATGTTGGTCTGTTTTTCTTCTTTGTTATTCTTTAACTCAACCTCTGCAAACCTCATATTTCTACGTGTTTCTTCTCTCTCTGTCTACTCCCTCCTTCTGCCCTATCTGTGGGCCAGTGTTCGGCGGGAAGGGGGTGAGGTTCACCACTAGTGAGGATGTTTACCCAGAGAAGGGTATGTGGCACTCAGGCTCAGGGCCTGAGACATCCAGGACTACCAGAGAGCCTCCAGGCCAAAGCCCAGCTCCCTCCACCCTCCACCCCATGTGCATCCCAAAACTCCCCTGCCTGCTCAAACTCATCCCGACAGACAAATATAATGCATAGATTGAACATCCTTTTCTCTCTCACACACACAAACTGCACATGCCCAAAGCAACAATAAAAACATAGACTTTATGCATTCATGCATGTAATGTACACACTGATGTCTGTATGTACAGAACTGCACTGAATACATACGCCATGGACTGTATGTATGAGCAGACACGAAAGCATGATGTGCTGACATCAGACAAAAAGAACAGAAATGCATTAAAGTATGAAGGAATCCTGATCCAGCATGATGTCACCCAGAGGGGCCCGAGGTCTGGGCAAGTGAGTGTATGTGTGTGTGTGTGTGTGTGTGAGTGCACGTGGGCAAGAGGAAGAGAGAATGACTGAATAGAGCCAATGTGACTGAGTAAGACTGTCCTTAAGGTTGGTGAAGCAGAAGCTAAGTGTATCATTGTATTGTCTGTCTCCAGCGAGGAAATCCTTTCCCCCTGTTACACCACCCTGCCACTGAGTTTGAAGTTAAAGACGCTGATGAAGAGGAGGAGAACAGAGTAATGATGGCTGTTGGCTCGGTTTTGTCTGGGAGGGCTCCCTGTCCTCGCCTGCTCCACCGTCACACACAAACACAGACAGAGACAGGCACTTTCAAACACACTCGCAGCTCTCACGTGCAGCGCGGCCTGCCCTACAGCAACCATGACAAAGGGTGCTCCCCCCACCCACCCAACATCACCACCACATTGAGCCAATCAGAAATACTCCCTCAGGTCAGGTGGTCCGATTTCTGTCACTTTAGATTATTATCAAAATTTGACTCTTGTTCACAAATATTCACAGTAGGTGGCTTCATTTGATGCTGCAGAAGCTCCAGCACACTGACAGTCTTCTCGATGGACAACAGTGGCATGAAGATTGGTAAAGGCTCCAGTCTGAGACTTAAATTATATATATATATTGCATACCAAGCTGTTTAGTTTCTTATAGACAGAAGTCAAGGAGAAAACAATGATGGAAGCACTGCAAACAGTGCAAAACCATAGCATTGACAGCGTTGATTTTATTTTTTGTTGTCTGTGGTCAGTATAAATTTGTGTTTTTTTGCCCCCTCTGGGTCATTTCAAAAGCTCAAACTAAAAATTGTTTCAGTCACATGAGCTTCTTTTTCTTAGATCACATGTAGCAGTGTTAAACTCCTGTAAATGTTTTCATTATTAATTCAAAATGAGCTACTTGTTTTTTATTTTCACTTGACCATATAGACTTGAAAATTATGAATATTTGACCCCTTAAAGAATCTTAAGTTCTGAAATTGTATTACTTAACTTGACCCTCTACAAGTTGCAAGGACAAAAAAAATTCAAACATATGGTTTTCAAAGTAAAATACTCTTACTACCCACGTCATGATTTAGCAGTTTTCTTGAAGTTGTTGAATGTCACATTTAGGTTCAGTTGCTTTCTCTGCTTCCATAGTGGAGGTTTATATAGAAAACAAACCAGTGTGTCTTCAGCCTTGCTGGCAGCTGCTGGATGTCCTTGACTTTAACAAGGATGCAAATGAGCTTCCTGCCGAGTAGCTTTCACTGGAAGTTTTTCCAACCATATTAGAGTAGATGATTAGAGCGGGATGACTGATTGAGGCTGAGTGAAATTTATTCATTTTAACTCAACTGCTGCAGATCAGACTGTCATCTTTACATGCTGCAGGCTATGAGCTTCATTATTTATAATAGGAATAATCAAAGGTCAATTGTGAATATGCAGAGAACTCTGGTGATGTTTTGATGCAATCACAGAACAAGTTGAGTATTTAATGTATATTCTGGTGAAGATTTGCAGTGTGGTAGAAACATTCTTACCTCTGATTGTGGCGATTATTGAAGAAGAAAATCTGTTTTCTTGGCAACATCTTCATGCCTTCCAGCCAGCAAAGTTTCTTTCTCATCTTTTATGGACGTCCTCCATAGAGTAGACAAGGCCAGATGGATGACTGCTGCTCTCTTTGGTCCTGTTGGCAGCAAGACCAACAATCCCATAATTCTCCCTGGAGAGAAGCAGAGAGCTGCATGCCAGGAACACTATGCCGTCTAACTCCCACAGACACCTTGTTTAGTGGGCGGCTGGTTGAAAAACACACACACACACACACACACATACACAGGCTGCTGGTCGTTGCCACAAAGATACCGTTGACAAAGTGAAGACACTAATTAAAACATTGAAAATTAATGTCCATCTGTCACTGCATCCTTCTGGAGTTGTATATGGATCTCAACCACTCAAACACAGCACAAAGCCACACACAGAGAGGCTGAGGAAAGATTTGTCCACTAACTCCCTCCCAGACAAAAGAGTTGGAGCCTGAGAGGAGCATCACTGTCGTCTCTATCACGAAAGTCGTAGAGTGAGAAGTATCATGCCAAGTAACCTGAGCTTGGACCAGAATTGAATTATCTAGGTTGTGGGTTGCATTAACTCGTATTTGTTATTTTTAGGATAAAAAAAAAAGATGCCCCTAAGTTACATGCAAGATGGGCGAGAAACAGATCTTCTCATTCATGGTATAAATCAAATTCTATGAATTCTGTCTTTTACCATTTGCAATCTGAGTTACATACATAACATTTTAAGGGTGAGGGTTAGGGTTATTAGTAGTATTGGTTTGTTTTGCCAAAAATCACGAAGCACAAATTTTCCCTAAAGGACTTTGTTACCTTAACGCCATGAACAGCAATCCTTTTAAACTTCAGTGGGCAGGAAAAGGAGGGATCCTAAGGAAAGGTCCCTCCTCCAGCACATACAGATGTGTAAAGGTGAGATAGAAAAAGAGAACGTGCACTATTAAGAAATATAATGACAATAGTAGCTAAATAGAGCAAAGCGATCTGTAAAATATGCATCTGGAGCTAGACTTGAGTCTGAGTCCTTGGTTTATTGGTGTGGTCATCCTTCAGCGTGAGCTCTGAGAGGCTGGGCGGCCTCTCTCCATTAGCCCCTCCCCCTCTCTTGTCCCTCCTCTAGCCATGCTTGGGTACTAGTCTCTACCAAGGAATGGGTGTGTCCACCTGTCTAGATCCATCTGAGCATGTCCTGACCTGATCTGTGTCGGGGGAACCACACTGTCAGTAGACCTTCTCCAGCCTCTTCTCTCCTGTCTTCTTCTCTGCCTCTTACTAACCACCCTGCATCCAAACAGACAACTTGCATCTATGAGTGGGCACAAATCTCTGTCCTACCTGAATCCAAACTAATACCTCTCAATTGAATTTGTATGAAGGCTATTCGGGTGTCATATAATCATAATGCAGATTGCCCTACTGAAGGAATAATGTTCATTAGTAGATTTATTATCGTTACCTGCACTGCAGACAAATACCAATACTACCTAAAAACCAAATGCCCACTCATAGCAGCTCTGTCTGATTTACCACTTCCAGACCACAACATCTGCACAGGCAGATCACCATGCCTTACTTTGTCTCCTCCTGTTACACAGTGATTAATTTTGGATAAAGAGATGTCTATATTCTGTGTAATATTCAAAACGTTACAGTCAAACCTATTTCAATGTCCCCTCTTTAAATTGAAATGGAGTTGGTGTGTAACCTTTCAAACTGAGGAGCACAGTTTGGGCGCAGTGGTTTGTGTGTGTGTTTGGTCGGTGATAGGAGCACAGAGAGTCCATGTTTTCTGATTCAAAGACAGTAACAAGGCGCTCGCTTTCTGTCTGTCCTGTCAGGCTCCGGGGTGGACGATGCTGTTGGAGAGGTGTCCATCCATGTGGAGATTTTCACTCACCCCAACACTGGAGAGCACAAGATCACAGTGAAAGGTGAGTATGTGATTCGTCCCTCTCAAGCAATCCCAAAGGACGATAATTAAACTCCAGTGCCCTTTTCAGTTGCCTAAGAAAAGTATGACTTTCTAATAAAATCCCAGTCCTCCCTGTTCTCTCTCACAACAAGGAGCTGAATATGAGACCAGAGGGAGAGCCAGTATTTTCTTGTTCTGAATTTTCTCACCGCTCCACATTTTCACACTTTTTCTCCACATTAATCTTTCTGTCTCTCTCTCACCCACACCTGCCCACTCTCTTGTCCTCCGTTTCCTCTCCCTCCATCTCTCTCTCTGTCTCAGTGGTGGCTGCCAACGACCTGAGGTGGCAGACGCAGGGAATATTCCGGCCATTTGTTGAGGTGTATATCATCGGCCCTCACCTCAGCGACAAAAAGAGGAAGTACGCCACCAAGTCAAAGAACAACAGTTGGGCTCCAAAATACAATGAAACCTTCACCTTGTGAGTAACAATAGTGACGGGTTGTTTGTTTTTTTTTGGTTGTGTGAACAGATTGTTGTTAACTCTCTGCTCTCCACTGCAGCACCCTGAGTAGCGAGGTGGGTCCCGAGTGCTACGAGCTGCAGGTGTGTGTTAAGGATTACTGCTTTGCCAGGGAGGACCGCACCGTGGGCATGGCCGTCCTGCAGCTGAAGGACGTGGCGTCCAAAGGCAGCGTCGCCTGCTGGCTGCCTCTGGGTAAACGCATCCACATGGATGAGACGGGCCTCACCGTCCTGCGCATCCTCTCCCAACGCAACAACGACGACGTGGCCAAGGAGTTTGTCAAGCTCAAGTCGGACCAGCGATCCGCAGAGGAGGGCCGCAGCTAAGGGATGGGAATTTTAACGTCCTGTCTGAGGCTCAGTCACAGGACGCTGTCTACTGCCCCGGAGCTCTCCTGAGCCACTGCTAGCCACTGCCTGATGATCCAGTGTTGTAAAAGCACATATAAGACACCACACATCCAGTGCTGTAAATACATTCATTTCAAGGAAATAACACAGTGCTAAACAAATCATCACACATTTCTTTAATAGCACCAGTGTCTTGCAGATATTATCAGCCTTTATTTTAATGAACAATACATAGAGTTAAATCATAGAGCATATATCTACTTTCCTCTGTTCATAGAGGTGAGTTGTTCCATTCCACACTGGGGTTGCAATGGTATGAGATTTCCATGGTACAATATTATTACAAAATAACATGGTTCACATGATCATGACGTAAAAATGAATCCAAACATAGGTTTTTGAATTATTTAAACTTATAAACCATTTTTAAATGGATTAATGTGTTTGAATTATACCAGTTCCCCAGATGATAACAGGGTCAGTGTTAATACCATGCTATACCGTAAAACTGGCATAGTGCTGCAACCCTTTTCCATACACACACACAGATACACACACACACGCACCTCGTTTGACTGGTTGAGGTGAGAAATGTCTTGTAGCCTTTAATATTTTGGCTTCCTCTCGTCCCTTCTCTGGCCCGCACACGCTCAGAGAAGGGACGGCAAGTGCCAACAGATAATCTCTGAAATATGCCAAGACCAGCCCTAAGCACAACAGGACCAACTGTCCAACTGACCCATTAACAACAACAACAACAACGGCTGCAAGGCCTCAAAACATTCCAGATACCGGGCGAGGGACAAAGCACTATTTAGTTAAAGTAATTTTAATATTTATTTACTGCTCTCTTCCAAATTATATTTATATTTAAATACTTCTATATATCACAATATATAATAAATGAAGGACATATGTAAAGATATATACAGGATTATTCTATGGACGTGTAAGAAAGATTGTCCTTGTCTGTCTTTATGTCCGTCTCCCCTGTAACAGAGCACACTGCCTGACACCCTCAATGCCTTCTGTCTTGTTGACCCTCGTACAGTATGTGTGTCTCTTATAGGGAGAGTAATCTGATGAAAACACGCCTTCAAGCACCTGTGGTTCATCAGGGTCTATATGTGTATCAAAGAGTGAATGCTGAATCTGGGCTTTGAGCACACGTGGAGCTCAAAATGTGCGAGTGTGTTTGTAAGTTGTTCTAATGTTGACCTCATGTAGCCACCCGTGTTGCCTGTTACCTGCAAATGTATTCACAGAAAGCCATCACAAGCAAAGAACGTCACACAGAGAGGGGTGTTCATATTCACATCAGATTTCTGGAGGGTTTTACAAAGTGTCTTTTACTCTGGGGAGGATGCATCTTATATCTTAGGATGGGTGTTTCCATCATTTTGTGTAACTGTAAACATTCCCAACAGCCCTTTACTGGGTGTGTGAGAGGTGCATGTTAGAGAAAGAAAAACTGCCACTGCCTTTTCCTCTTCAAAAAAAAAAAACCCCAACTCAAAACCTGCATGTAAGGAGATCATAAAAACGGGAATTTTGCAAAAAAAAAAAAAATGCTCTGAGGCAAAATACTTACGCTGCACCCCAGGGCCAGCAAAAATCAGTTATGATCTGCCACCCGTGATCCCTCTGTGATCTCGCTGCAGGTGCTGTAACCCTGATCTCTGATCGCAAGAAGTCCGACCTCTGCTAAAGGGCTGCAGATCTAGACCACACCAGGTCTGGCGCTGACATTTAAAAGAGGGCCAAGAGCTTGGTAGATTTAGAAGCACAGGGTCTTTAATGCACCCATAATAACACATTTCTACTCTGATCTTTTTTTTCTTCAGAAATTGTAATTAATGGAATGACAGGAATTACACATCAACACTTCAAACCATCCTACAGTTAAATTCATCTCTTCAATCTACAGCCGATTTCATGTGAAACTAAATGTTTTGAATTGACTATTGACTGTCCAGCATGTCTATTAATTCAACTTCTATTTTCATGAATGCCCCTTTTTTTAAAGATTGACTGATTTATTTATTTATCAAAAGTGTGTGTATTTCTTGTGAACAAAAAGAGCATCCAGGCGACAGGAAGAGTCCAGGTTTAATAATAACAGGGTGTGTTTTTTTCTATTTCTGACTATTTGTTAAAGGGGACATATTATGCTCATTTTCAGACTCATGCTTATATTTGGGTTTATACTGGAACATGTTTACATGCTTTAACATTCAAACACATTCATTTTCTAACTCTGTCCACCTGATTATACCTTAATTCCCCTTCTGTCTCAAACACTTGATTTAAGCGCCTGTCTCTTTAAGACTCTCGGCTGAAAAAGCCCAGTCTGCTCTGATTGGCTCGTATGAAAAATATGGAGTTCCTTTACAGAGGTAGTTTCCGTGAAGTTACAATATGTAGGCTGATTGAAACTCCACATAACCAAACGCTTATGCACAAGCTCTGAAATAGCGAGTTTTTACATAATATGTCCCCTTTAAGTTCCCCAAAAGCCCTTGCTCATAAATGAATAACTAACACGCCCCTCTTTTTGAACAAGGTGTAAGAACTGAATTCTATGCATCTAATCTATAAACATCTATGTAGATGAGTCATTTTTGAAGCAGTCTTCTAATGTTTACATTGTGGATTATTCTTATTATATCAGCACAAGTGTTTGTCTGATATGTTGTACATGCTGTCTCTATTGTAATGGGCCAAATATCGCAGCTGTAGTAGAGCTGATTAGAGACTGAAATTTGTTTGTACAGCTTTTCAGCGCTGTGGGAAATAATCTGGAAACAGATCGATTGTTGTTGTAAATAGCTCGGCTGTAAGAAACACGTCAGACTATGTGAAGTGAAGTTTGCTGCTCTTTTGTAGACTTGAATTTTTGCTCTGGGTGACTGGGCAGGTGGGGATAATATGTGTGTGGGTGCCCAATCTGGATATGTAGCTTTTACTGAAAGATGAAGGAAGGCTGTGTACACACTGAAGACAAATAACAAGCAATTTGTACAAATCTTCTAATTTAAAAAGCTCAGCCAAGAGCCACATAAATCCATCCTTAGCTTTTAAAAAACCCTAATAGTAAATTAAATTTCAACATATTATCACTCTCTGGTGTGTACACGGTCTTTTTATCGAAGGGGACATCTGCACAGTCTTTTATTAACTTTAAATAGCAGGTACACAACTGTCACATAGCTGGAAATGCCACGAAAAAAAATCTTTATTAATTGCTGTTGACAATGATACTTTAGTCTCCTCCGTCAGAGGCTAAGTTTGCGTGTTTGGGTATTGGACTGGCATTGGGAACAGCAATGCACACAGATGTTAAGGATAAGCATAAATGTAGAAGCACAATGAAAAGCACACAGCAAAGAGCAGACAGACATGCATGGTCTGTTCTGTCCAGCTGACGGACAGACAGAATGCTGCACAGCGACGCCGCTAGTCCTGTACTTCCAGAAAAGGTGCATGATAGGAACAATAAAACAAAAAGAAAAAAATGTATTGTGCCAGCACGCATATTTATTTGATGTTACTTGCCAATTGTTGTCTCCTTTTATTTTGATATTTCATTATTGTTTTCTACTTTCAAATGTTTGTGAATATATAAATATGTATTACTGATGATGTGTAGTGGTACAAAGTACTCGCATGAGAATTTTTTTATACACAAGATGTTTCTAATTTTCTGCGTTTTTTTTATTCTGGTTGTTCTTATTGGGAGTTGAGGTTACTCGGACTGCAGTCTCATTGTGTTTCTGCTTCCAATAAAATCTGCAAAAAAAACAAAAAAAAATACCATAACAAATCTGTTCTTGTGTTTGTCAAGAAATGCTGAAATCTAGCACCTACAGTTTCATTTTTGACTGTGTCAAATCTTTACTTAAAGAAAGACCAATGAGCTGAGATGCCAATTTTTGACATTATCACTCTGACCCTCTGCATAGCACAAATCCAATGACAAAGATGGCTGCAAGCAGCGATGAACGGACCCTCGCCCAAACGTGAACCTCGGAGGAGGCAGCGCAAACCGGGTATGGCAAACGTCGCTTCCTCCCCGAAGAGTGTATGACAAACGGGTCAAGAGGCATGAAAAGGGGCCTAACCAAGTAATCAGGCTTTGCTAAGCCATGCCAATGATAAAGGAACTTGCTGCTTTGTACTATGATACATCACTCAAGAGTGTGGGACAGGCGTCTGCAACCCGCGGCTTGGGAGCAGCATGTGGCTCTTTTATCCTGATACTGCAGCTTTGCATGGTTTGGGAAAACAAATTTTAAGTGTAACATGGCTGGTACGCGTCAACCCGGGAACTTTGCGTTTTGTTGTTTGTAGTTGTGATGTGTGTGAAGGAGTGACAGGTCGAATACAGGTTTTTGTTGTATTGCGGCTCTGACTGCGGTTATTTCACACCAATCGACCATTCAGTCAAACACAAACTGAAACCTCCATCCCCAGGCCAAACATGTAACGATAGCACCATCTTCTGACCACCCAAAGCAACTACCGACCATAAGTTTTAATTTGAATGCATTTTATTTGTCTCAGTTTTTTCAAACTATTTTAGTCCTAAAATGGGTTATATTGAAATATTAAATAAGATTATATTTTACTATGTTTCTGTTACTATTTTTCTAGACTTTTAACCCAAAGTAGGCAGAAATATTGAAATAATGTTCTGTAGAACTGTTCAGTGCTGGACTCTTATCAATCAAGACAAATCTGGACCAGATCTGCGAAAGAACGGCCAAGTTATACTGTCTCGTGTCTGATGGCGAAGGGTTTTAATTTGCCGCAATGCCACGGCCACATAGTTTGACCAATGACAAAGCCATTCATCACACTTGATCTTTATGATGTAAATGGCTGATATTAAAGGCAATATGTCCTCACAGGTAGGAGCAGCTTGTAAAAGTATGCAACATGGTCAAATTATGGAAATGGGCGTGGTTAAATAAAAGGGGCGGGGTGTTTGGACCAGATCGCTCAAACTATGACAAAGTTATAACAATCTGATATTTTTAGGCAAAATGCCATTTTTTGCCGCCATGTCACGCCCACATAGTGTTGTTATTCATTTCACAAGTTTAGATCCCAAGGTCCTTATGAAGGTACTGGCCAAGTTTGAAGTCGATCAGATAAATTCCCTAGGAGGAATTCAGTAAAGTACGAGGCGTGGAAATGGCAAAAAAAAAAACAAAAAAAAAACAGGCTGACAATGCCCTATGCCCTTAAAATTTGCAATTTCATGAATTAATTTTTTTCCTTTTTTTTCAGCTGAATGAATACACTTTGTCGACCAAATACCAAAATGAAACAATGAAAAATTAAAAAGAAAGAAGAAAAGAACAACAACACAAAACCAAACATGTCCACACAAACTGCTTTTAAAAAAGGATGTGAACATGCTAACCAGTGTGTGAACCATCTTTTCTTCACAGGCTGATTTTAGCCACTAACTGTTTCCTCATCTTTTCACGAAATCTTAAATTATATTTGACATCAGGGCCGGCCCTGACGTTTTTTTTCTTTCCCGAAAACGGGCGAAATTTTCAAAAATGCCTCAAATTCACAGAATAGCTTTATTTTAGTCTGCTGATACGCGT
>JAOWBC010001052.1:19227019-19241920 GCA_028566105.1 Hypoplectrus providencianus | reverse complement strand
ATAAATCTATACAAAAAGACAACAGTTTCCGTTTTCAAAGACTGCAGGTAGTAATGTAACAAGGAGCAGTCACAGTGAGTGCTTATATGAAGAGCTGCAGGTAACGTGCATCTCCAGCTCCTCACCAAGATGGTCAGCCACCTGTCCATAGCCAAGGATTATTTTTCTGTAACATAATGTATCATACCATATCTACTGTGTTGTTTATTCCAAATAATCACTTAAGAAGCCAATCTTCAAGGCCTACCTGGCGTTACATGTGGCCAACTGAGTTGTGGCCATCTCCTCCCATACTAGGATGGCCTCCTGAGAGCTGCATGGGTGGATCACCCACCACCCCAGACACCTTCTCCTCCTCGCGGCGTTTTAAACACGCTGCCTTGGGGTTAAGGTTCCGCTCTAGCAGACAAAGGGAGCACAGATAGAATAAGTGTGTAGTCAACAATGGTAAACGTACTTATGCTTCTCATTCATGAGGTGCTGCTCACAGACTGACCTCTGACTTGCTGTTCTAGATTAAGGATGACATTGACGGCTTGGTGCAGGATGAGAAGTTTGGTCTGAGGTTTGTCATGACTGAGGTGTAGTTGGCACATCCGGCCAAGCTCCTTAAATGCCTCATTGATGTCCCGTACTCTGAGACGCTCGCGGGCATTGTTAGCCACTCGCCGTTCCTTCTCACGCTCCATCTTCACCTCTGGGGGAAGGTCCTCGTCATCGTCATCTAGACTAGTTAGGAAAAGAGATGAAATGATAAAGCCACAAGCTGAAGGACATTTCAACACAAACATCAGACACCTTTGCCTAATTTAGCATCAACACTGAACACCTACAGTTGAGCTTATAGAGTTAAATGCATATTATATAAAAGTGAAGGGTGGGCTGCTGCTCTGCGGATGTCTTTCCGGTATTCAATGTTCATTTAATCAAAATGTCTATCCAACAAAAGTGTTCACTGTGTGTGCATTGTGTGCTGCATAGTCAAAGTTTAAACAAGTTATGTACTCAACCAAGGTGCACATAAAAAACTTACTGCACCTTTTGGCCATCAAAATAAGTCTTTGTTGTGTTGTAAGGTGTGCTATTGCACAATTGTTTAATAGTAAATGTTTTTCTGCAGTTTTACCAAATACAATTCAAATTTCATAACTCATTTGTAGCAGGAATAGACAAATACTTCAACTGAGGGATGGGTAAAAAGAAAATCATAATGTTACACAATTTCATTACAAGCATAGAGCCAATCAAAAGTCAGTTTGTACAAACAAGCTTTATGAACATGTGTAAAAGCCCACAAAGCACAAGAAATTGAGCCTCTATTGGAGACACTTACTCATTTTTCTGGTCTGAAAGGCTAGAGAGCATCTGGAGGGTCAACGCCTCCTTTCTGAAAGCGTGACATGAAGGGAAGGGGGATTTCAACATTGTTAATACCCCAAATATGTCTGGGCAGTCAGTGGGGCACACAGGATAGAGATGACGATGAAGAATAACATGATCTGATTCATTTAACAGCTGACATGAGGCTGGCAGCAGGAATTTCTTATATCAAATGGGTTCCTTTGATTACAATCTCCATCTTTGTGGGATACAATCGTTTGTTTTTTCATGCCGTTGTACTAATTGCAGTTCTGTCAAAGTTTTTGGTTCAAACAAACAAACAAACAAAAAAAAAAAACAATCTAGAAAAAGAATAAAGATAATCTCACCTTCGACTGCGTGCCGCCTTGCTTTCCTTTTTTTCGTCTTCAGATTTGTCTGCAACAGATGAGTTTTCATCATCCTCTTTGTCTTCTCTTTTGATGTCTGAGCTGCTGGAGGAGTGCGTGGAGCGGGCCAAACCACCGGGGAGACCTGAAGACAAATGTATAGGTGTTAGGCTGTAATGAAATTGGTCTAATGACAGAATGCAATGCATCAGATTCAGGTGAATTTAATAAAGTTAGGCAGAGATCACTGAAGAATGCATTTCACTAGCATTTTCAATTCGACTAAAAACTGCATAATGCTACCGTGTGGCGTAACTGAACAACAAGTGACCTGCTATACTGTAAGCACCAGCATATAAATCCAAACTTACTGGTAAAGCCTTCTGGTTGGCCAACTGGCGGTGTGGGTCCTGATGCGTGATGACCGTGCAGAAGAGTGCTGCTAGGAGGAAGGCCTGTGGGTTCTTCGTGTTTCCCTCCCTGCTAATGAAGTTGGAGTACCATGTTGATAAATTAATAGTTTCAAAGAAAAAACAAAATTCTGTTCTCCATTTCTCAAAAAGACAGATCTCTTATTTTTCTCAGTTTTATGTCATGTTCAAATAAATAGCTCTGGATTGAACATGCTTCACAAATTTCTGATATTTCACAGAGAAAATGCTTTGTCAAGGAGATAATCGGCTTATCAATTGTAATAATAATAAAGGAACGAGTATGCAAATAATAACTAGCTATTTTTACAACTGCTTGATGGCACACATAACATAATAATATAGCCTATTAGTGATATGTGTAATAAAGGTTTTTTTACTCACTAAACAAGATGCATAATGTTTATTCTTGTAATTCTTTTTTTGGCCAGCAGATGTCACAATAAATGTATTGTTCTTTGCAGAAATCAACGGCTTTTCTATTGCATTTTTTGTTGTTTTTTTCCTATTTTCGTCTTGCCAGAAAACATTTTTCTCCAAAAAAGGCAACCAAAGTGAATTGCACATGTAATGGAAATTTAAAACCACATTACAAATTACATGTACCATATTAATTTCAACTGCAACACTGACTTCAGCAGCAGATGATAGATTGAGCATGCTCTTCATCCAATACATTGAATCTCCATCATGTAAGCATGAAAACAGACTTTTTGTAGAGCTTAATAGATAATATGTATGTGATAAAAATCAACTGCAAATGAAAACTTGTGTTCACTTTATGTTGTCGTCATTCATCATCAGATGTCAGGCATGCTTTATTCATATAAACATACACAAATGAAATTTGATCAGGGTAGGTGACTCACCATAGCAGGATGTCTGTTGCTGAGGGCAAGGCTTGCATTGGGGAAAGCTGGAGAGAGGCCTCCAAGGCCCCCGTTGTGTACTGAGGACAGCAGGCTGTGCATGTCGGGAGCGCCCTCTAAGCCCTGGCCCACAGCGTGGCTACGCAGTACATGGATGGCCTCCTCCAAACGGTCCTCCATTTTACTCTGCTATAAAAGCACAAGCATGATTTTTTTTTTGTTAGAAAAAAAAGAATAAATAAAATAAAGTATTTTCTTGCAACTTCTTAATTAACATTACGTTTAATATAGCAGAGAAATGTTTTAGCATACCAGTGTGTGTGGCTGCCCTTCGTAGTTGGGTGTGGTTGGTCTTTGCCACTGAGACTGAGCACCTGCAGGGAGAAATATTGGGACAGTTTTTCATGTCAACTCCTACATTTACAGCAGATGGAGCTGCAGACACATTTCTGTGCAGGAGAACATTCAACATGCAGAGGATCATTTTTTGCATTCATTTTTGTGTGCCAAAAACAAGGCTGCAATCAAACTGAACAAGTTAAAAGAATTGGACTGATGTAGGGATTCTTTGACTGAAATTGAAATATTATCCAAATTTGTGGTTGCATGAGTGAGGATAAAGCACAGGATAAAAACACCTGAACTCAGTTTACCAACCTTCTTATTGGCAAAATTTACTCAGCTGTTAGGTTGACATGGATTTTACATTAAAGCGAGATAGTACCAAAATGATGCAAGTCAAATGAAGACAAGGTCTTTTAAGACGAAAAAAAAAGTGTTTAAGAAAATTCAGATTTCTTTAAATTGGTGTTGCCCAATTCTGGGTTTAATGGAGATTAAATGCATTTAAGTGCTTCGACATAACATTAACTAGTAAGTAACAAAGCTCTTATAATAATAAATCAGATTCATGTAGCGCTTTTAAAAGATACTCAAAAACGCTTTACAAAAGACATGAAACATTCACAAAAGCCCAAAGTTGCAGAGTTCAGGCAGGATCTCTGTCAGAATACGCCCCAAACAGTAGGAATGATGAACATTTATCTTCTTAGGCTCTGCGCTGTACAGAGGAGGTTGGACTCGCACGTTATCTGAATTCTACTTGGCCTTGTTATGTTGACGTGAGCAGGCCAACCACTGTCTCATATCTATCCGAGAGTGAATGAAACAGTGTTTGGATGTTGTCTGGATGCTGTGTACCAGATAAGAGAATCATGCCAACTCTGTGACCTTGCTGCTCTTTAATTCTGTCAAAAGTCACTCAGCAGGCCTGATTAAATGTTTAACATAGAACAAATGAAATGATTGTATCGTGGAATGAAATACATCAACCTCATTAATATTCAGATCATAAAATCAGATGCCAAATTGAACTTATTCTAACAACATGAAACATAATGCACAATAAAAAACAAACAAAAAAAAACTTATGATCTATATGTGAAGCCTTCAATACCTGCGATAGCCTGAGGAGATCCAGGAGTAGATGGTGCTGAGGAGAAATTATTACTGTTGTGGTCCGATGGGTAAATCTGGAAAAAATTAAAATCAGACAGGGCGGCACATTACAAAAATTAGAGGACAGCAATTTTCACTGCTAAGTGAAACAGTGAACTAGTGCTGGGCAATATGTCACCAAAATACATTTTCTACCTGATACATTGTTTTAAATGTAAATGACATCAGTCAAAGGCCACATTAAAAAAAAAACTTTTACAAGAAAACTAAGATTTAAGGGGAATTCTTTAGTAGATGAATAACTAATAGTTGGTGTAACTTTGTTGGGAAAATGTAAATTTACCTCTGTAGATTTACCAACATGTTTTACTAAATTTCTTGTTCACTTTTAAACTAATTAGAAATTCAGAGATGCAGAAACAAAATGCTTTAGATTTTATATTCCAAAAAATAGGCCATTACATTTCTCTTGAGTCCTTATTGAAATGTGTCTTTTCACAATGGATATGCATCTGTTACAGAATAAAATAGGTTCACGTTTCTTAGGTAAATCTGCACTTATTTGTTCCATTATCACAAAAAGCTCCCGACATCACAGATTTTTACATAAGAGGAAATAAATAAAAAAATTACAATAATTGTTTCATTGCCCGGCACTAATATAAAAACAACAACAAACAGAAAATAACTCACTGAGGCAAGAGCCTTTCCAATTTCATCTCCTGAACTGCCAGCTGTGGTGCCTCGGTTGGCTGCAGAGACAAAATAAATAATGGGAGTCAGATGACCCATTAATTTGTTTTTTAGAAAAGAAAAAAAATGACCATGGGACAGACGATATCAAGTGATAAGTTTGTTTTACAAAATTCTCTACCCATGATGCCTTCTCCGTTGATGGTGGGTGTGTGGTTGTAAGTGGTGGGGGCTGAGTGAAAGCCATTGACTTCGCTGCCGTGTAGAGGATAGTTCTGTGGGGACAGAGGCAGGGGTTGACGCTTCTGGAAAAAGGATACAAGTAGCTTCATAAGGCACAAACCCCTCACAGGAAAATACACAAATCTGACAAAAATTTAAATTACAGACATTTATAATATGCAACTTATGTTAGTGTATAAGAAAATGTATGCATCTCATTTTAAACATAATTGAATAACAGAAAAGGACACTTTTGAAGGACATTGAAAACATTGTCCTCTTGTAAACTTCATTAGCACATAAGAGCCTTAATAAAGAAATGCAAGCCAAAATGACTGAGCTGTCTACACACCATCCTGTCCTGTGGGTTAATTGCAGAGAAGGAGCCTGGCTGTCCAATGTGAGGAGAGTTACCCAGCATGGCAGAGTAGCCAGAAGACGACCAGGGGTCTTCTGAGAAAATCAGAGAAAAAAAAAATTCATTCTGGTGATATCATGAGAAGGTTAGAGTTAGTTTTTTTTTTTATTTTTAGTTCAAGAAGAAAAATAAGAAAAAAAAAGACAAAAAACTGTTTACTCTAGCATCTTAAATGTAAACCTTTTCTAGTTTCTTTACTCTTAAGACATAACACTAAATACACCCAACCAATCAGTTATTAAGAAAATGATTGACTGATTAAATGATAATGGAAATAATCATAAGGTGCAGCCCTAGTTACCTTGCATATAGAAAGAGCCAGGGTAGACCGCTCCGGGTTTAGCACCAGGATATCCTCCATTATCTCTTGCATACTCATCACCAGATGTGGAAGCATAGACCTGAACAAAAGTGCAGACAGTGAGCAGTTAGACAGTGATTTAGGAAAAAAAATACTTTATACTTCAACATTGAGATTTTATGATTGTGGATGTTTTTTCCCCCTTATATTCTTCTTCTACTTTGGAACAGCATATTATACATGAAAACATGCAGCAAGAAAAGGGCAGTCTTATTTCCATGGCCATACACTATATTTTAGTTTTAAGCTTTAGAACTTTGTACATCATCTGGGAAGGAAAGTGTGCACATAGCAATGGGAAAATGTCAGGAGGAGACTTGAGAAAAAATAGAAAAAATTCAATGAGGTTTGCCAAAATAAAAATATTACAGTGCAGGGTCACTCAATACTTCCATAGAGTCTGACATACATATTTTCTAAATCTATGGCCGCTTGTATTTTGGAGCGTTCAGGAAATAACCAATGCCTTGCAAGTGTTTACTTGCCTTGAAATAAAGATATCCCTCTTTATAAAACTATACTCAGACAGAAATTCTCAGCAACACTCCCAAAATTATATGTCAGAATTTGGCTTCCTTACACCAACAACTTCTCTATGATTCTGATTCTTTTTCAAAGACTGTTTTCAGTTTGTAGCATAGCAACATACAATAGCAAGGTATTGATCCACCGCGTCTTTGCTTTTGTAAACCATTTAATTACACTGGCTTCAAGTGGCCACAAGATGGCAAGAGGGAGTCTGCCGGTGGTGGATGCAGGCCGGCTCCTTGCCTGTGGAGGAGAACACAGCGGCCATGCCATGCTGGGCACAGCGACGGCTTGAATCCCAGTGCACAGTGAGCACTTCCTCTAGCTCCCAGGACCCCAGTGACATCGCCCTGCCTAGCCTGCAGCCCCTCCCTAAAACACACTCAGTATCAGCTCGCACACATACCATGCATTCAGTGAGCCAACACACACACGCAAGCACTATCATGTCCTATATGGCATCCACCAGAGGATTTGATTCCAGAAAACATAAAAACATACAGCTTTGATATCTTCTATTTGCACCATCAAGAGTCCAGTCATACATCCTTTTATACAAATTACTAAGAAAAATGGATGCTGGGCCTTAACTGACACACATCTCTCTGCTCCAAAGCCACAGACTGAAGACGGACATGAGAAGCCCTCAGTTTCCCAACACCATCAGCTAGCACTCAGTCCATCTTTTCCTCTCCTCCTCTGTAGTACATGGCAGATAGAGGAAGAGAGAAAGAGAATGGAGGCTATGCTGCAAAGAATGCTAATCCAGAGAAGGGATTTTTTCTGTAATTTGATTTAACAGGGAGAAGTGGAAAGGGAATGGAGAGATGCACTTCTAATTACAGAGCCATCTGCCTGTTCCTGGACCACATCCAACTCCACAGGCAGCTGGGCTGAGGAGAGGGAGCGAAGAGAGGGAGAGAGATGGGGGCTGGGATCCAGTCAGTGAGAGAGAGGGAGAGAGAAAGAGAGGCAGAGAGGGAGAGATTGCAGTGGGTAGGGGGGTGGTTAAGGGGCAAGGGGGAGGATTGAGGGGAAAAAATGAAGGCCCTGATGATTTATGAAATGGGTAGAGAGATAAGGGGTGTTGAGGGGGGACAGGAGAAGGTAATCTAAATGACTTAAACAAAGCTTGATATGGCCAGGGGAGTGTGAAGGAAACAGGGGATTTAAAATGATCACGGTTAATTCAGGGGAAAACATGACGGAGATGGCTTCATTTAACAATAGGCTTTGAGTTGTTCTTTCACGGGGAACAATGTCGAGTGAATCCTGCTGCTTTAGATGGGAACAGAGAAACACACAATGACTGGTGCTGCTGGATAATTGTATTCTCAGGAAGAAAGGGGATTTCTAGGGTAAAATCCTCAACTAATAGGGGTTTAATGTAATTCAGGTTATGACCGTGTAAAGGTCTCTACACTAGAAAAACATGGGTTGTGGTGAGGGGTGGGGAGTAGATAAAGATTAACAACAAACTAACCTCAACCTGCTTTATTCAACCAGAGGGTTTGTGATTGGTCTACTGGACAACTAGGGGGCAGAAGAGAAGTTGTGTGGTTGTTGCAGATGAGAGGAGGTGAAGGTTCAAGGGGTTAGGGCAGGAGTCTTGTGTACAGGTATTGGTGGGTCAGAGATGTCAGGAAGCTTGAGCGGAAAAGACAAAAAGCCTTTGCAGTGCAGCTATTATTTGTCCGTTTGGTGATTTACGGCGACATGATTTAAGTAACAAAAGTAGATAAAGAAAAAAGAAGTTGATGGGGTTGTGGAGAGAAGCAGGAAGGGAGGGAGTGTGGGAGGGGCGAAAGACCACAGGATCATCATCGGCAGTCATTAATCTGGGCTCAGACACAGGGCTAAGAGGCCTCGCAAGCACAGCGCCTCACAACTGGGTCACTCACAGGGGGAGGCCCACCCAGGCCATCATGTGGTGAAGCGTAGGCGGAGGGCTGGGTGAAGTGGGGGAGGGGGGTTCACACACAGACATCTCATCATTCGCACCAAAACCACGCGGCCATCGTTCACACTGCAGGGAATGACTGAGGTTCAGACAGTGAAAAAGAGGGGGCCTCGGCCAGACCGAGTGTTTACACTCAATCTCTGTGATATAGGCACTAGGGCAAGTATGTCTACACGCAGAGGTTTCGGCAGCCACTTCAAAACAACAACACCCACAGGTGGAGGGGACAGCACTGATGTCATTTGATAAAACAAAAAAAAAAAGGACTTACTTAAGAAATTACAAGTTCATCGAGTCCAACTCTAATATATCAATAACATCAGATGATCCAATACAAGTCCATCTAATCAATGCAGCCCGACTACAATAGTTGCATCTGTTGTAACTCTCAAGATAAAGTCTGACTGCAACACTGTTACTGCTCGACTTCCTCTACTGCCAGATTAAGCATCCATAGCTCCATGATTTGGATCTATTCAGCCATATAAATCCTCTGAATTTACTTTATCCATGCGTTGAAACAACACCAACAAAAGTCAAATTACATTTTAAGTAAGTGTTGCACAAATTTTGAACATGATGTTGAAATCATAGGGCAAAAGCAGGGCAAGTGTGCAGGTATTATTTAAAAAAACTGAAAGAACTTTGCTTAATCTTTCCCTCCTCTCCTCTGCTTGTGCTGCTGTTGTACTGATTCAAGGCACCATGCTGAAACACACGTGTCACGAGTGAGGAGATGCAAAGGGTCCATATCCAGTTTACCTTTTAGTTCACTCTTGTCATTTGAGAAGTACAGCAGCATGAGTACTGGGTGACAGAAAATGTTTGTGCAATGGCAGTATTTCATACTGATGATCCAGTGGCAGCTCAAGTAGCAAGACTGGGTTTTATCAGCAATAGGAACATGAGAAACTACCCAATAGGGTTCAGATGACCTTAAGTATTATGTTTGTTATTTTACAATGGTGGTTCAGGACAGTGAACTTCATGTATATCTGCAAGGAGAAAATACTTTGTTGAGTGTGTGTTGTGTTGAAATAGCTATGTGGTATTCAAATTGAGCAAATGGCCTCTGAATCATCTATCAGCAGCTGAAACTGTATGGTCAGACTGGCTGATAATCAGCTCAGGGCACTCTGTGGAAATAATCTATAAATGGGAATAATGTGGGCAACTGCTGCCTGATTCAAGTCTTTGTCAAGTCGCTTTAAAAACTAACAGTGAGACTCATTCAGGATGAATTCAAACATGTCAGTGACTTGTGTTTCAGCTATGTGTGGTTGCCACCATCCACACATCAGCTGCTAGGAATTCTGGGCCCACTGACAAAATGTGACACTTGGTACAGTAAATCAAAGCACTATATGGCACTTTGCAGCACTGGGGGATTTGGTAGCATTATACTGAATCTTAACCAACTGAATCCATTTGAGGTTATTTTACCAATCCTAAGCAACAGAAGTTGTAAATAAAATATTTAGGAACTTAAACTTCCAAGACTGATATTTCAAGAAGTGAGACTGATAAAATATTTTCTATTAAGCTGAACTACTTCCTAAATAGTTTCTACACCAGCCCTCATTTTCCCTTTGTCTTTTCCTAAATCTGCTCTAAAGAAAGGGCCTAAGAAAAGTCTATTCCTAACCTGTATTCCTATAATGATAAGTACCATTGTCTTTGTAAATTAAATGTGTATGCCAGTTGCATTGGCATAGGTAAATGCCCCACATATCTACATTAAAAGAGGCACAATCGAATCCACAAGGCCATGTGCACAAAAAACGTTGGTAGTTAGGATGTGTAAGTACTCCTGAAAGAAGTGAAAGAAAAGCTATCATATCTGGTGATGTCAGTAGAGATTTTAAAAAATTCAAGCATTGGCTGCAGAAAACATATTACCCAAATCCAGGACCTCTGTGTACTTAAAAAAATATAATTCAGACTGAAGAAGGTGAGTTACCAGACATGACAAAGTACCTCAAAATCCTATAAAATTGCTCGTCTACATGACAACCAGACCCTGAACACCACTTGAAACCACTTGAGTGTAGTGTAGAGACAACCACAGTGATGATGTTTATTGGGTCCTGAGTTGCCTGACTGTCAGCTCACTGAGAGTCTGACTGAGCAGAGGGTCTTTACCCCTGTCTGTCACAGAACTGCTCAAGCAGAGTGGGGAGAGCACTCTGTATGCATGTCTACGTGTGGCAAGTGTGTGTAGTGAGAGAGTGAGAGAGTATGAGAGAGTGAGAGAGAAAGGACTGTGAGCTGTGAAGGCGAGCAGAAATAAGCTCTCACCGAGGACGGCAGGCCAGGGGGTTTCCGAATCTTCTTTGGCTGGGTTTCTACATACGGGCAAGGCAGAGACACAGACAAAAGGTGAAAAAGAGACAAAAACACAAATAAGGACTTAGCAAAGACACATTTGCCAATGTTATGACAGTTCAATGCAGTTTTTTCTTTAACTGCTTTAAAATCCAAATGCAAAATGCAGAAAACACGCGGATGCATATTTGTGGTAGTGTGTATTTGCACGTCTGTCAGTGCAAATTCATATTGATGTGCAGTCCTCTTTATTAATGTTTGTGCTTGAAGGATTTGTTGAATGTAGACGAAAATGACTACAAAAAAAAAAAAAAAAAGACAAAACAAAGATGTGACAAACACAAATTATGCATAAAATGTGTTATGGTGTAATCTACAAGAAAAGCACTTTAGGCCTTGTTGGTCTTTGGTCCACTTCATTAATATGCTCCTGCAAGTTTATAAAAAAGGTGCGAGTTAACATGTAAAGCTGAACCAAGTTCAATTAATCGATCATCCATCATTTTTTTAATAATCAATTTAGACATCACCTTACACTGTAGTAAATTGTGATACCATATATACAACAACAACATTAATCAAGAAATATCTTTATTTTTAGTTTCCCTGCAACAAGCATCATTTCTTGTCCAGTCATGTTACCTATGCCTGCATCAGGCGGCCTTCTCCTGGGGTTGTTGGGGTACGATGGGTAAAACTGGGAGCCAGATTTCAGGCCAGAGGGGGACATGGCATCTGGGCTGGGCATTGCGATTTCGCTGGGGAGAAAACCAGGCTAAAAGAATGGAGAGACAGGGTAGGGAAACAGGGAAACAAAGTTTTATTTATACTACTTTCAGGGGCGTGGGAGAGCCCAGTATAAACAGTTTCTCTTCTAGGAAATGAAGACAGTTAATTCAAAGTATTTAACATGAAAAGAGAAGTGAGAAAACTGGGCTTCCTTTGCATGACACATAACATTAAATTAGCTGGTACACAGTGACAAGCAAGGAACAAGCTAAATGGTGACATACCTGGCTTCCAAAGGGAGGGTAAGGTGGCCTCTCAGTTTTACCTGAAAGAATAAAGAGATGATTTTTTTTAGTGCAAGTGAAACCATGAGCTGTATTTAGATATTAGGGGGTAATGGTCTGTACAAAAACAAATGAAAAGTAGGTTTTCTAAAGTACAAAAAGTCCAGGGATGCCCTCCCCTTTTTCAGTACGCTCAGCTGCATAAACCCGCCTGCCAGACAAAACCCTAGGGAAGGTTTCTGCTTCAGTGCCCTAACATCCCCAACACTCAACGAATGAACACAGGCGCGCGCCACACACACGCACACACTCGAGTAGACACATACACATTTTGCCACCCAGAAAACAAAGTGTGCACAACAGTTTGATCAAAAATATATCATAATACAGAATAGGTTGTGCTTGTGCGATAAATGTATATTGGCTTTTTTTTTTTTTTTTAATTTTTAAATTTTTTTTTTTTTTAAAACCAAGGACAAATATGCCATCTGGATTTTAAAAAAAGACAAGCAAAAAAAAAAAATATATTAGAATAAATTTAGCTAGAAAAAAAAATTGCTAAAAAAAAAAAAAAAAAGAAAAAAAGAGCATTTTTATCCTCAAAATGAAGCACAGTTTTAACTTTGAATATCTGATTTTTAAAATCAAGCAAATCCTGTATTTTGAAAGCCAAAAGAAACAAAAATTAACTAACCTGCAACCCCTGAACTGATAAATGGAGAGGACAACCCTTCATGCTCACTGTAGTGGGATCCTTCGGCATAGCCCTGTAGAAATAATGGCACACACAAAACATCATGAGTAATCTTTACAAAAAACAGGAAAAGGAAAATATATATAAAAAACATTCAACTTTGGATAAACACACCCACAGTCCTAAATAATACGCACCTAAAAAGCTTAGTGGTTACCCTCCCTCTGCTTTTCTAACTAACAGGATCCATGCCAAACAAATCTGCATCAGCTCTGGGGATTCAAACCGACTTTCTTAATTATCAACTTGTGGTAATCAAAGCCTGCTGCATCTATTTCACCCCCTGTTCCTTGTATTTACACAGAGTTGTGCCAAGACAGTTACAGCGGATGTGAAGCTGCAATTACCGGTGGGCTTCCACAGAGGTTCTGGGCTACTAGAGAGCTTGCCAATGCCGGATCCTGAGCCAAGGTTATTAGGTAGATAGTAAAACTACCACTTCAAATCAAACATGGCACACAGCATGAAAAAGTACTAAGCTGTTGCAGTGGCGGGGGGAGAGTGGGTGTGTGTCTTCATCTATGGCAGAGTGATTAACTGAACGTGTGTGAGTGTGTGACAATATCATGGCATCTGGTGTTAATGCTTAGATCTCCAAACTTAAAATTGTGTGTGACTTAAGAGTGGAATGTTTGTTTAGATCTTACCCGTCCTTGGCTGAAAGAGGGGCTGTTCTGTTCTGCTGAGCCCCAAGACCCAGAGCCGCTGCGCTCATCTAATGCTGCAAGAAGACATATTGTTAAGATTGACATGTAGGGAGACCGAGAAGTTTAGTCTGAAGTAGAGATGAAAGGATCAAAAAGCAGGTTGGACTAATCCTGTGAACGATGTCCTCTCCCTAAATGACAGTACATAATGATTATCCTATGTGTCATGGCAGATACCTCGAAATTTCTGATGTTGGAGTCATATCAAGGAAACCTGTCACCACATCCTACTCTAAACATTTAATGTCCTTAAGTGGCCACAATGGGCTTGCACAAGCCAGGAGAGAACATTACTATTGATCAAAGATGCTGCTGTCGCATTTAAGATGCAGTGCAATATTACACCATTTCTGGAAAAAAAAAAAAAAGGAAAAAAAAAGAGAGAAAAAAAACATAGGAATTGCTGCTCAGTGTACCCATTAGTGTTTATCACGGTCACTGAATAGCAGAAAATTAACCGTTCACATCCCTGATGTAATCCAAGAGGATAACATGTCATCTAAACCACATTTAAATCCCACTCTTATTAAACCAACACATAAAGTAACACAAAACAAAATGCATAAAGCCAAATCATGAACCACAGTGTTTTAGGTAAAGAAAGTACCGATGTGTGGCACAAAGGAAAAACACAGCCAAAAGACTGGTGGAGCAGAAAACTCCAAAATACCCCCATCATCCGCTTCTCCCTGTCTTATGCACTAATGCTATCCAGGCTCTCTGGAGACACAAGCCTTAATTGCATGCTGATTTACATAATTGTGCATATTAATGCGGTTTCCTTATGAATATTCATATTTCGTCTTTGATTTTTGCCTAATTAAAAAAATGTGTGTGAGAAAGCAAAGGAGAAAGGGAGTGAGTGGAAGGAGAAAGCAAGGGGACGAGAGGGGGAGAGGAGAGGGAGAGAGAGAGAGAGAGAAAGAGAGGGAGGAACAAGAGGGAAGGCAGAGTGAGAGGGGTCTGGGCGAGATCAGCAGCCTGGCTGACGAGCGAGAATGAGTGATGAGACTAACAGAGCGGTGCAAGCACCTACACACGCTGCGACAGCCGTGATCTATGGAGCTGATGCCAGTGGCATGGAGAATCAGGCAAGCAGGGAGGAGAGGGGACCTCAAAAGATCAGCCTCGCTCACTGTCAGATCAGCCCTGCTGAAAGGCCACAGCTCGAATAAAGCGCTGCACCACCATCAACCGTTTCTAATGGTACAGGACGCTGGTGATAGGCTTGCTGCTAAATAAAGATGACAGACTTTGTATTAAGATACTTCAGCCAAAGATTGGTGCCAGGGGAAGTCATACCAAATCAGTGAGATAAAATCCACTTTAGAGGAAAGACCTCAACAATGAGCTTGTCTACGTCCAGTTTAACAATGAATAGATGCATGTTACGGTCAGCCGGCATTGAGCATCTGCGACGAGTCCTGCACAATTGGTACTAGTGAGCACTCTC
>JAOWBC010001052.1:19212739-19226919 GCA_028566105.1 Hypoplectrus providencianus | reverse complement strand
CTCTCTCACAGGTAAAGAGCATATGAATTATGGCAGTGATGATCACCTCAAAGCAACATCACAGTTACATGAGGTCAACACTGCAATTTTTGGTAAGGTTTATCTAATATTACTCAAGTGTGCAATGAGTTTAAAATTAGAGCTTTCAGACATACGTCCGGGCACAAACGCTTCTGAATGGTTGACAGGTAAAACCCATGAAACCAGGGGGATTGTTAATGGACGCTAAGGAAAGCTACGGTTAAATGGATATTTAGTGTTAAATTTATCAAGATGGATTTATTATACCAAGTCTGCTGAGCTGCTAACAAGTGATGATAATGATTTGGTTTTGGGAATCTGCAACAATTATTAAGTGACTGTATTCTGTATTGTACATCTTTTGCCAGACTGACAACTTACTGCTAAACTTTTCTGACACCAACGCCCATCGCTCTCTTTTGCTCAACCCACGCTTTGCCTCACCAGCAACATCAGTCCACTTCACCACTAGTTCTTTGATGTTGGTTTGGTATATCTGGGCCTTGAACTCATACACACAAAATACTACAAAGTATTTTCACAAAAACAACAAACAAATAACCGACCAAAATACACATAATCACTGTAAACAGTAACCGGCACAGAGTATCCCTCTAAAACCAAGCCAACAAGGAAAGTGAGGAAGCTAACTTCTTATCTTCACAGCTATATTCAATACACCACTCACTCGCCTATGAAGCCTCCATTTGGCCAGCGGGGGTGCAGAGGATAGAGCAAAAGCACGGCTGTGCAGGAGAAGTCTGACAACATTGTTTCACACTTGCTGGAGTAATTAACTCTGAGGCAATTAAAACAAGGTGGAGAGCTGCTGAGGTGACACTGACGCTCAGCCAGCCTAGGAGAGCCCCACTATGCCAAGAGAGAGACCTTTCTATTGTTGTTAATCTCTTGTCATGTGTAAGATCAAACATCATCATAGACACCCAAAATTATAAAATAATGCAAGAAAAAGTCTCTTCCAACCTTTACAGGCTGAAATTGTTGTCTTTAACAAGCAAAAAGCCAGTTTTTACGTCAAATTATAAAAACAAGACATTTTTGTACCATTCAAAGTAGGTCAGCGAGGTACTCCTACATCAATTATTTTGGCCAGTAAAATATTTTTAGTACTATGTTTTAAATCAACCATTTGCCTGTGACCCAAAAAATTACTGTCAACACTTTAAGAGTCTGCATCCTCAATGAAATTTAAAGGACAAGCACAGTTCTGCCCAGTGTTGGCTTTATTTCATCCTTATTTCATCACTTACTTCACTCCTGAGCTTTATTTATTTATTTATCTATTTTAGAAAAAACTGTTGCCGCTTAGTAAAGACAGAAAAAAAAAAAAAAATCAAAGCTCTCAAACTGCAGTTCTCAACTACTGTACATGTCTTTTAAGTAGCTCCTCACAACAACTTTTATTATTACTAATATAACTATTAATGTTATTATTAACTATTTTAGCTCCAACCTCTGCTGCTCAACGTTCATCGTTTCTAAAATTGTTATGGTGTTTTTTTTATATGGATATGTGCAAACAAACTAAAATGCGATGCTCATGCAGCAGTGCTAAAACACTTTAAGCTTAGGCGATTTCACAGCTTACAGTTTTCTGTGTTTTCATTATACTGGTGGAAGAAGGAAAAAACTTTTTCTGCTAAAACAATCCTTCTATAATTGTGGACAAAATCATCACCATCACGCCAATTGTACCATATTAGTAACGGTACAACAAACCCTATCTTCCTTTTACAAATATTTGGGGATTTGCTCAGATGATTGTCTGTGCTGACATATCCATATTTCTTTTTTTCTAATAATGAAGGAAAAAGGATGCTGTGAAAGTATATTTCATATGAAAAGGTCTCTGTGCTTAAATGTATTAATTTCAATGAGCCTTTTCAGTATGACATCCAAGATTATTATGAAGGCATTAGAGCATTTGCGCTCTGTAGTTCATGTTAACCAACAAATCTCAAACCAAATTTTCTGCCAGCTTCAGAAATTTAACAATTAATTACCCAAATCTCAAAAGTGAAGTAAAATCATGAACATTTCAACAGTCAATTGACATGAGTGGATTGGGAAAATATGATTGAGGACTGAAAAAAATGTATGCTGGTTTATCTGCTAATCTGCTAATTAATTTCACACACAAAAAATGTAAAAGACACAGTGTTGGCATGAAACCAACAGGTTCCCTACTGGATCACAACCACCCAGACTTTGGCATGGCCAGTGTGAATGTACTTTCAGTGAAAGTCACATGGCAAGACAAATACTGACTCACAACCAGAAAAATATTTATTTTCTGCCACAAAGCCTTCTCGCGGCTGCAAGCTCTGAAAACATCTAATTTAGTTGAAGAAGGAAGCCACTCTCCTTTGAGATTTCCTCTTTTTGAAGGCTTAAGATTTTCCAACTACATCCAACAAACGACTGTGCAGTGAAGTACATGACACAGTGCTGCAGCCTGCTGCAGGTATACTACTGAGAGTGCAAGAGTCAAACATACAGCAAGTGAGTGAGCTACCAAGAGAGACCACATGTGTAAATTCACAATGTTGTTGTGATCTAAGACAAGCAAGCCCGTTGTGTATTTGTGTGTGTGAAGGGGGTTGGAGACATTGCCAGCAGCTGCAGAGGTGACAGAGGGGACGCCTGCCTGAAGGCTTGTGGGCTTGGCCAGCTCCCACCACACACCGTCACACTCTGCCTCCCCTACTTCTCAAACATCCCACACTTCTTGCCAATCCTCTCCTCTTTCCTCTCCCCTCCACTCCAGCAGACACACCCTTCCCCACACACGCACGCACTCTGGCCACTGAGGAAGAGAGAAGGACGCCTAATGCAATTAGCACCCCTCTGAGCACTTTTGTGTTGATGAATAGAGGTGGTCTGGTGGGCCACTAGGCTGCTCGCTGCTGTTCCCGCGCTGCTGGCTCCCTGAATATACAAGCTGCTTAAGTGACGTCATAGACGGTCATTGTTCTTTAATGGTCATCATCTCTATAATAAATAGGTTTCCTGGTCCCAAGCCATTTTGTATGTTGGAATAATCAGATAAAGGGCTGCTCGGTTATAGCAAAACAATCATATTCACAACTATTTTGGTCAATAAACACTATCGTTCAGTGACTTTGGAAACATGCATTGACTGAACTTTAAAACACCATATGCCCCTTTTAACAGTTGGTTTTGTTGATTTTCAATATAAGTCAACTGAAAAAAGGAATTAAAATAATGTACAAAAAAAAGTATTTACATTGAAACATATTTAAATCTATTTAAAAAAGTATTATCAACCATGTTGTAATGTTAATGTACTTTCACAGCCTACTGAAAATAGCAGGATATATATTCAATATATTCTATTCACTTAAAACAGCAAAAGAAAAACACTGTAAGGGGGTGCCTTGGATTTATTAAGTCAGACAAAACAAAACGATAACTGTGAAATGTAAAACAAAAGCTTAATGTCAATTATTTGTTTGCATGAACATTAGATGTCAAAATGGTAGTTAAAAATAAAATTTGATCGTCCAGTCGGAATGACAACCCCGAGTTTTGAAATGTTTACAAATGCAGCTATTACATCTAAAAAAATAAAGTAAAATCACGTACAGCTAGTGTTAAGCTCATAGTTTTCTTCTTCATATACAGGCTGTATTGCATATTCTACACGTTTTTGCATGGCAGATCTACAAGAATCTCAACCGAAATTTGCAGTAGTTTGCATTTGACTCCCAAGTGCAACTAGATGGTACCTGCAGATCTCCAAAAGTTAAATGGGACAGCTTGAAGTATCGCATTAAAATAGGTGTCAATGACTGAGGGCCACACTTTGGGACAAGAGGAGGGGGGAAGGAATTAACTCCTCACTGCTTAGTAATTGCCTGCTGTAATAGAAACAAACAGAATCCTGCCTTCCACAGGCTGATCCCTCTATTCAACAAGCTCTCTCTTCCACTCTGGCCACTCACTGCATGCTGGGCCAGTTTAAGAGGCTGCGAGCAAGGGGTGAGGGACATTGTCTCGGACTCAAGCCATTTCCTGCAGATCAGTGGGGGTAAGAGCCCTGTGCCGTGTTGGGGGAGGAGTGTTTTACACTTCAGGGTGGGGGAGTCGTTTCAAGTCCATAAGCCCCCTTTTTTGCCTTTGTTCCTCAGTGGCCAAGTTCTCACTCTGGGGAGCACTGGGGAGTGTGACTCGATTTCACACGCCAGGTTGGAAGGGTGACAGAGGAACGAAAGTAACACGACTTACTAATAACATTCAGGAAGAGAAAAAAGCTCATTCATAGGCGTCAGGTGTTTGAGGGGGTTAACTGGAGCTACTTTGCACTTTAGAATAGTAAAACAAAGACTAAAGAAATGTGGGAAGATGATCAGACAGATGTAAAAATAAAACCTGTGTCGATATTGAAAGATCTGCACAGTTTCAATTCGTCAGAGGGGCTATGGTCTAAATATATCATTTTATATATCACTTTCTATCAAGCTAAAAATTAAGCAAAAAACACATTAACATGCATATGGCAAACTGTAGCTTGCTACAAAATAGGTTTTTCTGATTAAATTACTTCCACTACTCACTCGATTAGTTAATTTAACAAATTCAAGCTCAACTAATTTCCTTCATTTTTATTTTGGAAATGTGGATTTCACTGGAACAATTTTCTCTACAAAGACATATGGTGGAGCAACGCAGTGTTTCTGCTGTGAAAGCTCACCTGATCCACCAAACTGACTGCTGGCGAGTGTCATTGTCCTGTTCTTCCCGTTGGCTACTGGAGGCGCGAACATCTACAAGACAAAAGAGGAAAGAAACCGTAACTAACAAAGCAAAGGATGGCACACTTCACACATCTTATTTCCACTAATAAATGACATCACAGACAGATGTGGTTCACTTCTTTTTATTTTACTCCTTTCCGTAGGCATTTCCGCACTGGATCAATCTAAAGTGAGATATAAACTATTTAAAGTAATGTGAGTCCACCAATGATAACATGACCTCTTGTATAATGGTAAAACGTGCTGATAAGACCTATCAAGTCATAAACATGCTTGATGTGTCAAAAATAAATAAATAAATAATAATAATATTCATATTCATTCAATCAGAACTATTTTGATATAAAGGTTGACCCTGCAGTATTAACTTTGCCTTTCCAAACACTCTGATGAGCATGTGGGGTTTTGTCATCATGCCACTGTAGGCTTTACCATGTCTCTATGGTGTGGTTTAATATGACTATGTGGTGTAAGGTTTTTTTTTTGTTTTGGTTTTTTTTTTTTTAAACAGGGCAGATCTACACAGTCCGGCAACTGATTTGGATACCATCTATGTAACAATACATTCAGCGCAGATATCCCACACGTTTTTCTTTATTCCGCGTCCAATCGAGCATGCATTTCCATGACTAGCCAGCAAATAAACAAAGAGGAGGAAAATTGTTTGTACAAATTTTGACAGTTTCTCACCCAATTATCAATGTCATATTTAAACGGAACATCTGCTGATACAAATTGGCAGCTGATCAATCTAAGCTTTTCTAACACAAACTCAACTGTGTAATGAGAACCTCCCACAAAGCCCCTTCACAACAAGGAGCGTTTTTCTTTAATGGGGTATGGTTTCTTTTCAATGCCGTTACTGATGGTGTGGCAGAGCATAGGACATTAATGAAGCAGCTAACTGAATCATGCAAGTAATTATAATGAAGCTACACCAACAACATTCATGCACAAAATAAAATACAAAAACAGAAAAAAAATGAAGCTAGTCCTGTTGTTCCTCAGTGTTACACTCCATAAAATGTCAATGACTCTTGCAACAATATAAACAGTTTAGTATTAATCAACTGTGCTTTATCAAGAGGAATCTCATGGGACATTAAGTCTGCTGACAAATATTTATTAGGAGCCTTAGTTTAGTGTTACCTGTTGTGGCCCGTATATAATAATTACCCATAGCTGGCAACTTAGCATCACCAGCTATTCAATTAATTTAAGAGGGAAAAAAGTAACACAGCTCCACTGGGCCTGTGAGATGTTAGTGTCAGCGCAAAGCTCAACAAAGGCTTCACAACAAAATGAAACACAGGTAAATAAAAGCTGAACAGAATACCTCTATCCACTTTGTAGATACTGTCTGGAGGATACCTCTGAAAATTGTCTTCCTGAAGACAATGACAATGAAGATGACAAAAAGAAATGCAGAAGCTGTCTGCTCAACCCTTTTCATACATTAAAATATTTCCCCCTCAGATTCTGTTAACAAGATGAAACGGGTGAAATTATCTCTACAATTTCCGGCAGACAATTTCAATATTAACATGTTACAGTGGATGCAAGCTCATTGTAGTAAGGATCCACTTCCCTGTTGCTGTATCTCTGCATCACCTACATAATTAAATAAGCTATATTTAAGACCTGAATTCATTTGCACCAGTCACCCTGAGGTACAGCAGAATTTTACTTGCCATGCTTTGATGTAATCAACAATACTTTTGCATGCAAAGAATGAAGGATGAAAATTTCTTGGTTAGAAACAAAGACTTCAAATTAGTAGTTGCAGATTTGGTAAATTGAACTTCCTACCGATTTTCCTTGCTCGCCCATTTCCCCACTGCTCTCATTCAGACCTCCAGCTCTCCCCTGCTTATAGGACCTGTATCGCACTCTCCTTACCTCTTTCTCCCAATACCACCCACCTACCTCTGCCACCCAGAACCACCCAGTCTGCTCTCCCACTCTCTTACCGCACTGAAATCCAGGAGGTCGCTGAGTTCCTTGTCAGTTCCCACTGCAGCCATTCTTTGCTGCTGTTCGTTCATACCCTTCAGTCTCTAATAAACCCTATGAGAGAAATTTGCAGATACAGGATTTTAATGGCACTAGCAAGCACAAAGAGAATTTACATTTAGCTCGTAAAAAAAAACAAGAGGGGGTTTGGTAATGAATGATTCAAACTACTCTATCTTTGCTATATCACAACCCCAGAGATGATTCATATTTGCAAGTTGTTAGTCTCCCTTATGATACCAACAGAGGGCTAAGTTATCAAAAATAAATAAATAAATAAATAAAAACACATCAAAATTCATTTGGGATTCAAATAAAATGCGGAAATATAAATCCAGGTGCAGAGCCAAAGATCTTGTGCATCTGAGAAGTTAATCGACTATTGAGTCTCAGCTGGCCAAAACATACAGCTCAAATTACTACCTCAATCACAGTGGACCGATGAGGGAAAACAGACGACATTAGGCTACTTAACACTATACGCTTAAGCTGGGTCTACTTAAAAATGCTAATTTCAGTCAGACACTGCTTCCCTTTCCAAGCAGCAGAAGAGACACTACCATGAAATGATGAATTCTCTGCCGTTAGTCAAATCACTAGCAAGTAATGACTTTAAAAATTGTCTTTCATTTTACGCAACCCTGGCAAATAACACAGCCATATGTCGATCATTGCTACATAAAAGAGAATGTAATACATTTACAATTACAGACATAATTGGGACTATTGTTAGCCCAAGGAAATAGGGGTGAAAGGCAGAGCTAATGACTGTATGCAAACACGTCATTACCAAATTACCATATGTCAACTCAGAAAGAACCTTGTCAAATGACACAGTGAGCATGAATACTGGATTTACCCTGTGTTTTGCATTCCAACGCAAGCCCGAGGCCGCTCTCTGATGCTGAGCGGCAGTTCTGCAAGCCTCACAGGGAACTAATGGTAAGGGAGCGAGTGGAGGAATAGAGGCACTTGGACACCAACAGGTGGTGTGCTTTTACAGCCTCTTTTGTATTACAGCACTAACGTAAATTGATGCAATCCAAAAAAACAAACAAAGATAGATGTTTCAGTGGATATTCAAGTTGTAAAACGTAAATAAAGGACGGTCAGAATAATAAAAAGTACATTTAAAAAAATAAAAATTAGGAATCACAACACAACACACAAAAGTGTTACATGTCGTAAATCATTTTCAATATGTATGAAAAAAAAAAGTTACAACAGGGAAGACAAACACTGCAGTCTAAGTCTAGTGAACTCAGGCGAGCAGAACTAATTTAACCTTGAGACAAGGAAAGGAAGTGAGCACACACAACATATCGCCCCAAGTGTAAATAGGCTAGGAACACCGTTGTCATTGCGTTTTCCAAACTTTTGAATAAGATGTCAAATCAATGTCAAAATAGGTCTCTCTCTCTCTCTCTCATACTCACAAGCATATACACACCACTAGAATAAACTTCAATAGTATTTAACCACTGGGTTAAATTGAGTAGAGCACATAGGGGGGCTTAATGTAACAAAATGGCATCTTCAGCTACTGCTGGATCAATATTTGAAGCAAGCAGATTAGGGGTCTTTGTCACCCCACACAAGGCAGAGAAGGCAGGTCATTCTCCACAAAAGAGCCGGTCCTTCCAGCGGAAAAAAAACCCCACTGAGGTAAACGGGTGTTTAAACCAGAAACCTACTTTTTACATAAAATCATGACACGAATTAATGCACGTGACTGCCTCAGCTTTTTAGCTTTCAAACATAATACCAATGGGCCATATGAAGGTTCTACTATTGAACAAAGATGTAGTAACTGTTGTTGACAATAAAAAAAAAAAGGTTTAATTTAAACTAACATCTCCGGCGACAATGTGCGTGCATGTTTTTGTTACTACTAGTCCTGGCCAATGTGCAAAAAAAGCAAAGTAACTAACCAAAGAACATGTGTAAATGTCAATGCTATTACTTCGGGAACAACAAGGGCCGCCGTGCTGAACAGAAAAAAAGCATATTCAACTGTTGATTCAAATACTGTCCGAAAGAAACGGATGTGACTGCATGTTGCCAGAAACACATAATAATAAATGAGAACCACTTTGGGTGAAATAGTTTATAACAATGACAGTAAACATCTAGGGCACCACAGGATGTAGGCTTTACATTATTTGATCATCTCCGCTAGGCCACATCCAGGGCCAAGCTACTGCTGACAACTAACCCATTCACCATTTATCTTGAAGCATGTTGACATCACCCCTAAGACTAACAAAACCATAATATCCAGTTGTGGCTTCCTGGAGAAAACTAATTGTGTGTAAAAACAAGTGCAACGGTCGTGACCCTGGAGAATAAGAGCTGCGAACTTCATGTAACAAATAGTGAGCTCTTTCTTTCACATATTAGGGTTCAAGTCGTGCATTATGAGGGAGTTCAGTGGAGGAGACGGTGGGGGTGGGAGCATGAGGAATTTCCTGCCAAATGTGCAATAAAATAAAGTCTAGCTGGTGGCCAGACACTTCCATAAAGGAATGTTTAAAGGGTTACCAAAAGGGCTTTTATGGAAAGTTTGTTTGTGTCTTGTGAGGAAAATACACGTAGGCCCACAACACAAAGTTTAGCTAAAATGCTCAGCAACATTAACATTTCATATATCCACATTCTGGCTACGGCTAGTGGCGGAGACACACGGTAAAGAAAAAACAAAATGAGGCTTGTTAGGCAGGACTAACACTTAACGATAGTGGGGTCTTTTTGCAGAACAAAGGAGTAATTTCCTCCTCTCCGTGGTCGATGCGGAGACCATCACACACTTGGCTCGCCACCTCAAACCAGACAAAAACTTACATCCCCCGCTTTAACCACACATTCCCAAAAACTTTTCAAAAAATTGCAGGCGACTAAATAGGTGTCAGTGAAACACATCGAGTTCATGCAACTTCACCCGAAACATGAAGTGAAAGAAGGCTTTTTTACCTCTCCTCTCCAAGTGTCTGATATCCAACAGTAAAAAGAAAAGCGGAGACTCGCGAGGGGAAAAACATAAAACTTCAAGAGAATTTCGACCTCAGTGCATGAAACGCATTGGAGCACCGTAGATGTCTTCCTTTTGTCCCGGTAAGCCTGTTTTTCACTCAGCGACCCACGTGTTTGCTTCAATGTAACAACTCTGAGTGCAAACAAATCTATTGTAGTAACTAATCTCGCGTCTTCCTTTTTTGTTGTTACAAGTGAGATGATTTCATTCTTCTCGTAGACATCTTCACCACCTCCGTCCACATTGTCAGACGCAACAACGTATCCCTCCGCACAAAAGTGAGGGCCTCAATGCCAGCGGTGTCCGATTTCAAACGCCTATGAGAGACGGGGTGTTTTCACGGGGGGAAAAATACAGCTTTAGCGTCTTCCGAGGGAGAAAACGAAGAAAATATCTAATGCCGAAGCTAGGTTTCATCTGCTGTGTCTGCAATCCTCAAAATGCAAGAGCGCTACGAGCACTAGGTCTTCTAGCGGAAGGCTATCGTAAGAAAGTTACCTGCGATTACACAGCAGCAGCTTGACGAGATGGCACGATAAATGCGAAAGGGCCCAGCCAATCACAGAACGTGTGCGCTTGATTGGCAGCAGCGGAAGCCATCGAACGGCTGGAAATGCCAGCTAATCCCGCCTTCTTCTTGACGCTCACTTTCCCTGTGTGCTCAGGGAAGCTGGCTGAGGGGGGCTCCAACATGCCCGCTGACATCATTTTATTACTTTGGTTGTCGGTTACGCTTTTAATTTTTAAATTAAAAAAGAAACGAAAATTAGACATATATATATAGTATATGTTTTTTACTACAACTGCAACTGTAAACAAAAAACTATTTTTAATGTATTTTTATTGTTTTGTCTTAAAATGTAAATTAAGCTATAGCTACATCTAAAACTAAGGTATTTTTTCTATATAAACACAACTGTATGAAATAAGCTATTCAGAAAGTCAGCTATCCAATAACATTTAATTTGGTTGGTTTAATTTTATTCCTACAAGCATTAAATTTGTTCTTTTGCATGATTCTTTGTCAAAGACAACCAGAATGTTTTTTAATGAAAAGTCATTTCCAGATTGAGTTTTTATTAAAAAAAAAAAAAAAAAAAAAAAAAAAAGAACTGTCAATATTGTTGACACTCAAAATTATCAACCACTGCCATTGTGAAACAAACATTTATTTTTACAGTGGCTGCTACCAAGAAACATTTTTAAAATGTTATTTATATTCATATCTTATTTATCTGCTGGTTATTTTCTTGATCAATCAATTAACCATTTTACTTAGCCAGAAAAATGCCCATCATTCACAGAGATCAGGGGAAATATTCAAATTGTTTGTTTTTATCAGAGAGACACTACAAAATGTTCAGGTACCATCAGATATGACTGAGAAAACAAGCTTGAACAAGCAAATGTTTTTCATTTTTTGTTCGGTGGCTGATGGTAACTACGTTTGTCCAAGTAGCTGATTAATTAACAGATTGTTTCTGCTTTTGTTTCTATGTAGCCATCCTTTCTGTGAATGAGCTGAAAAACATAAAACCAACCCACCCCTAGTAACTGCCTGCTCCAGAGCAGTGGAGAAGAGGGAGAGCACAGAGTATAGGATCACAGAGAAGTGGGGGGAGAGAGAAATAGTTCAGAGAAAACAGTTCAAACAGAGAGGGCACAACAGATGATCAACGCAAATGCGTCTCTAATGTTGAAATGCTGCTTATACAAGATAACAAATGCTGCTTTTAAAAGTTTACAAAAACATGAGATAGGTATTTAAAATAAACTGCAATTCAGTCACTGTGATAATAAAGAGCTACACACAATGGAATGAGTTTAGATGACCTCGATATGCAACTCTTGCGTTTCCTGCCTTTCTGTGATATACAAACAACATCCCTCACATGAAAACACTCTCTTTTGAAAAGTATATGTAGGTGTTCGACAGCTGTTGTTTTTAACCTGAGGGCAAACCTTGTCAAAGAAGAGGGAAGTTAAGACGACCCTGCTTTGTTTCTGGTCTACAACCTCCAAAATTATCAAGTTGTATATACATCTTTTTCTCTCTCTCTCTTTATCTTTTTTTTTTTTTTCCACCGAAGGACAAAAGAGTAAAAAACAGAAAGCTATCTTAGCTATCACTATTGACCACGACAAAGGCCTCAGTCACACAAGAGTCTTTGGCGTCACTATGTGGGCAGGGTGCCCATGATTTGGGTGTGAGCTGTGTTTCAAAATTTAAGACGTGGCAAATGCAAATTCTACATAGCTGCCTGGTGTTATTATCCACCTTAATGCCTCAAACTGTCTGTTTGCACAGAGGTCACCAAAGGGAAGGGGGATCTGCTGTCAATAGGACATATAGGTAAACAATCAATTGGGTGTCCCCTGGGTGAAGGAAAAGTCTCTGCACAGAACATTAATTAGTCTCATGGACCATCTTAGGAATGTAATGGGGTTACTGCTCGGAACAAACGCACATATGGGCCATAAATACCTTTGCAAACATACCATGCACACGTCCACATTTGGTCAGACGTGCACATACACACAGGTATACACAAATTCACCCACAATAAAAAAAAAAAAAATCAATAACCAGCCGCAGCATCGGAAAATAATCACAGCTATCAAAGAAAAAGCATCTTGAGTTATTTATCTAACACCTATTTGGAATCCTTTCATTGGGGAATGTATTAATCAAAAGATTAGATTTGAACAGATGGAAACATCTGTTTGGGGAAATGAATATCTAGTGGAGGCAGAGAAAATCTCTCATATTCTCGCTTTTTCCAGAAGACGTTAGGCCTTGAGTAAGAATAGTGCTGTTGTCAGTATTAGCAATGAGGCTTGTAAGCCCTCCAAGTAGTTTGTAGTAACAGCTGGGTCTGACATGGAGAGCATGTACAAGGGCAGCCAGGCTGAAGAGAGGGAGGGGGCGGTAGAAAAAGAATAAAAAAAACATATATAGCGAGGATCTTCACCTTAACCAACACAGAGTGCATCTAACAGCGACACGAGGTTAAACAGAAATGTTTTGTAGAACAGGAAGCTGAGGACAGAAGAAATGTGTTTTAAAGCATTATCCTCTTAAACTATGTCATGCCTATAATTTTCTTTAAAAGTAAATTTGGGTGGGCCTACTTTCTTATTGAAACCAAGGGCGATAACTGGTACAAAATGTTATTCCTGATATTGAGTGATGCAATTTTACATTCAGCTGTTACTACATAATAAGGCAGCCTGGAAGATATGAACATTATAATGTTGCTGTCCACTCTTTTGTTTGTTCCACAGTTAACACACACATTAAAATGACCTCTAAAAGCTAATGTTATGCTAAAATGATGTTTCACTGTCCACTGTAACGATGGGTAATCTGCCGCATGGTAACCTAAAAGCTTACAGCATCATTATACGAGAAGAAGCAAACAAAACACAAACACGTCATCTGTAATCTCTAAATATATTCACAGTACAATGGACAGTTAAAGGCAGAATGGGGAGGGATGCTGTCACACATGCCCTCAATGATTCCTTCCAGCCATTCCCAGCTTCATATGTGTAATTAACAACAGATGCACATGGAAAATTAGCATATGTTTGGCACATTGGTGCTAATCGGCCATATATTTGTGCATATTAATGAAATATTTATGTACACATATTTTGAATCACATAAATTCACACAAGAAAAAATAATAATGTTTAATAATGTGTACTTAATCCTTATTTGGATCCTCTTTTTTTTTAAATCAATAATGCTTTGTGGAGAAACAAATAAAAAAGGAGACACTACAGGGGACTAAAAAAACAGAGCTGTCAACATGAAACCTCCCCTACTTACATTAACAGAATATTTTTTGATATAATATGAAAATAAAGCTTAATCTTAAGAAATATGTTTCAATTTGCATAGATATACAGAACAGAAAAGCAGAACATTGGATAAGTTTAGTTCAAAATTCCTGATTTATTTTTTATTTGTATATATTTTTTTAAACATAAAAGAGTCAAAGTCTGTTTTTGTTTATCGCTCCATAAATCAGAAAAAAAAAACCTGTAAAACCCTTTATATCATAAACTGGAATAAAAATGGAAAGTTTGGTGTCACTGAAGTGGGGCTTTCCAACTCAGGGGAGAAGGGCCCTTCAGACTGTTAATGTTTGGTATTGTAAAACACTATAGATGAATGGGGAAAAATAATATTTATAATAATAATAAAAAAGTAATAATAATACTATTTTGATGATATCACCATGCGATTTTCCCAGTTTTTATTGTGTCTCCCATGAAGACAATTATTTTTTTAGTCTTTTTTTTTTTTT
>JAOWBC010001052.1:19191500-19202397 GCA_028566105.1 Hypoplectrus providencianus | reverse complement strand
CCTCCTGGCACAGCAACCCAGAACCATGACCCCAACCCACACATACATACAAATACATACATACATACATACATACACGCAGTCATGTAAAACTGTTAGAAAAAAATGTCGCACAACACGTTATTTTAAGAAAAAAAACAAGTGTAGACAGACAGAAAAAACTATACATCCTTAAACCTCTGATTCTATTGTCCACAAGGATACAAAGAGCAAGAGAAAGCAAACTCAAGTAAATATCTGTATGATTTCAAACACAATTCTGCATATGTATTCAAGAGGAGGGCATCTGTGTGTGGCTTAGTCAGGGAGGCCCAGTCTACATGAATTAGAGCCATACTTTCAATACCTCTAGTCTACAGTACAGTAGACTCAGATTGAGGGCAAAAAAGCTTTGGTTAATAAACAAACAACATAAAACTTTTGGGGAAATATTAAGGTCCAAAAGATAAAACATATTTAAGATGGCGAACAGGTCTGACCTTCTGCCACATCAAGACGAAATTGGTTCAAAAGCAGTCCATACCAAGTACTACATAAAGATCACATACCTAGCTTGCAATGGTCTGCCAGTGGGAGTCAAACTGTGCATTAATAAACCCCATCTTTATAATAACTGAGAAGCCAAAATAGAAACAGAAACACTCAAGACCCAGCCAACCTCTGACAATGACCAACAAGGGTAAACAAAGAGTTATGCAAATCTGCACCAAGAGAGCCATGAAGTAAACAAGCAACTGTCCAATGAGTTGTTTTACAATATGGTATTTTTGCTTCTGCGGTACCATGGTCCTATTATCACCATTGTTCCTTGGAGAACACGTGTAGTTATGAGAGTAGCTGGTGAACAGATGGGGCAGACACAAAGTTTGTTTATCCAAGCTAGTCCTGAGACCCTCCTGCCTGCCAGCCAGCAACACACGTTTGTTCACATGCACGAAGAGAAACCCATGCATACGTATATGCACACACATACTGCCCTTTCTTCTTTGTCTGCCTCCTCCTTCTAGCCCCTTCTTTAATATTAAGACATAAAGACAACTCACTAGATTTCAGCAACTTCAAGTGCGATCCGTTACATAGATTTAGTTTGTCTTAAGGTCACAAACCCAACATGTTTGCATCTGATCCCTCCCGGCGCCGCTTTTAGAGATCCATATTTCGTATTTTTTGGCAGCTTGTTGTCAAAACCTGAACAAAAACCAGTGGAGGAGCTTAACTTCACCACTATGGACAGAAGAAAGGACTGATCTCATTTGCAACTGGTTTGTTTAAAGTACCCGTTTCGTTGACAAAAGTGCCCTCCTCAGTAACAAAGTGCATTCATAACCTGTTTCTTTCCAATTAAGGTGCAAAGGATTGATAACTACTGCAGGAATTACATGGGTGGCAGAAGATGGTGGTGGGGGCGCTTTAAATCACCCGCATGTTCTCTTCTTAACTCAAAGGCTCAATGTGCTAGTTTGGAAAATAACATTGGACTTGGAGTACAATAACACAATTTAGATATTTTAAGACGAACAAATCCAGATGTATGGAGTCACTTACAATATTCAAACAGATATGTCAGCACTGGTGTTTTCCCCTTCTCTACTGGATACCTGGACTCAGTGAGTGGAGTGGAGTGGAGTGTGCATGTGTTGTGTGTGAGCATGTGTGTGAGAGACAGAGAAAGTGCATTGGGGCTGGCAGCTCAGGGTGCATGTTTGAACAGGCTGCGGCTGACTCACACAGTGATGATGTGGCCAGAGCGACCCCGGCTGCCACGCACACACATGTACACAAACACAAGTACATATAAACACACTCACACACTCAACTGCCAGCACCAGGCGTCCTACCCGCAGTAACACCAGGCTCTAATATAATAATATCCCCTCCAGGCTAGTTCGGGGGCATTAGAGGACTACAGAGGGAGAGAGAGGGAGAGAAAAGGCCTGATTTGATCCCCTCCTGCCTGGAAACGTGGCTGAGCTGGGGGAGATTATTTTTTGGAATGCAACAGACATTGTGAGATCCCCCTCCCCTTCCCTTGTTCCCCTCCCCCATCAACCAGCTGCAGCTGCGCTCCTATTTGGCCTCCCAACTTGGACAGGTATTTATTGCTCTCTTCATCATACAGGTTGCCTCACGGTTGTGTGGTCCCTTGGGCAAAAAGATTGGAATAAGCATGATACACAAACCTCCTCTCACTCCCTCCCCAACACCAGCCCACTTCCTTTAAATATACCTCTCTCTTGCTCTGTTGGATATCTTTAGTAAAGCTGTGCAAACATAGAAAAAAGGTGCTCATCTATCTCTTCTTCGTACTCTTTGTCATTCTCTCACTCAGGCTCCCTGCCATTCCTTTAACCTGCGGTTGGTTAAATGCTACCCGCGCCTTGTCACACAAGGACAGATTCCGAAAAAACTGCACAAAGTTAAGCACATTCATTCATCAACCTCCTCTTCCTTTGGGCAGGAACTATACAAGTCAAGTGTTAAGTTTAGGACAAATGGGTGACTCTGTGTTTTTTTTTTCATCGAACATTCATACAGGTTTTTTCGATCACCCACAAGCTTCACTCTGTGAGAAATATGACATCAAGCCTAAGAGGAAAAACCCGATTGGTAAGTACACCTCAGCATTAAGAGAAGACTAATGTCATATCACCACCTGCTGTATATACATGTATACAATTATAAAGTGTCAAGTACCCGAAGCAGTCAATAAAAGGAACAACGACAAAAAAATTAAGACAAAATCAGGAGGGAAAAAAGAAATGCTGAAATTGCAGGGTTGTGAGGGATAAGAGGCAACATAGTCAAGCCAACAGATACATTGACAATGGTAGTGCTTTATAAACACAAACCCTCCACCCCTCATATTCCCTAGTCCTGCAGTTGAAGAGCCCCCAATAACGTGGATTTGACTCAACATTAATTTTTTTTCAGTAAGACAAACCATAGATTCTTAAAATGCATTTTTATAGAGTAAGTAACACTTCAATCAAACCCTAGTCTGATTCTTTCTGGAACATTTAGAGAGAAAAAACTGTTGCATCAAAATTGTGGTGAGTTTTCCTTGCATATGCCATATTGTGGCAATGTTGTTTCTATGGTAACTGTACATTTCAGACCTGCAAAAGAATAGAAAAAGAGTTGTTTTCACTGGGAGGATTTGTCCTCGCTTCACCCGTACAGCAGCCAGAAGGTGCTTGATAGACACCTTGCTTAGAGCTTGAAGGCTGTGAGGACAAAACCAATAAAAATCTAAATCAACTGCATAGTTGCTCTGAGTTTCTTTGTATCTATCATACATTTGCCTAAGCACATATGCCAATGTATAAAACCCCTAATATTATAAAGAAAGAAATGGCCCAGAAAGTGGACTTCATGGGTGCATGATTTGAAGCGTTCTTTGCTCTTTACAGATAAACCGACTCAAGTGCTTGCAAGTCTACTCCATTTCCTAAAGTAAAAGGAGAAAGAAATATAAAGATTAGATTTTTTTGTGACACCCTGATTTGGTTTATAGAGGAATAGTTAGTTGTTTCTTTTTTTTTTTTTAAGTTTGCCTTTGCATGTTTTATCTCCTCTCTGTTCACTGGCTTGTCTCACAAGCCATGCAGAGTGACTATGGTGTCCAGCAGTGTCCTTGTCGTCCCTGCAGTCTCAGGGCCCTGCCTCCCCTGCCAACTCCTGCAGTTGAGGACTGTGTGCATGGACTCCAGCAACCCCCTCCACCTCTGCTGCTGAGGATGCCTCTGAGCGCCGTCGTCCCCTGACCGTACGAGGCCCAGGCCCTGTGTCAGAGCTGGGGCCCAGCAGGCCTAGGGGGGCATCAAGGAGCCCTGGTTCTCGCACCCGAGGCTTTCGGCCACGACGAGAAGGGATGCCGTTACAGCCGTCCTTCTTGAGGTGGCGGTGCAGGTGATCCGAGCGCACAAAAGTCTTAAAGCAGCTTGAGCACTGATAGGGGCGCAGGCCGGTGTGTACGCGCATGTGGTTTTTCAGGTCGTAGTTATGAGCAAAGGCAGCTCCACATTGCGTACACAGGTAAGGCTTCTCTCCTGTATGTTTCCGCATATGAACCTTGAGCTTGTCCTGCCTGGAAGAAAAAAAAAAACAATCAAGATCAGAAGATCAGCTCAAACTTTTTATGAACACAGTACACACAGCTTTCAGCTTTTCTTTCAGCCCCAGAAAATAATCAGTATGTCTATAGGGATATTTAACATCATTTACAGATATAATAACCTCAAAATATATTATTCATTCCAATATGTACAGAGGACAGCTTAATATGCTTTGGATGGTTTTATTTCCTCCTAAACAGCCATCTTTTGGATCTCTTCCAATTGGATTATTCTGCAGTCGAGCCAACTGAGGAGAAGCCATAAACTTTACATCTTTATCTGTGTAATTGCACACAAGAGCACAACTGTGGACTGACAAGAAAGCTCAATGTTCACTGTGTCAGTTGGCATTTTTATGATTCACGCTAACTTTTGTTTCAGGACAACACCATAACATTTGATAGATTTAAAAAAAAAAATCCATGGTCTATGAATAGAAAATGAGGACCTCTTTGTCCTCTGCAGACGACCAATTCCAAAATAATTTAAGAAAAAATGTTTATCATGGAGTAGTACTAAAATATAGATGAGTCCATACATAGTTATAGTTTTCCCAGTGTAGTTATATCCCCACCGGCCATAATTTGATTTAATTTTGTATAAAAGCAGCTGTCATGTCTGGCTCATATAGAAGACATACTTTCAAAAACAACAATTACACCCTGGTCAAGAAAACCCACCAAACTTTGACTTAGGGTCTTTAAATTTTAAGTTGCCTCATTACATCCTCAAAGACTTTTTACTTGGCGATGGTACACCACCGCCCACTAAACTTTATCAGGCTGCATTGGCCTTCAGCTGACTCTTGTCCCTCCCTCCCCCTTCAGCCCTTACTATCTCTCTCACTCCCGAGCTCTTTAATCGTCTCACCCTTCTGCACTCAGGGCAGAGGGCTCCTAAAACAAACAAGCCTAGTTAAGACAACTCTATTTAAACACGCACACAGAAACGTACACACATAAAGACCCACACTCATACCATGTAAGTGGATTAGCTGTCATACAAGCAAACAGAGCAAACCAACTGCAACCCTTTCATGTCTGTACAAATAGTGTACTTAATATAAAATTTAACCAAGAAAAAAGGACATAAGTGAGGAGAAACACACACATATGCATGCACAGACATACACACTGGTCGAAGCTTTGGAAAAAAGTGGCACACTGACAGAGGTGAATTATTTAAAGGACAGGAGTGATTTATTACCGTGCAAGGCACACTCTTAACCCTGATCAAACAGGATTAAGATTACAATACCCCCTTCCCACTGCCGGTCGAATTTAGCTAGAAGGCAAATTCAGATTGGTCTTCCCTACCTGCCATGCCAGCAGAGGTTCTGGGTATTTCTGGCCTACTGCATCTATTTCCAGCACAAGTCCTCTGATTAATTAATTAAAGGAATGATTTCAAGGAAAAGGCAGGACTCCTAAATACAGGGAAACCATGTGCACTCAAGTCCCCTGCTGTAGAGTAGCCACATTTATCTGAGCGGCACATGGCAGATTTCATTAGAGAGGTAAAGGAGTGAAGTAGAGAAAGAGGGGGGCGGGGGGGGGGGACTACTCTGCCGTGGGCAATAATCAACATAACCAGAGATCAAAAGTTCAAATTACTGCATTGGAGAACAGAGCACCATCCTAGACCTATAACCCCCTCTGTATCAGAACACAGCACTTTATAGCAGCCCTCCACTAGATAACACTGCCATGGCACAGCCTTCTTTTATAGGACCCCTATGTTAAAATTCCAGGACTTTGCTATGAAGGCTGTCCCAATAAAACAGACCTTTATAACCATCCGATCCCCTCTCTCAGAGCTAGAATATTCTTCATGCCAGTTTGATCGGTACTTGGCCACAGTGTTACATAAAAAAAAAACCTTGTTAGAGATTCACCAATGAAGGCAAACATTTAGATTCACAAACTTAGCTGGCTCCTTAATGCAAAGCTAAGTTAGTTAGTGCTAATACTCCTGGCTTTGTGGTGTTTCCCACTGCTGGGCGATTTGTCAACAGTGCCAAGTCCAAGACTATTAGTACATGTGACATTAGGTAGTCTCTTCATTAATTGGGCTTACCTGGTAAAGCGCACTTTGCAGATGGCGCATTCATAAGGTTTCTCTCCTGTGTGCGTTCGGATGTGGCGGGGTAGCTTGCCTGCTCCTTGAATGACCTTGGAGCATATGGGGCATTTCTGGAAGGCCTTGGAGCGCATCTTCCTCTCACCTCCAACTCCTCCTCCTCCACCCCCACTGCCTCTCTCTCCCACCCCCCTCTCTCCTCCTCCTACTCTGTCTTGGCCTGCTCTGCCCCGTGATAACCAGAGCGGCGGTACTCCCTGTGTTACAGAAGCAGAGGCTGGATCCTCATGCTGCGTGCTGTTAAAATAATTCAAGTAAAATTCCATGTCAGGGTCATCCCCATCTCCCTGTTCCTCCCCGGTTGTACCACGTTCTTTCTGCCTCTCGATGGAGTCCATCATTTGCTGCAGGAGGGCACTGGCAGAACCCCTCTCCCTTGCCATCGCCTCCCTACTTCCATCCTCCACCTCTGTCTCCTGCCCCAGCCTTGACTCAGGGGGGAGATAGAAGTGCCCATTTTGCGATGGAGGGTAGTAAGATGAACCCAGGCTTGCTCCATTCCCCTGCACTGCCTCCCGGTCCTCATCTTCTTCTTCGTCCTCATCCTCTTCCTCTGGATCCTGTTTGGGGGCCTGTGCCAAGGCGATGGCCAGGGGGGAGTAGTACTCACCAGGGCCAGTAGGAGCCCCGTTGCTAGGGGCCCCACCATTACCGTGGTTAAAGTGCAGGTGTGTGGGCAGGTCCCTGAGCTCTGGCGTGCTGCAGCTGCTGCTCCAGTGCGCCCCTCTCTGGAAATACTCCAGGTACTCCTGGGCCCGCACCCGGTTCCCCTGCTCCCTGCCTCCTCTGCTCTTCCCCTCCTCATCTTCATCTTCATCTCTTCGCTCACTGCCCGCCTAGTGAAACATGACAGAGGACAAAAGAAAGTGAGTGCTGAAAAAGTGCAAAGTCAGTAAAAGTTTGCTCAAAGTGAGAGACAAAAGTCCAGTATTTATGTAAAAAAGAGAAAACTACATTTAAAAAAATATTTTTTATAAAGGATATGAGCTAAGCTGAAGTCTGGTGACTAGATAGACTTAAATCTACCACTATTCGATCTCTTAGCATAGGCAGATCACCATCTGGTTGTCTGAGATGCACACTCAGGGGTTCATTATACCTATGAGCACATGCATGTGCATATCACAGCTACACTTGACCCAATGAAGTGTAGCTGCGATATGCTGTGTCTCTGGTTGGCGAAAAAGCATGCTGTCCTTCCTCACACGTGATTTGGTAAGAATGAGTAAGTGCGGACTCCAAAGGCTGTGGGTGTGTGTTTGGCATCGTGGAAGAGACTGATAAAGGCCATGATGTAAGCTTGACTTTGCTGACTATTTAATGAAGGTGGTGGTGGTATGACGACCAGACACCTCATTCCCTAAGTGGCTGAACAAGGAAACTACATTGTGAATTAGTTATTCAAGTCTTACAACACATCCACTCAGCATGAACTGCTTCTTAGATGATCTGTGCTTTGTCTTAAATTTATTCAACACTTACAGTGGGTTTCTTATGGTGGCACTAATTCATTTAGGCAGGACAGATCAAATCTTATTAGGACTTTTACACGTCACTTCTAGTTTTATGATAGCCTTGTACCGGCGGGGAGAGCACTTTGGTGTCCAGCAGGTGTGTACAGACGTCCTGGACAGGTGGGATTTCTAGGAGGCGTGCAGCAGCAAGGATGTCAGCCACACTGCTGTGACTGACTGTCAATGTAGCTGTATAGGCAAAGTCCAGCAACGCTCCCAGAGCCTCTGCCGCCACAAAGTCGATGCTGTAGATGTTCTGTTGGTCAGCTGCGGCCCCTGAAGTGAAGAGCTTGTGGAAGTAGGAGCTGCAGGAAGCGAGGACGGAGCGATGAGCTGGGAACTCCCGCTCCTGGGTAACCAGGAGCACATCACATAGCAGGCCACTCAGCCGCTGCTTGTTCAGGCTGCCCAGGATGTCTGCGCTGTGTTCAGGGAAAGGGATCCCTACAGGGCCTTCCTCTGCCTCTCCTGCTCCTCCTCTCCCTCCTCCACCACCGCTGCTTGCCGTCCCCCTGAGCCGCCTTCCACCCCTCCCACCGGCTCCTGACGACATCTTCCACCAGCCTGCCGCCGAGCCGCCTAGCACAGCCCCCGCCCGTGTATCCGTCCTGCCGTCTGTCCGTCTGCCTGTCTAAGGGGAGAAGAGTTGGATAATGACAAAGAGGAAATAATAAATTAGTTTGTGACATTCTTTATATGAATAAAGAGAGAGAGAGGATTATTGATTAATTGATTCACCTCAGTCAGAAATATACACCGGAATGCTTCAGGACACATCCCAAACACACAAAGCTTTCATGGAGGACACAGTTGAAATTTAAAATCTTAAAAAAACACAACTGTAGGGTTTACTTCAATTTTGATGATTAGAAAGAAAGAGCAACACTCTTGGGTACAACTCACACATTTTTGTCAAGTATGGAAATATAGTCTTTTCAACTAGTACAGAACCACCTGACACAGCCTTCCAGCTTAACCTGGTTGTATGATCATACTGGCCGATTACTCCCCCCATCCTATCCTTATTAAGTCATGCTCTATAGATCCTTTGATAACACATAGGCAGGGGGCTTTTACACTAGATCTGACAGTGCGGTTATTAGCCACAGGGTTTTCGGTTGTGTGGGATATGGCCCATTTGTGTGATGTAGTGTTGTTAACTTTAACCCCCAGTGTCGTACATGTAAACTTTATAATTCACACTTATTGGCGTATGTATGGCAGCTTCATGTCACAGTCCCTCTTTCTTTTCATGTCTAGTAGCTGTGTCTTGTGCTCAAGCTTGTTGCAGGAAACAAACTATCGAAATCCCCACAGAGTTGCTTCAACAAGTATCCATGTAGTCAGCTGTTACACAACAACTCTTGAGAAGTTGGTACTTAGTGTTTGTGTTTTTAATAGTATTCAGAGTTTTTTTGATGACCCCATCCTCATGCAGAGGTGCAGGCAAGGAAGTTAACTGTACCCTGTCACAAACTCATTAGGTTGTTGGCCACTGAGGCATAAAGTAGAGTTGAGTTTGTTTTAACTGTTCCCCTGCAGACCGCTCCATGTTTTTTTGGCATCACACGTGGCAATGACCATCCCGAGGTCAAATGCACTAGCCCCACTCAAAAATGAGCCGCAACGTCCAATCTGGCCTGAGAGCGGCCTCATGGAAGAGAGGGTTAAAAATGTGTCCTACCGTAAAAACCATCAGGATACCAAGGTACCAATTATTATATAATGTCATACTTATTAGACATCATCATACTTCCCAAAGTATCAGTGCATGGTCCATAACATACAGCAGGTAGATTAAATGCACATATAAAGACTGTGTCGTATCTTAGCAAAATCTAGGAAGTTGGGTATTATCAGGCTGCATGCCAATTAGTACTGTTTTAACCCGTAAAACTGGTTTGGTAATCAGTATGATGGGATGGAAGAGCTATCAAAGAAAAATGTCACAACTAAGAAAGATTGCAAAATGATTTTACAAGTCAGAAATCAGTATTGCAAATCTGGGCAATATCTGGCAGACGAACAGCAATCACAATGAGATAATGCTTTAAAAGTTGAAACTGCTGCACAACAGTATAAAGTATATAGGTGGTTGATGAATACTCATAATTGCTCTGCAACCCAATTAAAAATCAATGAAATGTGCATATTATGTTCCTTTTTGCTTATGTCCTTCTTTACAAAAAACTTTGTACTGACTTTTTTAGTATCTAGATAGAACTAAAATGAATCACTTGAACAAGTCATCTTTATACATTGGTATTTTGGCAATGCAAAAACTTGCAAAAACTTGGTTGACAGTTTCATGAAAATGTTTGTTTTTATACCCCAGCTATTCACATCAACTTCCTAAACATGAAGTATGAAGAGGATTAAAAAGCTTTAAAAAAAAAACTTCTTGTAGTACTCTGGGGGTGCCTGACTTGAAACTGAATATCACAGTAAAGCCTTACATATACCACCTATGTTTAATATTGCAAGTAATGTGTTTAAGTAAGGAGTACCTCATTCATGTGAGAAAAACCAGCGTTTCAAGCATTTCAGTACTTGTTATCAAGTATTGAAAAGTATTCTTTAAGCAAGAATCCTGAGTAAGAAGAGAGAGTCAACGCAGTAACACAACTGTGCTGCACACCACAAAGTCTTGGAACTGATATTAAAGCATATCTACTGGCACAACAGGTGCATTTACAGAGTAACTACTACAGTACAAGTGTGACAATGTGTAATAAATGAGTTTCTGGTGGCACTGAATGAATAGTGGCTCACAACAATTTTGAATGCAGGCATTTTGCCTGCCAAAACACCATGAGTGGGTGAATAACTAACTGAACATGTTTATGTGCTTAATGTGTGTGTGCAGGTGCCTGTTTCCTTGTATACATGCCTACATCTATGGGCGTGGGTGCATGCACTTGTGCAAGGAACCAAGTAAGAGGTCGTGGAGGACAGATAGGCAGAGGGCAGTGGGGATCACAGTGCATGCTGGGAGCTGGCCTGTGCAGCTTGTACACTCTGTGTCAGTTGAGAGCTGGGGAGGGGAGCAAGCTCCACCCCTCTCCTCCCTCTCCATCCTCCCTTTTAACTCCTCTGTGTGCCTTTCTCCATCCCTGCATGTCTCAGCTG
>JAOWBC010001052.1:19090689-19101899 GCA_028566105.1 Hypoplectrus providencianus | reverse complement strand
CAGCAGCAGCAGCAGCAGCAGCACACCTCTCCCTCCCAGGTCCCGCCAGTGCTGGCAGATCAACAGTGCCCCCTGCTGTCGATAGCAGAGAGCTGAATCCAGCAGCAGAGCAATGGGGCTCAGAGTGGAGGAGAGGGAGGGAAGAGCCACTAGATGCTGAGGAGAAGTCATGGCACAACACATTCAGGCCCTCACAGCTCTTTGAAGGCAGATCAATAGCTAACCATTATCCTATTGTTGTTCCTCATCCAACCAGCACTGGTGAAGCCGGAGGAGGGGGATGGTTAAACTGAACGCTGAAAACGCAGGGATTTAGCAAAGGCAGGGATTTATTTAGCCAATCCGAATCTCCCAAAAAAAAAACAAAACAAACAAAATTACACAATGACGGAACAGAAAAGTACAACAGAGTAAAAAGTAACAGAGAAGCTTGCAGAGACAGACACATTTGAGACGTGGTGGAGGTTTAATTTACATTAATTTGGGAGGCTTCATTTTTTGTCAAATCATTTCCTCCATTCTTCCATCCCATCTGTTTGCAAAAAAACAAAAGCTCTCAACAGATGTGACTCGAGCCAAATCTCCTGGTTATTCCCACACAAAGGTTATCAGTAGCTAACCCAAAGCTACCCACCACACTCAGCTGTCAAAATGCTACAATAATTAGTGCCAATGCTTACTGCCTTAATGCGAATCAGAGAATATGGTACTAGGGTTCACACACAGCTACAGTGCGCCCCACTGATGACGGGCGGTGTGTGCCATAGCAACCAACAATCAGCTTTTATCTGAATTAAAATATACTTTTTTAGTAAAAAAATGGAAAAAAAAAGAATCAGATTTTAAGGCATACAATAACCAAACCTCAAAGATACCACACATACAGTATGTGTTACAAATACAAAAGAAAATGTCTCCAACACATAACTGGACACATTTTGAAGCAGAAGAAAAAAATCTCTCATTCTATCTTTGGTTCTCTACCTCCTCTGTCCCTCTAACCCCATTGCCCCTCTCTCTTTCTCTCTTCCTCTCTATATTGATGCGGGTATTTAATTAGTACCATAGACACAAAGTTTCTATTTCTTGTTACTATTGTGCTCTGTTGTGCATAAGTAAGGCACCTTGTTGATAAATCAAAAAACAAAAAGGAAGGACTTTTTAAAAGGAAAAAAAAGAGGGATGCAAGGACCGAGGCCAATGAAGGATGTTTTTCTTTTTTGTTTTTCGTTTTTTTGCATTCTATGTGAATATAGACTCGGAGGAGACATTTACCGTGAGAAAGAGGAGTAAAAGAAAAACAGGGAGCTGCTAAAGAGAAGAATAAAGGACTCTCTCTCTTGGCATTTCATGTCAGAACTGTGGTACCCTCAGCCCCCTTTAAGCTGAGCCCCAACCCTGGGGTAAAATGGAGGGGGACAAAATATGACCTCCAAACGTCCTGGCTGATTCAGTGTGTTTTACTGGAGGGCGGGTAGGGGGCTAATGCTCGGGACTCAATTGTTATCTGTATGGTCTTAAGATGCAACTGTAGCATTTCCAACAATGTAGTCAGATTAGCGGTGCAGATTAGATAAGAGATGGTCATTGTTGAGGAGCTGATTGAGAGGTACTGACGAACTTCACGTTGCTGTAAGCAGTGAGTTAACGTCGCCAAAGGATGATGAGCTAAAATCGATTTGTGGTATACAGTTCAGTGAGCATAGGTAAATAGCTAGATTCAGCTCTAGGTATTAGGCTGACAAAATGACATTTGTTTGTAGTGAGAACCAATGTGGCTACCTCACTAAGCTGAGTGGTTTGTGAAACCGCCACTAATACCAAAGATACTGCAGCCTACCGGTCCCAAACTGCCTAGGGGGACACAAACCAAAAACAAAAACAAAAAAAAAAACAAGAAAAAAAGCCCCCCCTCTTTGCCCAAAACTGCTACAGACGGACACACCGACACACACACACATATTCCGACAAACAGCGCAGTCAGACTGCATCGTGCCACATAGGAGGAGGTGGCTGCCATGCAGACAGAGTTGAGTGCCTTTTCCCTTCAACCACGGGTGGGACTGCACTGGACACACACTCACACACACACACACACACAAACACAAAGCGATGCGGGTGCATGCATATAGCTGCACATCCATTTACAAACATGCACTCACATTCAGACACCCATAATTGGATGGACAGAAAGGGGGGCCAAAGAGAGGGACACAGAGTGGGGGCTGTGTCAGCATTTTCTCCCATATTGACTTTCCATCTTGATACACTAGAATACAAGCACTTTATCATGTAGAAAGTCTATAAAACATTTTCTATACACTATTTATTTGAAACAAAATTATATGTTACTCCTTAATCTGTCAGAGTCTTTGTTACTGTATCGTTGGTCTTCTAGTAGCTCACAGCTTTTATGTTTTGATTTTTTTTCTTGCCGCCCGGTGTGCTTTGACTCTCAGCCACTTTACCTCTCTCACATCAGAGATATTTTTGTGTAACAGAGAAAGAGCGGGGTAAAAAGGCCGAGGCTCTGAGCACTCGCAGGGCTGTAGTTGTAAAATCTTACCACTTAATGTCTCTCTCTCTCCACTGCGTGCAAGCACAGAGGCTGCACTAGAAAAGTGTGGAAGACTCACTGACAGTTAAAGACACAAATTCTCTCCTCCCTCCACCTTGTCTGTCCAGTCGACCTCTCCCCCTGGCTAGTGCTAAGACCCGGTAGGCGTGTGTTGACAATTAATTCTGAAATACCTCAAAAACCTTTCATGTAAACTTTATGTAATTTAGAACTGAAAATAATACTGCTAATGATAACAATGATTATGAAACTATGATACTATGATAGTTAGTTTTGGAACTTGTGACTTGAAGCTTTATACTGTTAAATTCCTTTTATTTGTTTGCTCATTTTTCTCGTACGTTCTCTTGTTTGTTTTTGCTACGGCATGTACTTACTGTTTTCATAAAGGAAAAAGACATTGTGAATGTTTCTGTGAAGGGTTACATGAGAAAAGAAGAGACAGAAGAGAAGGCTAGAATAGAGAGAGAGGGGCAAGAGCTACTCACTTTAGATGTTTAGTTCAAAGCTCTGTCCAAGGCGGGCACGTTTGAAGGAAAACACAAAAAAAAGAAAGCAATGACAAGAACATGATTGGGGCGGAATTCCTAACCAAAAATCTGATGTTAAACCAAAGGAGGACTAACCTTTTACTCATTGTTAGCTTTCTTCTGCCTTTAAGTTGTCTTTTCTCTGAAAAAAAAAATTCACAGTTACTTTTGAAGGTTCCTGGGTGTGTTCAAGTGCTCCTGATGTTCTTAGAATATTAAAGACCAGCACCTCCTATTGAAAAGAAGGTGCGCTTTTTTCTTTTGTGCATGGATATTGTATAACTGTATAGAAACCAACAGGAATGACCTGTGATTTTGTGGGGAGAGGAGGAGGATGGAAAGACTTGGGAGTGGGTGGATATGGGGTGGGGGATATTTTGGTTATCAAAACAACAAAAAAAGGGTGGGAGTATTTGGGTTTTAGGCGTTGGAGGGGTCCTTGTTTTTAGAATTTCCGTCACTGTTGGATTCACTGGTTGTGTGCATGTGTTGTTGCAACCCTTCCCCTTTCCCCATGTTTCTTTGATGTATATAAATCCAGACAGTAGGGGGCAGTGTGTGCTGGGGGAGGTCAAACTCCTCTCCTCCCAATCAATAGCATTCAATCTTCATTCCTCAGCTTGTGGTCCTCACTCGGGTCCTGAAATGTGTGTCTTGCTTTTCCAAAGACGGGCTGTTTACTTGGAGTTAATCAGAGAGACACACACAGGCCGAGCGGCCTCGAATATACCTGTATGTCTGTCTACATGCTTTTCTTCAATCTGTGTATGTGTGTTCATTTGTACCTATGTGGAAAACAAAGTATTTCTTTTTTATGTTCCTTAACTATGGGTTGCAATATTTGTCATGCGAAAATTTGAAACCATTTCTTACTGACTTGACCGACCAACCAACCTATCGCAGTACCATTTGGCAACTGATAATCCAACCCCGAAATGGCGCCAGCATTTACTGTCAAACAGCATATGTGTGCGACATTTCACCGTGGGATCGAACGTTGCCAATGGGACTGATGTAGACACCCCCAGTCACACTGTGCTCTCCCTCTTCTGTTACCTGTTAATCAATCAGAACCAAGTGTCTTTGTGATGGTAGAAGACAATCAGTTTCAAAACAAGAAAAAAGGTAGAGAGAGGGCAGGCCAGTGGGGAGGAGCAAGGGGAGGACGGAGGAACAAAATCAAGGGAAAAGAGGCTCTCTGGATTGTGACGAGCTGTAGTGCCGGACTGCCAAACGACTGCCCCATCGCCCCTCGGCTCTCCCAAACATCCATCTTCCATCGCATCAGGCTCGACATCACACGGATACACGACACTCCAAACCATTTCCAGTCACTCCCTTGTCATCCCCCGTCACTTTTCACCCTCCTGCACCCCTACTGCCATAACGTAGTGCACTGCAGGAGTAGATACAAGAGCTGTGGTGCAAAGACCATATTTCCCATCACCCGCCACAATTTCCTGCTAATCTAATGATGATGTAACCAGCCGCGAGGAATAAAAATGGCTCCGGTTGGTGGCTTTTGCACAGAGAACTATGCAAACACCTGACCCCCCCAATCTTAATCGTTGCTGCTGGGTCAGAGTGTACAACCCTCAATCCCTGCCTCCCTCCCTTGACATTACAACACTCCTGCTCACACTTTGACCTCCATGACCCCCAACCCCCCTCACCCTGCCACCCCTTCTCCTCCTCCTCCCCTGAACCCAGAGCGGGTGGAGAAACTCCAGTCACTCAGGGTACAGTAGAGAGTGGCTGGGGAGAGGAGAGCACTACAGCGCCCCATGTTTCACCAGACTGATGTCACACAGCTTCACATAAATGCCCCAAACTGCCATTGACATCAAAATGGAGCCCATGTTGATGTTTGCAAGCGAATCCTCCCCGCTCATGGCTCCATTGTTCTACAATGTTTGACTGTCTTTGTCCCCAGCGCCAAGGAAGGGCCACAATCAATGCAAAGACACTTACATTGTACTTACTTAAGTTTACAAAGTCGTCTGGAGACGGTGGCTTATATTGCACTCGGACAGACAGACACACAAACAGACACAGGCACATGCTGGAGAGGGTGAGTCTGCCTTTTGAGAGTGTTTGCTGAAACCAAAGATGAAATCAGAGGTATGACAATCTGGCTACCAAACCTAGAAGACAATGTTCAGCTCTCTGGGCTGCTCTACGGGTCCTGTGATTTACCGGCCATGTGGACATTCCACCTATTGCACTTAAACACACACACATACACACACAGACATAGCCTGGTGTAAACTCCCATACATACACACACACACACACACACACACACACACACACACACACACATACCTTCACCCACACAGAAACAAGGGATAAACCCACTCGTCTGGTCAGAAAGCCTCTTTTCCCTCCTCCCACTGCAGAAGCCGGAGAGCCTGTGGAGGACTTTTAGTTTCACTCTAGTTGAGACTTTTGTGAAGGAAAAAAATCTGAGTAATAACTGTTACAGAAAAATAAAAACTTAAAAGGATAATATGGGTAAAATTGCGTGTTTTGAAATAAATTAACAAATAAAACAATTGTAAAACAAAGCAGTGCTGTCGGTTTATTGTGTTTGGTTTGATCTTCAAAGGAAATCCCCTGTGACCTCCAGCAGATGGAAATTTGATTTTGTCTCAAACAGCAAAGATCAGAGATATTCATGTGGAAGCAAACAGTCTATGTAAAGATAGTAAACAAGATTTATAGTACATAATGTATTCTTCATATTATATTATATTCTTTATTGGAAAATGGCAGCTATACAAAAGATGAGCGCAGGCTGTACAAAAACCTGTTTAAGTACAAACACATAAAAAGAATGATCTCTTCAGCTTTATATTGCAGCAAAAATGTATATGATCGACTGTTTCCCCCTGAATCATTATCCTTATTCATGTGCCATTCGGTACGTGACTAATGTCCTTTTTGTGAGTCTGTGCGGTGGTACTTGCAGTCACCTTCTCATCCACCGTCGGCACGGCGCTGCGTACACTGCTCGCTGAAGTGATGAGGCGTCCAGACCCGGCTCCCTGAGAGAGGGCATAAGAGGAACGACGAAGAGGAGTTCCCCTTCTGAACTTTGACCTCAGCTCCACAGTCTGAATGGATGCAACATGGACCTAGATCACAGCCAGGTGAGAGGGGACATCAGTAACCAATTACCATTACAAATCATGGTTCTTTAAATCAGTGATTTAATCAAGGTTTTGATTTTAAGGTCACGATTCTGTTGAATTTTTAAATTTTTTTTTTACATTTTTCACTTTCTTAGCACTGATGGACTATTGATTTATAAAGATTAATATATCATTGTTTTTATGCTGTGACTGTAATTCACAGTCTTTTTAGGAGATCTGCTGCATTGTAAGCGTGATATGACTTCCTTATTTATTCATGTAACACACTCAGGCTATATGGTGAAATTTTGATAATTTATGTAAATTGCAGATTCTGCTTTGAGTTCATTAAGTCAAAGTGAAAACTCAATTCAAATGATTTTTGATTTACAGTTGACTTCAGCTTTTATCTTTACTGATATGAACCTCAATAACTTGGTAAATGGGAAACAACTCACCGAATCTCAGAAAAGGTACAAAAGCTCAGGCTTCCAACAGCTTCAACATAAAATAGCAACCATATTCAGTGTCATTTTGAGTTGATATTAAATTCAGAGTTGTTTTAAGAATTCAGCAACAGCACTGAGCATGTTTTGCGGTCAGAACCCAGAAGAACGCATAAATCTGAAGAATCATCACTGAAAAATACTGAAAATGTTCCATCATTTACACATTGTGACATTTACAGAATTTAAATTAAATTATATTGTTTGCTCATTTATGATTTCCTTTAACAACCAAACAGACTCAGTTGTAAATTCAATGTTCTGTTCTGTCATTCATTTAGCCTAAATGTACATAGTAAAAGAGGCTTTGCAATTTTTTTTTACATATTTTTATATATTTTACATAATGCACTGAGATTGCCTTACATCTTGTCTCATGATACAATATGTATGCACTATAACTTCCAACAGATCTATAAAAAAAATTCCCTTTTTGTTAAAATCCAAACGGGTCTTCTTTTCCGATCAATATCTCTTTCAAAACCTTTATTTATATTTCCACTTATCAAACACATCGCTGTTATCCCCTTTTTCTTGCAATTTATCATGCTCTTTTCTCACTTCCCTCACTTGTACTGTTACGGTCTTGTATTAATACTCTGGTGACTGAAAAATGTTGTATTTGATGTATATTTTGTGCAGATGTCTCACCTTGTGTTTGTCGGGCTTGGTGAGTATGACATTGACAGCCAGAGCGGTCACTGAGGGCAGCACAGCCACCCAGGTAGTGAGCAGAGCTGTGAGCCACACGAGAGGATCAATGAAGGCCTTATCACAGGCACCTGATGAAAAGCACACACAGGGCAATCAAACCTGTTCACGGGCATGATGGCAGATCATCAGATCAGCATTTAACAATCATTAAAATTGGCATTTTGTACTGCGTGTTTGGCTGTATGTTTTCATCAATGATTGTTTTGATAATGTGTGCGTCCAGGTGAGTCAGGTCCTGCAGGAATGGATGAATAGAGTAGGCCTATACTGATATGAGTAGAAGTATACCTATAAAGAAATAGTCGCTGGGTGATCTCTGAAACATGGCACGGCTTTGGGTGATCTTGGAACAGATGAAGAAAAACAGCACGGAGACACAAACAGTTGCTACATTCATCTTGGTCCAGTATCGGGTCAGCAGCACGACCTGAAAGGCAGACAGACACGCTGTCTTTTCTGGTGATTAAGTACTTATTTTACTAGATTTTTTAAACGTTTTTCTGACTTGGTGTAATCAGGAGAAGGCATGGGTTTGAAATGAAAATTTAATGCCACAAATATCCTGGCAAAATGTATCATCATTAAAATTATGACTAATAGTAGCAGTGAAAATCTTACAATTTTTACAATCATTTTGTTTGTGCATATTTTATAGCATCCCAGATAGGATATTAATCCTTTTAGTGACTTTCCTTGTTAGTGAAAAACAATCAACAAAAAGATCTAAAGTAAGGTAACCAGCCCAAAAAAAGCAGTTCACTGATAATAAATAATAAGCCCATCAAAAATAAAGGATGCAAAAATAATGTGTAATAACTAGCAATATGACATATTGGACTGTATGTCATGGAGTGACATACATTTTTATCTATATTGTGATATTCACAATTATCATGATAACAGGAATTCACAACAGTTAATTTATTTATTGTTATATTTAAATTTTTTTATTTGCAATAAAAGTGTCTAGTGTCCCATCCCCATACAGGAGTAATAGCTCAAATGCACAAATGTATTCACTGCCAATGTATTAAAACACCATGACTTCCATAGTTTAATAATAGTTATTTACATGAGCTGTGGTTAAAAGTTCATGTGGTCCAGGAAAAGTGTGATACGTACCTGAATGGTGGCAGTGAATGTGGCTGCCATGGAGACAGTCACTGCCATGGTCTGGTAGTCATAGGCGGTGTCATAAAAGACTCCAAGTGGGATGAAGAAGAGAATCAGTGATGTGTAGACGGCATAGAGGAGCGATAGGAACAGCATGAGCGGGCTGGAGAGCTCCTGTCTCTGTCCAGATTTGTACAGCTCCGGCCATTTCAGACTGCTCTCAGCATTCACGTCCTACAAGAAGTGTTAAAACTTAGAATGTAAATATTTTAAATGTCAACAGTATAGTATCACAACATCATTGTTGAGTTCGTATCAACATCTATCTCTTCAATTGTCTCACCTGTTCAAAGAAGGCCACACAGATAATTGGGCCTGCTGTGTAGAAGACAGTGTAGAGAGCGATGAACCATGTCTCATAAAGAGACTGCAGTAGACAAAAATGGTTAAATAAACTTGATGTTTTGTCACAGTTTGAATCAGATAAGGGCGTGAAGTTAAAGTTTCGTTCATGTACCTGAGCACTGAAGCCGTTGAATAAACCGAACCAGATGTGCACAAGAGCAAAGCCACAAGTCTTCAATAGAAAGTAGAGCAAGAAGAAGGAAATGCGCCTGTAGGACCAGCGCCCGTGGACCATTAACAGCTTCTGCAGAAATCTAAACTGGGACAATGCAAAGTCTGCATTCTGCACTGCCTGACCTCCTTCCACTCCTGCTAGTCCCACACCAACATGAGCCGCTGTTGATTAGGAACAGTAAGAGAAGACACAAAGAGGGGATGATGAAAATGTAAAAATGCATATCTTTTCTCATCTTCTCATTGAAACTGACTCACTCTTGATCATGTTTACATCATTGGCACCATCTCCGATGGACATGGTGACTGAACGGGTGTGTTTCCTGACCAAATGGACGATGTCAGCCTTCTGACCAGGCGTCACACGACAGCATAGCACTGACTGACACTGCTCTGCCACGCTCATGAATGAGGCCCCCCATTCTGGTCTTTGGTCAAACTCTGCCTGCAATAAAACATCATCAGCTCAGTGTAAGTCAGAATTGCATGTAATGGCCCTACCTTCTAAAGGATGTTTGATAGCTCCTTTTTTAAGACATTATATATATATATATATATATATGTACACACAATTTTTTTATTTATTTATTTATTTTTTAGGCTCTCCTATAATCAATATTTTTAGAATAACAATGAGTCAGATGATGCTACAAAACCTATAGACAACCGCAGTTCCCCTAAAATGTATAGGGTGTAAAATAATCTTATAACCAATTGACTGTAAAGATTTTTTTTAATTACCTCACAAAGTGTTTAAAAAGCAGAAATTTAAAACAAACAAGTAATAACATCATCAGGGTTGGAAGAAAAAGAGAGAAAATGAACCCAAAAGTTAATCAGGAAAGACTCCAATAAAAGTATGTTTTAAGACCAAACTTAAAAGAGATCCTTGATTCAGTTGATCTGATTTCCTCTGGCAGATCCTTCCAGTGCCTCAGGGCCCTGTCTGACAATCACTTGATCCGCTTTACTTTTCAGCCAAGCCCTTTGGAACAAATACAAGACATCTGCCAGAGGATAGCAGAGTTCCAGCGTGCATGGTTGTTAGATATGACAGATAATTTATTTAGAAGTCAGTAGAGAGAGAAAAGAGTGAATTTCGGAATTCATCAAGGAGGAACAAACATGAATGGAAATAAATGTGGCTCCTTATCTATTAAATGTCTTAAGATGCAACTGTTTGCAAACTATTTTGCCATATCAAGTTGTGTTGTTTTGTAATGTTCAAACTACAACCTATAAAAACGACTACATTTTTTTTTTTGTCCCTTTGAAAACTATATGAATAACCCATTTCCTGTATGTCCAGTGTTTACCAGCTCAGGTCCAGTGAGGACCACAGCAGTCTTTGCTCTAGCCGTCTGTGTGTCTACTGCCCACAGCTCTGTCTGTCTGGCCTTGAAGAAACTGACCCCTGGGTCCGGGGACTGGAGTATCTGTCTGCAGGGGCAAACATACAAAGATCAATGAGTGAGTGCACGCATGTGTGTGCTTGTGTATTTTTATCATTGCTAACCTCAGCTCCTGCCATTCCAGTAATCTGGTATCAGGATCCAGTAGCTTGCAAGAATATCCAATATTCACTGCAGTCTCTGAAAGAAGGGAGCCAGAGGGAGCAGGTAAGAGAGAGCAAAAGACAGGAACCACAGCGACATATGAAGCTACAGCAACCCTCTAATTGGTGTCACTCAACCTCTGCTACGGTGTGTCACGGTACCTTTTTTGTCCCCAGTCAGTACCCATACTTTAAGCCCAGCCTCTTGAAGCAGAGCAATAGTCTCAGGAACGCCTTCCTGAAGTCTGTCCTCTATCGCCGTCACCCCCAGAAGCTATAAATCATGCAGGTTAAAATTAGTTTTTAATATTCCTGGAGGACACTGCTTATATTACATACATGGGTGGAGTACTGTAAGCATCCCCCTGGCCTTCCCTTTAACAATGTCACCCAAACATGCCCATATCAACCAGGAAGTGATGTAAAACGACCACAAAGAGACAATAAAACTACAAACTATGAAGAGATGCCAAACAGCTTCAAAGAAGCACAAAGAGACTC
>JAOWBC010001052.1:19045956-19064072 GCA_028566105.1 Hypoplectrus providencianus | reverse complement strand
GCAATTTTACCGTAACTTGGTTCGAAACTGACAGCTTTGCACAGGTGAGACCCCCGTGTGGGCAAGCCACCAACACCACAACACTATCAAGATCAAGGGGGCTTGAGAGACACTTTCCATGTGACAACAGAGTTGGACAGTCAGAGTTAAAGACAGGAAAACAATACAAAGAGTGAGAGAAACAAAAGAAGGAGAGAGGTTAGGACTGAAAGCAGCAAGACATGATGAGCCCCCCTCTGCTTTTATGTGCATCAATCTACTGACGCAGTGTCAAAGGAGAACTCAAAGTTGTATGTTAGTTCTCTGTGAGCGCGATTACTCTGAATTAGGTCGCTGATACCTCTGCAACAGTGGACTTTCTACATTGAGCAGTTGAAGGTAGGCTTGAAGCTAATGTTCACGTCTTAAGTGTTTGGACTATGTTTGTAGGTGGCTGATGGACTGACTGGAGGAAATGGTTTAGGTGTTAGGGACCAAAGAGACCATGGTTTTTACACATACTCTCCTATTCTCTTGTGCTTATCACAGTCTAACAACGCAATGTCTTCTACAGTGGTTAACTCTGTAAACGTCTGGAATCAATAATTACTTTTCATGGTGCTTAAATACAGAAAGAATTGGCTCGGCTTTTCGGTCTTATGTTATATATTTATAAAATTAATTTATTGAAAACAGTTTACCAATTTTTTTTTGTTCGATGTATTTGAAGAACCGAAGAAGAGGAAGTATGACTACTAAATATCAAGACAATCGAGAAGGAAAGTCTTTTCAGATAACGTGTTTCTATTGTAAAACCTCTTTGTCCAAAGGGGGGATGAAATTATTACACTTTTCAAATACATATATGACAAATAAGTGAATAGCTATTCAGCATACATAAGTTCATGCTTATTTAATCATTATTGATGTGCAATTGTACATTGTACTAATGAGTTCTCTTTACTCACAACATCAATTTTATGGGTTCTTTCTGTCCCTCTTTGCAAAATATACATGTACAAAACCTTTAATTGTGATGGGTTGCAACACCACATGAAAAACTATTTTCAACAATCAAGTTATTACGATCCTCCTTTCCTGTCTTCGTGTTAGGGTGAGGGTGGCACTATAACTGAACCATCCCCAGGACAAGAAAGATAGTCAGATCCATGCAACCATCTGTGACATCTGATCATTGTAATTAAATTGCAGGCAGTGCTGCAGCAGTCCAATCCAACCAAGCATTTAGCTAGTAGTAGTTAGCCTGTTGTATCTAGTAGTAGAGCCTTTAGCACCAGAGCTCAAAGCTCGCGTAAACAGGAATTCAGATACCAGATTGCTCTATGTTGTCGCTATGATTTGTTGAAAAAGCATACGTTCTATAAATCTGTGGATACTACACTGAAGTATCATTAGAAAACATGTGAAGCATCCATATTGCTGTTTACAGCATTGCTGTTTACTTGCTCGCTACTGGTTAGAGGATTAATGCTCTCATTGCCTTTAGTTTAGTTCAGCATAAGTAACTAGGTAAGAATAGAATACAACAAAAAAAGCACATTTTTTTCCAAAGGGACAACAAACTTTAGCAGTGCCTCTTTCCCATACCCTTCTTAGTTTCCCTTTTGACTCTGTGGCCAATTATCACTATTAACTGTTTTATTAAATGAGAAAAAAAATGTCTTGATTTTTGTCTAGTGCTAAATGTCAAATCTAAAGGCTCTACATGGCACCATTTGAACAGGTTCACCAATCACTACGAGCCCACAATTGCTTTTGGTTACCATTTTAGATGAGAGTGATATGAAGTCATCAGTATCTAGAAGCAAGTGTATTTTCCAGGTACTTTACATTTCAGATATAAAAAGTGTTCTGAAAAAAGATGGTGCTTTGTCTTATTAGTACTGCCTTATAAAGAATGCATGCATTTACTGGCAACTCAGGCTGAGAATTGTGAAAAATTCTTTTATCTCCCAGGAGAGCATTCATTTATTCAAATTTTCACATTGGCAGTTTACAAGTGACATGAACTTTGTAAACTGACATAGGAAGCCTCAAACTCTTCTTATGGGTAGTTATTTTAACAATAGCTGCCAGGGTGCACAGCAACACAACAGCAGATGGTATAGTGTGAGAAAACGGATAGACATAAAAAGAAGAAGTTTGAAAGTTCCTTACTAAAAAGCAGGCGGGCTATAATTAGTCAATAAGAAACAGGTGCAAATGTGCAGCGGAGTAGAGAGCAGGCTCAGCCTCAAGAGAGATTTCACTCAGGAACCCTCTCTTTGTTTTTTTATTTTCTCGCTATCTTCTCCCTTTATGATTAAAGTTTCTCTCTTCCTGCTGTTGCTTTTTTGGGGTTGCTCGGCTTTGCGAGAACATGCACACCTGCATACTTGTGTGTGACACAGACAAACAAACACATAGGCGCTTTGGGTCTACGTTTCATGCTGGGCACAGGCTTGAATATTTTTAACCTGATGTGAATTCTCACCGCCGCATACAGGCGACTGGCTTCTTTGAAACTTGTTTTGATGCTTCTGGCACAGTCTGGCTGGCACACAGGATTATATGGACAGTGAATATGCAGAGACTTTTTTGGTAATATAAAAAGAGAACTTAAGAGGACACTAAATTATCATTTTTGAGGTAATAGACCATGAAGTTATGGTTTGTGCTTAGGTTCCTCATTTGTGAAATCCTGACAGTTTATTTCACAGCTTCTTTGAGAGGTATCACATGCACCATAAAGTGCTGTTTGATGTCTGATCAGAAGTGAACTTATCAGCTACCGTGCTGTTCGCAAGAATAAGGTGTGAGGGAACATCAATGAGTTAAATGGCGTGTGTGTAAGCTCAATGTGTGTGTTTCTCTGTATATGGGTGCATGCACAGAGAGGGCCGGTTGTGGTTTCAACACAGTGTTCATCTATCTTGCACAGCTTCCCATGAAACCACCCACAAACCCACGCGAATGAAAGCGAGTATATTAAAAGCAGCCAGCATTCCTCTCAGATTGGTTATTCAAAATAGCTTTCTGTTCGATTTAACCTTCTGCCTTTTGTAACTAAATCGAAAGACTCAAACTGACCACCTTTCTTCTTTGCAATGAAGAAGAGTGAAGCGAAGTAAATAGATTTAAATAAAAAAATGGAAATGGGGAAAAAGTGACACGGTGGAACAGTTCATTAAAGAGGAAGATAGACACAAAGCTTTGTCATACACTTGATAGCTAAAAGCTGTATATACAGTTTAACATTTGTATTTGATAGGCTGAAATTATCACCTCTCCACTTAATTGGGTACAAGAAAACCTACTCTGGAAAAACAGAGAGTGGCTTCTGCGTAATTGAAAGTTAAATTTAGATTAAATTTGGGATTAAACTAATCTGCCCAAAGTGAGCTCTCAACAAACGTGGTGCACATCAGCAATGTACCTATTGTTAGAAATATGGAACTATGTATGATTGTTTTAGCATGAACTCAGTGCTGTCCAGGTCTGTATATAACAACACATTCACTATCAAAGACAATCTTCTTTTTCTGCTTGTTGCCCCCTCATATTTTCTCATGTGGTGTAGACAGGAATGACGTGAAGTGAGGTTAGGACTGGGTTGTGAGCGCTGGAGGTGTTAGACAGTGTTAGGTACAACTGAGTGTGCTGTAGTGTTAGAAACATCTGCCGCTTTTTTGTATAAGTTTCTTTTTAAGTAACCCAGCCTTACTTTTACTGTACTGGCTTTGAACTAGGGTTTACACAAACACATAAGTGCATTTAAATCCCCACATTTACAGTAATTATAAATATTTCCATTTTCTTTAGCACCTCAGCACATCTTAATTACATCTTTTAAAATGAAATTCAACACCAACTCAGGAGTAATAAGTTAGTATTAGCCTATAAGACTTGTATTGTTGCCTTTTCTAAGGATTACACTTCTCAGCGTTAACCATTCTTGACTTCATTATTTTTTCCCTTTATAGCTGACTTCTGTAAAAAGCTTTCCAATCATCACTGCATTCAAACATACCACAGTGCTGTCATTGAAAACAAACCAAGATAAGAAAAAGGTAAAACACTAACCAGAGAAGTCTACCATTATTCAAGAAGGAAGTATCTGTATGACACAGGCTTGCCCACAAGAGTAAAAACCCTCCTTTATTTTTCTTGATTTCAGGTCTTGGTTGGCTGTTACTCATTTCAATTTACCATGGAGTCCTTGTCTTCATGTCATCATGGTGGGCAACAACAAGTGGAAGAGGAACTGGTACGTAAGGGACCCCGTCGCAAAAGGGAGTTCATACCTGAGGAGAAGAAAGATGCCCTCTACTGGGAGAAACGTCGTAAGAATAACGAGGCAGCCAAACGGTCCAGGGAGAAGAGGAGGATGAACGACTATGTGCTGGAGACTCATCTCATGGCCCTGAAAGATGAAAATACCAGGCTTAATGCTGAATTAATGGCCATAAAGCTGCACTTTGGCCTGCTCCACCCTGCAGTCTACAATGCTCAAAGTAACCAACAACATATCCACAGCAACACCCAGCCAATCACTGCCACGAGCTCACACCACCAGTCCCTTCAGAGGGACTACTACTGGGTTGGTGGAGACTCTTCTGTTATGTCAAGACCCCAACCATCTCGCCCTGTATTCATCCCTGCATATGCCCTCCATAAAATGAGAGGCTATTCATATTTGAACACGGCCAGTCCTACCGCCTCTGGCCTCCTCACTCCTCTTGTCCTGCCACGAGGTCTACTGCCCACCAATTCTTCCCACCCTGGAGCTCCCCTACTGAAGCCTATACCTACAAGAGCTGCCTCAGATGAGGAGGAGGAACAACAAGTCCCAGGGATATTGTCTCCATCCTGCCCTGCTCCACCTCAAAAAATCCCCTCCAGAGGAAACAGAAAATACTCTTCAGCCAGACAATACATTTCCGATTGATGGTCCAATACACGGACTGTATATAAAGTTGGATGACATGTCATTGCCAAAATATCCCAGGTATGGGCACTGCCATCTCATGGTTATTTGGAGCCAGAGTCTGTATATTCATATTTAGGCATTAGTCGCAGTATCACCATTGTGTCTTTTGTGAATTCACCTATCAGATTTTAGCATTGGATTTTGGATCATGGCAGAAAATAAGCTCTGCAGCAAACACGTTTCTGATGATTACACACCTTGAACTTGTTTATTAACATTTATTTTACAAGCTCGTATTAACCACAGACCTTATTTCAGGCATTTAACCAAAAACCCAATCAAAATCCTCATTGAGTTTAAGAGGTTTGACCCCATGAGGCTAAAATACTAACTGTCTTCCAGGTTTAAGAACTCATTCCTTTGGCACCCCTTTGGCTATATTTCCCTTATTGCAATCGCAGTTGCAAACATGTGGTTCATCGTTGGGAAATGGTCACAAATTGGATATGATAGACAATGAGACTACATGGTTTGTTATGAAATCATTCAACATTGACTCCTAGGTAAAAGTCCTGCATTTGTTTGACCATCCTCCTGCAGCCACAGACTTTGATAAGGAAGATTTTTGTAATACGCAACAAACATGCATTATCCAGGGGAAAAAATGTTTCCATCCAGACATAATTGACAAAGCAGTTTAATTTCATGGGAAACATGTTATGGTGCCATCATGTCGCTCATTTTTATATACAGCCAATGGTCTCATACAAAAGGGTGTAGAGAACAATTTTATCCACCGAGAAACTGACTCTTAATAACGATCCACATATTGTTAAATATTCCTGTTGACCCTCTAACTTGAAAACCTTTATTTTTGTAAACTAATGGTGGGTATTGTGTTCAAAGAAGCACCGTTTAATATTTCTGAAGGAGCGTAAACCTTCATACTCTACATGTTGGATACTGATCGTTCACACTGAACCACATGAAGACAACATTTCGCCCATAAAAGAAAAAGCCAGTAGGCGTTTGAGTAGACTCTATTCACGTACAAATTGCACGCCCTGCAGTGCCACAAAAATAGAGCTCTGTAGCTTCTTCAGCTCCTCTTTGGTTTGTATGTGTTTGCTGTGTTAAAGTTAAGTGGTCTTTTTTACATGCATAAATGTTTAGCATAACTGTGACAGAACAAGATGTGTGTCTTATATCCTTTGTATTTTGTTTATGAATGAACATTATTTGTTATGTACATCTGTTAACCATCAATTGGAGTCTTGACTAGATTCATGCAGAATTAAATATTTCCATCCTTTTTTCCCCATACAGCTGAGCCAAATTAAAATAAAGCTCAAATTCATGATGCATTTCTTTCGTCTTCTTATGTAGGCAGAAAAAGTACCCTTTATCTATACTGTGGCCACAATGTGTTTGAACCTTCCAATATTTTGTTAGCTAATCTTTGGTATACCATTGTGTTGAATATGTTTCACATAAAAAGATTAAACAATTTTATTTTATTTTTAGGTTTCATATTTTGTTTATTTTCTCTTTTTTGAACTTTCCCATAAAGACATGCATGGCTCATTATTGTCGTGATTCCACTCCATTGTATGGTTTTGCTCATTTTAAATCAACACACTTCACCATTTTGTTTTTCATTGCAGATAGTATCGGTTTAGTGTAGGCTCACTGCCTTATCGACAATGTTGCTAAACCATTGAGGAATGTCTGTAGCCTACTTATGCATATTAATACAAATGCATTAAAAAAATGTCTGATGTCACAGCTGTAACAATTCTCCAATTCTCTCCGACCAGTCATCAGGGGTCTAGATTGCTTTAAATCCAACATTTAGTATCTGCTCAGTTTGCCTGGAACTTCAACAATGGCATTAAAAAAATAGTATCATACCATTCCTAACTTTAATACTGGAAAACCAAAAGGGCGAGTCAAGTTGAGTAGAGTTTAGCTGCATTATGTTGTGGGAAAATGGCTAAAAGCTGAAAAAAAGCACTCCTCTCTCCCTCTGTAACCCAAAAACTGATGTTCAAATCACCATGTTGCTTGCTTTCCCAACAATGAGGACATAAAAGCTGTGTCTCTAAACAGAGGCCAGCTCCCACAGTAATAAAGCCTTGGAAAGACTGAAGGCTTTTGTACTTCAGTATTATAAAAATGCAGTCCTTGGTCGAGAGAAGTAAAAGTGTTGCACTCTGTAACAGAGACAGTAGCTTGCTGCTCTTTTCTTCCAGTTGGCATCTGTTGTTTCTTTCAGTGCATTTGTGAGTCAGCAGCACCCCAGGCTACAGCAGGTTGCTGGCTTTTAGCCTGACAGTGCTGGTGGCAACATTGCTGCTGGCCAGGCAAACAGCCAGTAATGCTGGCTGAAAGACAGACTCAAAGAAACAGTCAGTGCCAGTCCAGTAATTAGATAGCAGCTGACAACTGATTAAGTGTTTTTTAAATGCAGCCTAATGTTTTTGTTAAATGTCAGGAATGCTATGACTTATCAGCCTGCTCTGGTTATGACTATCAAACATGGCTGATGGATATTTAAACGATCAATGATACATTAGTCAGTACAAAAACAAGTAGACTGTGAATAAACACACACAAACAACAAAGAAACATCTATACTCACTTCTTAAATGTTCAGTTTTTTTTTCTAATTTAGCCTAATCTTTTTTCTAATTTCAATAGGCGGTTTGTCTCTTTGAAGGCACAGGTAGTGATATAATTTTTTTGGTGCCCCCAAAAAATAGAGAAATTATACAATAAAAAAAAGTAAAATGAATTGTACAAAGATATATATCAAGCAAAATATATTAAATATGTTAAAGCAGTGCCCTTATATTATCCAAGTTATTTCCTCAAACTAAGCTAATATTACTGGATGCTGATGATAGTTTAACGCTAACAGTTCATTAACAGAATTTATGTGGTAGAAAAACTCAAGTACGTTTGCCAATTCACTTTAACTTTAATCCTCAAACAGTTGTCAATTAGTAAATCTGTTTGGTATTGTAGGTTAAACAGGTAGCATACTGCATAGCATAGTGCTAACTGTTAGCTAGCTTGCACAGACCGAAGCTGGATTACTAACCTTAGCCAGTTCGGTACAAACTTCTGTCGCATGAAAATGTCGTTGTAATTATGCCGGAGTGATATGTACTTACACTTGCGAAGGTGGTCCAACTGGTCATGCTGGTCTTTTACAGTAAATGGGTTTTTTTTTTTTAATCAACTGAAACCAACTATCATGGAGTTGTAGTGAACTCTTGGAGGAGCAGGGAGTACCGTTTACCTCATTAGCATGTTGTCGACAAGGAATTACCGATCAACCGGTAGGAGTCGCTTATGTAACCGAGTGAAACAGTGTTTGCCTTTGGTGTTGGCTGCTGAATATTTCTAGCTTGTCAAACTAAGCCGGGGATTTTCATGAAGTACATGTTCTGCAAAATCTGCTTGTTTTTCTGGAAGAAAAAAAAAAAAAAAAGTTTCATGTTACTGCTAAGTTGGCTGCTTATCTATAAATAATGTTTCAAATCTTTTTTTTCTCTGTCCACTGGTTATTTGTGGATCATTGGCAATATTTCTTGACCCCACTTTGTCTCCTTTGATTCCTTAATTATAAAGTCACTAAGATGTTTAACTGCCATTAATTCATCCATTATCTTAATTCAATGTAGATTTAACCACAGTTTAAATCCCTCTTGGCAATTCACTTCAGAGAGATTCCCAAAGGTCTACATTGCCCAAAGCAAGCAAGCATTATGTTCCTTATTAAACAGAATTATAATATAATATGAAGCCATGGCAGTAATCCAGTGATGTGCCTGATGAAGATACTTGTATCCACCAACAGTTGTAATTGTGCTTTTGTTTCTTTTGCAAATGTTGCTGTTTATAGGCTGCTGGGTTTTAACATGAATTAAACATTCAACATTTTGTTTACAATATCTGTCAGTCTTCAAATTTTGAAACAATTTAATGTGGCGGCTCACCCTGCACCTCACCACTCACAACTAAACCTTGAAACGCATTACTCAGACTTCAGAAACCAAAACTGAACTTGACTATAAGGTTCTAAGTTGCAAATTCAAGAAATCAGTTACATAAAATCCAGGTCATTGAATTGATCCTGGCACACTTGAGTCATAATGAAAGGTAGGTAGACTTTTCACACTCAGTGTATTGAGGTTTCATCCAATGTTAAATACATCATCATAAGTCCTCAAGAGTGGATTTAAAAGAAAAAGAAAAACAAATTAAGTGACTGTTTGCAGCAGCTTATGTCCTAATAAAAAGGTGTGACTTCTTCTTTGCAGGTGAAATGTTTGTTTGACAACTGCTAACCACTACGATCCCATTTAGAGCACTGCGTTGCAAAATGTGTGATTAATACCCACACACACATGCATAGACCCTGTTTCTCACACAAACACACTGAGTTACATCACTTCAATCAAGCATCAACATTTCCATCGTATGGCTGGAAATAGCATTGGTGAAGCAGAAGTGGAGTGTCTCGGTGTTAAAGTGCATTCTGACATAATTTCCTCTCTTCAAAAAAATAAAAGAAAAGCTCAAGGGGAGGCGTTCAGAGCTATGTGCACTTTACTGCTGCTGCCTACTGCAAGCAAATGAAACAAGTTATTAAATAGTAAAAAGCAAGGGCAGACTCCATTGCAGTGTCTAATTTTGCAATTTCACAGTCTAATGTTGGTGGTAATGCTTGGTTGATGACACATCTCTCAGTGGCTCATTTGAAATGTGACACATGTTAATTCCTGTTTAGAGAGACAGACTTTCAACCTCTGTCTCAGCGACAATCAAATCTTAAGAGGGAGGGAGCTGTCTGACTTTAAAGAGCATCTAGAAACTGAAAAACTAAATAACTCAGTGATTTCTGGTAAGATGTTTGTTTAAAGTGACATCATTTTCTGATCAAAATTTAGTCATGTGATCATGACAAGAACAGTTTGTTTCTCAGAAATAAGCAATACCAACCTACTTACCCTCTCAGTCACTCATATCCACATAAAGTAAGCTTTCAGGAGATTCTTGTTGATATACTGTACATGTTTTACAGTAATTTGCTTCAATTTCAAAATAATGCAGACATTATGTGAGTGGCAAATAGGAGGAGATATAATATTTTGCTGTCACTGTACAGTATTGTAGGAGAAACCTGAATAACAAATGCATCAAATACATTTAAAAGGTCCTATCATGAAATGTATGCAAATGACGAGCCCATCTGGATTACTTTAATTTAGATAACAAGATAAAGATTTAAGTGACACATTACAAAGTCAAAGGCATATTCTACAGATCATGTGCAAAAACTATGCTGGTGCGGAAGGTGATATCACACAACAGATATACAGATGAGTCATGTTTTGGTGTGGGTGGGTGTATGTGTGACAAAAACCATGAGAACAGTGTAAGTGCTTGACCCCCACACTAGGGGGCACTTTCCTGGCATGGTCTGGATCCACTTGTCATCATTTTAGAGGGAAGGGTCACAGCTTTTGGGTTCAAAGTTTCTTCATCGTTTGCTGAAACATCTTTTGAGCTGTCTGTTCCGGGCTGGTAACACCGCCGCCCACAGGGCATGAGCTGCCGATCAGTGGTTTGACGACATGATGAATGAATCATATGCTGTGGCCTTCAAAGTGACTAACTAAACCCTCACTGAATCGCCATATTAAACAGTGTTTTTTATTTTTTTCACAAGATGAGAGAAAAATCTTTTGGAAGAATGATGTTCATGCCTCCGGTGGAGTAACTGATCTGATCTGTGCCGATGATCATGGAAGCTTTGTCACACTTTACAAAGACACTTTCAAATGCAGGACTTCATGGTCTGTTAAATCACCTCTGTACAAAAGGAATAATTAACCTCCAGTCATGGTTTGAGACATAAAATACCCTGCTTGGAATAGTAACAGATCTAATCTGTTTTTTTCCCCACATGTTTTGTCCTCACTCATTGAAAAGCTGCTAAGGGGCTGAGTTTTACAAGTTATACTGGTCACAATAGATTCAGCCATTACAGCTAAATGAGTCAACAGTCAGAATCAACTAACACATTAAAGCACAAATGCCAAACTACTTTTATCTGCCCACAAAATCTCATTTATTTTTGTAGCCTGTGTTTAGATGAATGCATAGAAAATTAACAACAAGAACGTTCCTTGTACAGTATATGCAGTGACTACGTTAATTAACTTGAGTGAGTAAAGACATTGTATCTTCATGTGTAATGTTAATAGGACATCCAACCATCTGATTTAACAGATTTTTAAAAATATGACAAACCCCTGGAAAAAAAAAAAAAAAAAAAAAAAAAAAACTAAATAAAAATTTGCAACCAAAAAAATTCACAGTGACGGGGTCACAGGTGTATTGTAGACTTTCATTCAACAATTCAACAGCCACCATATGGGATGACCAGATGACTGCTATAAAAATGGGACAGGGCAAAGACAGTATCATGGCAGATAACATAGCATGCTTTATAAACAGTGTGCTTCATTTTTATAAAACAGTACAATACAAAACAGTCTAGCACAATTTCCAGACACAATGGTTTCCATATTTACAGGATGAATTCAGGAAAAAAAAAAAAAAAGAATCATCAGCGGTTTACATTTCTAAAATGCAAACAGGAACCATAGCTGAAGTCACATCGGTCAGGTAACATATTCACAGTTCATTATTAATAATTCACCAGTGTGAGTTTAATCTATAAAAAATATTGTGCAGTGAAAACAGGGATGAATACAGACAATAAATAAATGGGAATTCTCTTTATCATGCCCACATAGTGTCATTTAAAGGGCCAGCTCAACCCAAAATCAAAAGTTAATAGTTTTCTCTTACCAGCTGTGTTACTCATCAGTTTAGTTTGGCGTTTTTTTGGTGGGAGTTGCAGAATATTTTAGCTATCAGACTATGAAATTGAAGTAGATGGTATTCAGCTTGGAAAAAGAGAAAAAAAACACTAGAAAAGCAAGTCTCTCTCCAGAAAACGCAGGCCTTGTTGTGAGCAGTTTCAAGTTGGACTTTCCTAGAGAGAACATTTCCTATGAAACTGCTCACAACAAGGCTTGTGCGTCATCATGTCTATTTGGGTCACGAATTCTGGTAAAAGACAATGTTGTTGAGTTATTTGAATGTATTGTGATGCTTTGGGTACCACAACAGAAGTGGAATCTAGCTCCATTACATTGGAGAGAAGGACGGCATCTCTGAAGCCACTATGCAACAATCTAGACTGATAAATAGCACTGCAGGTAAGATAAAACATATGAGGCTCAACTGTCTTTTAAAGTTTTACTCCAAAATTTAGTTTCACATCAATACAACTGGATGCAGGTCAGCCCTTTCTTCACCTCACAACTGCCTTTGGGTTACTGGAAGAAGATGCTCACTATTAGGTCTACAGACTGGAGAGGTCAAATCCTATCTCTCTCTGTAAATTTTAATGTGACAGTCAGTTTCATCTCTGGCCAACAGAGGGCAGCACAGCAACACTGTTAGAACTGCAGTCATTAAATAGACAAGAAGAGTGGAATTAGTACCACGTTGTTAAGTTAGAGATCACCAGGCAGACCTTAAGCTTTACATTTACTCAACTACATACTGGAGGCAAATATTATACTTTACCTCCACAACAGACACATTACTTTTGATTTAGATCACTAATTCAGAATACCCTATAAATCAAGTAAAAAAAAAAGTTAATGTATTATTACAGATTCAGCTAACCTGCACTTTCAAAAGTATTTAAATTAGCTTCACTGCAACATCGACTATTATTATTATCAAATAATATAATTTATATTATTCTTAAATAGCCCAATCTGCATAATCAGTACTTTCAGATCTGGTATAAGATATTTTGATGCTAATACCTATGTACTTTACTTACATAATATTTTGAATACAGGACCTGTATTTTAAAGCTTTTTGAAACAGTTGTATTAACTTTTACTAAAGCAAAAGATGTGTGTACTTCTTCTACATCTACAGCACTGACCGAATTTACCACGATTACTTTTAAAGACCCAAAACACACATGCCATGGCTAATTCCTGTCAAGAACAAAAAGTTTTACATTCTATGTAGTAGAAATTGTAATACCTCACAATCATCAGCAACTATTCTACTTCGACCTTCACAAAATGCTATACAGCTGCCTTATGCAGCATATACTGTTACAAGGTAGCATCCAGCCTGTTGTATTATAGAGACAATATGTTCCTAAGACACCTTTATTCTCTGTCCTCTCTGGCTCAGTTTCATTGTGACCTTTGTTCCAGTCTTCAAGTTTCTTTATCCCATTTGCATTTCCCTGCTGTGTGTCTCAAATACATCGAGGTCCTGAGGAGAACCCACTTAACTCCTTCCCCTGCTGATCGGCCCTGCCTCCCTGCTGTTAGCCCAAAATAGGAAAATGAACTGAAACCTGATGTAAATGCCCTTCATGATTTGTTGTCTGAGCTTTGGGAACTGGTGGCATGATATGGTGGTATCAATGGTGTGAAAAAAGATACTATCAGTAGAAGTACAGTGGGACAGAAGAAGCAGATTGATCACTAAACAGGACTATAAACAACCACAAAGAGCGCAATGTCAATGATTTCAAAATATATAGTACATCCTATACAGTATATATCCTACATATATGGTATGTTTAATCAACTCTGGGATTAATTCACCCCAACAAATGTATAATTTACAAATAATACATCAGTAAGAAGCCAACTATGTACACACGCTCATGGTTTACACACTGTTCTCCTCCACTGTTTATACCTACACCTATAAAAGTATGCACTGTTTCCATGTAAAATACATGTGATTGTGAGCTAGGACCGGCAGGTCATTACAACCCATACTGTTTCCTGTTAGGTGGCAACTTCTGGGGGCCATCGAAATTATGACTTTAGCTAAAGAGGGGAATCAAGGCTCAAAAAAATAAAATAAAAAAACTATGAGGAGAATGGTGTTTGTTTCCAGAGTGAAACCAAAAGTCAACTTGTTATTTCAGTGACTACAACGTCCATTTATTTCAACATGCAGATGCATCCAGAGGTAGTTATTTCAACCCAAACTCTGATCTTTTACTTCACTTTACCAGCTTCTCTTCCAGATGTTTAAAACTGGCACCATGAGACAGTTTAAGCATAAACAGCATAAACTAGAATCTAAATATTTCATACGATATATCATACAAACTGTTGTGCATCGAAACAACTAGCAAGTGTGCATCTGCATGTACTGACGTGTCACCACACAAATGTGCATTAGGTCCTTTAATAGTAGCTTAACCTGTAAAATCCTGTTTTGTTTAAAACGGCTTTGATCAACTTTTTGTGGTATAAGATGAGAAGTAACCTCTCTCTTCTACCACAACATTGCATTGATATTAAATGGTGCTTTACGGTCAAACTGGCAGTGATGCAGAGTCTCTATATTTCTAATGTATTCTGTACAAATCCACCATCAGCAAAAAAAGCAGAGCTTTTATATTTATGTCACAAATAGTGCTTTTAAGCCCTGACTGTAAATAAGTCTAAATATGCAGTATATAGCTGGAACTACTCAAACACATTGGCAAGTCCTTGGCATTCATTGAGCACCACCCGGTTATAATGTATTCATGAGTTTGGAGAAAGAGAGCTTGAATCGCCTCAGTTGGAGCAGAAAGGTGAAGTCCTTTAAAGATGAAGGGGACGGAGTTCCTTGTAGAGGAGGAGGATGGAGTTGGCAAGAGATTTGTCGAGGTTAAAGACTGGAGGGACTCTGAGTGAGTTTGTTGTTTGGTCTTAAACAGTCTATTCAAAATTTTGAGACATCTTCCTACTTTTATAATCCAGATTTCCTCTGAACAATAATGTGAACACACAACAATGCAATACAAATATATCAAATCCATGCAGATCGCCCTTTTCTCTTATATACAGTTGTTTCAATAACAAAATCTTGTCCCAATAAAATGTCCTATAAATAACTGCATTTAGTGTTTTCCAAGCACAAAGGTCCACTCCAGGTCCCTGGGCCTTTAGCTTGAGACTGCATGTAAACAGCACAGAGGAAAGAATACTAACAAGAGAAATGGAGCCGAATAGTCAAATCATTTTCATGTTGAACTTGCGTGCCCCACCCTGTCCTCCACTAGCAGCCGGTCCATCCACCTTTCTGAAGGAGTACTCCACTGAGAAATTGTTCTTGTGCTGCCCTCTCCCTCGACTCCACACAAACAGCAGAATGAAACAGAAGAGGACCACCCCTAGGAACATGATACAGCCCATAGCTGTGGATATTAGGATGGTTTTAAGGTCCAGAGTAAACTTTAAGAAGACCCTGGTGTCATTCAGATTCGTGTCATTAAGGTCCCCAGCATAGTACGTGCGGTTGGCCATTAGGGCTGCATCTAGTGGCAGCCCGCTAACTGTGAGTGTTGCAAAATAGGTGTCGTTGCCACCAGCATTGCTGGCTATGCAGATGTAGGTCCCACTGTCTGTTACCTGAGCATACCGTATTTCTAATGTGCCCTCTGGTAAAACAGTTAGGCGCCCACTGCTCTTTGTGGTGATGCGGCGGCGCTGAGGAGAGATCCAGAATATCACAGGTGTCGGCTCTCCTTCCGCTCTGCAAATAAAAGACACCACCTGCCCCTCGCGGGCTGATACCTGCTGCAGCTTCCTGTTGCGGATTTTGGGTTTCTGGCAGGTGAAGTGATCAAAGAGAGCCGAGTCAGAGAAGGCGTTTAGAGCCCGTCCCTGCACCTCCACTGGCGTCATACACACTGGGGAGGCGCCGTCAAAATTGAGGGTCTTCCTACGCTGAAGGATCCACAACAAGCGGCAGTCACACGCCAGAGGGTTCCCGTCCAAACGCAGCGTCTCCAGAGTGTTGACAGACTGAAAGGCTCCCTCTTCCAGGGACACCAGGCTGTTAGTGGAGAGGTTAAGAAGACGGATTTGCCTTAAACCACCGAGGGCATATGGCTGCACCGCCACCAGATTTGTGTTTACCAGATGCAGCTCCTTCAGTCTAACAAGGTCCCGCAGCGCCCAGGACTCTAACACAGAGATGGGGTTGTGGGAGAGGTTGAGGCTGGTGAGGTGGGCCAGACTACGCAGGGCAGAGGTGGGCACGGAGGTGATGTTAGTGTGAGTGATAGACAGCCAGGATAAGTTAAGACCCTGCAGGCTGTGAGGGGCAATGTGCTCCAAGAAGGGCCAGTGATCAATTTCGAGACCCCGAAGGTTTCCCAGTTTACGGAAGTTCTGGTCCTCCAAGGCAGAGATGCTGAGGTAGCGGAGCCGCAGAACCACCAGGTTATGCAGGTAGGACAGAGACTGGCTGGACACGGATGTCAGGTTGCACCTCTCAATGGTCAGTTCCCTCAGCCCCACTAGACCCAGAAAAGCCTTGTTGGAAATATAAACTAAATCATTGTCTCCGACTTCTAGGTTTTTCAGACTTTTCAGGTCTTGGAAAGTAAAGTCCAAAAGAATTACAATCTTATTCCCACTGAGGTCCAGAGCAGTTAGGTTGGACAGACGTGAGAAGGCCCCCATGGGGACTAGTTTCAGTTGGTTGCCCCTCAGTGAAAGCGACTGCAGGTTCTGGAGACTAGAAAAAGCATTCGGTTCCAGGACGCTGATCATGTTCTCACTCAGGTCCAGCTTTTCAAGACGAGAATATGGAAGCAGATCCCCATGCTCTACCCAGCGAAGTTTATTCCCACTCAGATCCAGGATTTTGGTGTCCGCAGGGATGCCATCTGGCAGAGCGGACAGGCGTTTACCGAAACAGGACACAGTCTTGAGTTTTGCAATGCACTCACAACGCTGGGGACATCCTTGGCCCTGGGTGGGTGACACTGTGATCATCAGCAGCAAGAACAGGAAAGGCAGGAGCCAGCCAACATCCCGACCCAAGCTCACCCCCATGGCCCTGCTTTCCACTGCTTCCACCTGCTCCCGAATCACTGGGTGAGACACCTGAGGAAAGAGAAAGAATGGGAAAAGTAAAAGGGGAGGGCGGAAAGAATGAGAGGGATACACAAAGAGAAAAAGCAGTGAGACAACAAACTTTAACTCAATTTCCCTCCAACAGAAGCTATCAAACTCTCTGAATGACTGGAATTACTATTATAAACTCTAATTGACCTAGCACAGCGGCAAAATTAAGCTAGAGCTCCAAGATAATCCTCATAGGACTAAGTCTGTGTTCAGTTTGATTTACAATGGGCCACTTTGCTTTGCAAGCATTCAGGTTTTAAAAATCAGAAGCAAGTACACACAAAAGAATCCCCTAATAGCTATGAGTGTATTTTATATCTGATGGTTGTTTTGCTCTCTAGCTATTTCATGCATTGGAAATGAAAACAGGGAACCAGAAAAATGGAATATCTATTGTATTCATAAGACCTCATGTGAGACAACTTAAAATGCATGAAAAAGGAAAACAATTGAAGCCTCTCAAAAGCCTTTAATGGCTAATAGCACTGCAAATGGTCCATTTATACAGTGTGAGGAAGCAGAATATTAACAAAGTCCCTGCAGGAGAAATACCAGCATGAAAACAGGCTGAATAAAATATGACAGTGACACAGAGCAATCCAATCAACAGACTGGATCGTATAGCACAGTATATCCAGCCACTGTGTCTTTGAGTAAATGCCTGGCAAGGTCACCGGCCATAGCAGGAGGCTACGACTCAGTGCATCACAATAGCTCAGTCCATCACATCATCTGCATAAGTCTCTGAGGCATGAGGCTTACCATGAGGAGCCTGACCTGCCTATGGGTTTCATATGACACACACATGCACAATTCCAACCCTCTGTCTGCTGCTGGATGTTGGCAGCAGAGTGGTAATCCCTTCATAAACCCATTGTGAAATACCAACATGTGGGATAGATGGAAACACCCGAAAACAAATTCCACAGCATCGTCAATGTTGAGCAGTGAGTGTGTTCAAACATATGATAAGAGCAGTGAGTACTGTGAATATAACTAGTCCTCACATCAGGGAGTTATGGCAGTTAAATGAAAAATAAGCTGATAAGAACCACTGGACACACTTATCATAACTGTTCCCCCTTTACTTGCCACTTGCCATTATTTACAGAGTTTTAACAGACCCATTTATAATTGAGTTAATTCAAGTGTGTGTCATC
>JAOWBC010001052.1:19024848-19043079 GCA_028566105.1 Hypoplectrus providencianus | reverse complement strand
ACACACACACACACACACACACACACACGCACACATATACATGTGTCAGACATAGCCGGCTTGCACGCTGCCTTTCAGTCAGCCCACATTTTCTGTCACTCACTGTGGTCTAGCGAGAAAAAGGAAAAGCTTTTACTCTATCCAAAGGCAGAACCTGGGTGTGGTTCATGCTGTGTAAATATAAAAACGTGGCAGCTCAGGCATTACTCAACGTCGTACTTTGTTGATTCAAGAGATGAGAAGCAGGCTTCAGAGGTCTGCTAAGCTCCATCCTTTCTCACTACAAATGCAATGATGTTTTTCTATTCTTAAACTTGAAGTCTTCATCACCATTTGATGCTGCCTCAAGAGAACATCACTTGAGACAATTTATTAGACTTGGCCCGGCTCCCTCTGGAGCCACAAAAGGCTTTAAAAAAAGGCAATATGTGAAAAAATCTGAACTGACTAAAATGAAAAATCAGTAGAGTACTGTTTAACTATCGTTGAAGTCAGCACGAGTGACACAAAATCAGCAGAACACCATCTGAGGTCGACAGTAACTCTGTCTAGTAGACTAGACGACATGCCCTCTAAGATGTTCTGACATCTGAAAGTGCCTTCAGATATTTCTTACTAGGCTAAAGATAATTTTGTTTTCCATACAGCAGGTGGGCAGTGACTGAAACAGGAACCACAAACCTCCTCCTCAACCCAACACCCATCGCCCCCGCCTCACTTTTAAAAATGTCAGTCACATGGCCGGTTTTCCGAACCCATATCTGGTAGCATTCACTCACTAATAAGCCCAGAGGCCCCCGGCCAGCTGATGCATCACAGGTCAACAGCAGGTAAATAGAGCAGTGTGCACTCTCCTGTATACAGCTTGATCCCCCCTGTGGGCACCTGCAGCCCCACACAGAGCTGCTGCTGTCCAGGAGGCTACTGTTACCTGGTATGGAGCTGAAGTCAAAAATAACTGTTGTAATCTTCAATTACTCAACAGGATTACAACAGCGCGCTTCCCCGCTGACCTTGCAGGTAACAGGCATGCTGCTGAAGGCGACGAAAGAGCCGTTTCTCCTGAGAAAACAGTGACAGAACTCTTTGCTAGGTCCTCATGTTACATTTGTACTTGAACATTGACAGTGTGCGGTAAAGTTCAGTTATGTAAAAGCTCCCAGGATGTCTCGCAGGCAGAATCAATGTGCAGCTCTGTTATAAACTGGAATGTTCGGATCAGCTGCAAAAGGACAATACTGTAGGTGTTTAATGTTGTCATGGAGACGACTGCACCATCTCCCCCCCTCTCCTGCTCCAAACGCTCTTATTTTCGATGCCCGGTTGAAACACACCTGTCCACTTGACGCCCTCAACGAGTTTCCCGCCTCCGTGCGCTGACCCCGCCTGAGCATCACCAGCCACCTGCCTGCACAGCTGCTGCTCATTCGCTTATTAGCTCATCAGTAAATATCCAGGTTGATATTTTCATGAATACCACCGATGATTAGTATTGCCTAGTTGCTGAGGCACCTGTTTTCTTGCCTTTTTGTGCTGTTACTCCACCTGCTGCTTCTTGCTGTCTGCATTTGTTTCCTGTCACCTGCTGCCAAAAGACAGACGGCTTTCTGTAACTGTCAAACTGATGACTTATATATATAAATCATCGTCAGGATATACTGCAAACCGTCCAGCAGCATTGGGCAAGTCGTCAGTGACTTTATCTTATCATCTGGTTGCCAGGCAACATTTACTCATCCAGTACTTTCTATTAGAAAACCTGCCTGAAGTAATGTTCTATTCTGGAAATGCTTCAATATTTATACAGAGGGGTTGAATTGACTGTTCCTGTTAAGAGCGTTATGCTGTTTAGGCACTCCAGCTTTTTATATTCAGGCATCTCAGCTGTCAACAGACTGTAAACTTCTATAACTGACCGAGGGCTCAGTTGGGTCAGAGAGCTTGTTGGGCCTTTAGGTGCATTTTAGATTTGTAATTTCAAATTGTGTAGAAAAACACAAGACTGACATATTGACAAGGAGGAGAGAAGTTAAGCAACTGAGTATAAATGATTTTGTCGTTCTTATGGGCTATTTCATACTGCAATCAAGCATTGCTTGAAATGAAAACGTCACATTTTACTTTTGAAGTAGAAATGAACTTCATTAAACAGTACGAAATAAGAAGTTGCATTTCTCACACACAACTTTTCCACATTGTGTACATTTGAAGGTATGGATGTAGAATTTTGTTGGCTCTTTTGGCTCAGTGTTTGAGTTCTCCTCCACGGCTTCCATGTTACTGATTGGAAAAATAATTTGAATAATCAACATGGGCACAATTACATCTGTCAGAGGTTCTGAATATCAGTTAAAAACAACTAGTTAAAACTTATGCAAATGAAATTAAATATTCACATTGACAAAGACATTTTGCATCTTTGATTCCTGCTGAATTCACCTTTGGTGAAGCAGCCACACCAAAAACTAAGAAGTGTGTGTGGCTGACCCCACTTGGCTAACTACAAACCAGAAAACAGACTTTTATCCTTACATTAAAGATGACCTGCATGCAAAATACTCAAACAGCTAAATGGATTTCAGTCTGGACTGTCACAACCCTCACATTTCAGCTGGCAGTTAATTGTTGTACAAATACTTTAGAACAATGATTTAACTGTGCTGCTGTGGTTGGCTTTGCAACTTAAAACTAAATGATGTAGATTTTAAAGGTGGCTCATCGAAATGCAATTGTTATTGTTATTAGCAAGTAGTGTCAGTTAATCAAATCATATATTTACCTCCACTTTATTCTTAGCTCAGAGCGCATCCACAGGTCCCTCTCTTTCTTTCACAGACACACACTCACTATTCTCATACTCTACCTGAAATGTCCCTGAAAGCAGCTTTATTACTCTTAACATAACATGAACATGATGTCAAATTTGTTTCCATCCAAACACTGTATGTGAGTAAGTAGAATGATAAGACCAGCTTGATGGAAGCAACAACTCCAGCGTTAGTTTCCCCAGAGCTGTCAGACACAGCGGTGTGTGGAGACTCGCTGCTATAAATCAAGAGAGCTGGTATTGGCATCTCTCTGTCATCATTTATCTTTTCCTTCAGAAAGCAAAAAAATCAGTCTCATAACAGCAGAAGCAGAAAAATATGTCCTGCAGCTCTTTGTTTTCATGGGGTTTTCTTGACAGTGTAACGTTGTGTTCAGGTAGCAAACCACCATGTACGTAGGAGCTGTGACAGGCCTAATTCGGCGATGATACATTTTATTATTATATTTATTTTCTATTATACCAACCCTTTACTTTTCCTGCCAGGCATGGCAAATGTGCTGAGAAAACAGCCTTCGAGCAAAAACTGTGTGCAGGGTTGTCCTTTAAACCTTTATTAATGTAACATTTACATTGTTGCAGAAGCGTATGAGCGTAAAGGAAAGACGCATGGATACATCAGAGCATGAAACTCACTCTGTAAAATCACAACGGCTTGATTCAGCCTACAAACATTGTCCTCCACCAGGAACTAGAGAAACAGACACAAACTGTGCTGCCGTGACAGTGAGAGACAGAATGTGAGCACAGATCAAAGACGATGACTTCATACTGTTGTTGTCTCCTCTTGAGAGGCTTGAAACCGCGAGTCACACTTGCATTGTGATACAAATTTTCGGTGACACGTTTGCAACAAGGAACAAATTCTTGTAGCCTGAAGCATATAAAAACTTAAAAGGGAATGTTTCTGGTTTAATAAAAGCCAAAGCACAGAAATCCTCTGCTGCCATATGACTTTAGTCAAAAATTCTTTCACATGTTTGGGTGTGCAAGCGAGTGATGATTCCCATTTACAGTAACATTTAGTAATAGTTAAGTAACATCGGGTATTAAAATTTCATTGGAGAACAGCTCCACATCTTTTCTCCCCCACTTGTTCGTATGAATAAACCAGTGCACGATATTCAGGGCACGTCTGGGTAATGGCAGTCATGTGTAATGATTGCCATGGTATCAACAGTAAGCAGTCTTTAGTCAGGATTTGATGGAAACAACTGGGAATATGATGTTATTAAATTTTCATTAAAGAGAGGAGCTGTTGTTGATGCCCCATTTTTCATGATGTCGTTCAGTAAATAGCAGCTGCTGATGCAAACAGAGGTGATGATTAGTTATTAGTGCCACTCTCTTATTTTCTCCTGAATGTTGTCTCATATGATTACATTTTAGAAGAGCCAAAAGCAGTTGCAGTCCGATGGCCATAAAATAAAAGTGAGCAGAAAGTTATCCAGAATATACATGCATTTTCTCAAGCCCCCCTGGACTGTACTTTATTGAATTTTTCCACTGGAAGGGCACTTTATGATGTCTTATCTGCCATTGGAGCATTCAAATAGGCACAAATGTGGACAGAGTCAAAGCAAACATTTATTTTATCATGTGCTGGTTTCAGAGGTTGCACTGACCATCAAGACGATGCCGGAGGGTTTTGTGTTCAAGCAAAACCAAATGTACCTATTTGACAATATTTCAGGTTTAAACCCTCTCAGAGGATGTCAATTCTTGCGAATTGTCTGATGTAAATTGGTAACACTGGTGTTTTCGCAAGTATATGAACCAGTTGTAAAAATGTCCCCGCTGTGACATTCCCAGGGGCTGCACAATGAAAAGTAACTTATGATTCCTTGAGGCTTCAAACCTAACCTTTTTATGGTGGAGCATGAAGGATGAGAAAAGGTCTCGCACAGCTGGAGGGAAAAAGCTACTTTTTGGTCTGAAGGCACGACAGTAAATACTACTGTAACATTTCACACAGAGCAGCACAGGGTCAGCTGTGGAATGTAACTAAGTACATTTACTTTTACTAGAGTATTTCTATCTTATTTACTTCTACACCCCTCCACTTTGAAGGTAACATTGTACTTTTTACTCCATCACATTAAGCCGACAGCTGTAGAGATTTTTAGGTCAGGATTTAACATAAAACATGACACATTTAGAATTATTACAAAATTACCTAACCCCTAGTAATATTTACTATATTGTGCCCTTTCTGCTAACATAGATGCATTAATACACATATTCCAATAAACTGCTAATAAATTACTCCATTCTGCATAACATAACTTTATTTTTTTATACTTTATGTACATTTTAATGCTGATAATTTGTAACTTAAGTAACTTTTGAATGCAGGACTTGTAGAACAGCATTTACCACACAGTGTGGTATGAGTATTTAACTGAAGTAAGGCATCTGAATACTTTCTCCACCGCTGACAGCGAACAGGCTGTTGCTGGGGTTGTGTTTTATTATTCTTTGGCCTCTGTGCAGACACTCACCTCACAGATATCACTGACACTGTCACTAGGCAGCATGAGTTAACTCAGTGCTTTTTTTAGTTTAAGATTTAGATCTTTGTGCTACAAAGTTAAAGATGATTATCAATGGAGTTTGATTCATAATCATTTAATTCCTGAAGGTGTAAGTCATCACATATCAATAACAGTCATTTATATCTCCTCAGGTTGTCAAGGTCTCACCAGCAACATGAGCATCCTCCTGAGCTCCGGAGGCAGAGAGAATGAGCCGGCATTCAAATGTTCTCTGACCAAAGCCCAATTACTGTCCGAAACACTGCATATACCCAGGGAGTTAAAGACGGAGCGTGAGAAGTGAGGTCTTTGAGCTTAGAAAAAAAAAGCCAAGCGCAGGTTAGATAGCACCAGAGCCTAAATTAGACAGTAGAGTGGGCTGTGAAGCTGCAGGGGCCGGGGGCTCAGAGAAATGTTCTGCCTTCTTCTCTACACCCTGCTCCCCTCACCACCTCCCTCTGCATAAACCACTACTTCATTTATTTCTCAGACTGCCCTTACTCCAGCCGTACCTCCTCTCCAGACTCGTTTTGTTGAAACAGAAGCCATTAGGGGCTTGAAAGACAGCATATTACGCTAATGGCCCTTATGCAAACGCTGTCCTTCTCGGCTATTCAAAATAAAAGATCGCGAGGCCCCCACATGTTTCGACATGAGGCCATTAGGAAGGGATCAGACTGAGGGCACGGCCAAATTGTACACATTAAACACGCACAAACCCTATTAATGTATGCATAAAGCTTCTCTAATAAGCTGAAAAGTGTGTGTGTACAGCATGTGTGTGTGACAGTGGAGAGACAAAAGATTTAAATGCAGCCCAGCAGCTATTAGACTGGCAATAAGTGTGCAAATGCAGAGATCCTTACAGGATGTTAGCCTAAACTCTGAATTTGGGAGATGTTTAAGGATAAGAAGCTGATATTCTATATTTTCTATTTAATTTCATTGTACATTTTTCAGTGGTTAAAAAACTGTGTGCAACAATAAAACAATAAAATACAATAAAAACAACAATAAAAAATTATTGAATGATTACACCTCTTAAATCAATATAGCCATAGGACTCAAATATCCCATATTGGTCTGGCTCTAGTGTTTACAATTTGTTTAAATGGTTTCAAACCAATTTTTACAAGTGAAAAATAGCATTATCTTTAATATTATCATAGAGAGCCACAGGTTAATACACTTTTGGGGAGTGTCTTCAGCAGCCGGCTGGTATATGTGAGGACTCAAAATAGACTAACTTGCCCATATTAATCGTAAAGAAGGAACACGTGTCAGCACATAGAACAGTGACTGATGTGTTTTTAATTGTTTTGGGCTAACAATGGAACTTTATGGCACAATAAAATAAGCCAGAACTGCCTTTGTGTGCAGAGGAAAGTGTTGGTTGCTGGATTTTGTTCTTTTATTGGGATTTGTTGACAATAAGAAGGATGGGGAATAACGCCAGACCTGCCCTTTAACACCACAGAAAGAAGCATTATCTAAAAATATAGAGTTAAATCTATATGTGTGTTATCTATAGTGAGCAAGGGCCTTGAAGAATCAGCAGGAGCAGAACAGAGGGTGAGACTGCCAGACCAATAATCATGCTGCAGGTGGAGGACACAGCTGACAAATGAGCAGAAAGCGTTTGAGAGTGTGTAGGTGTAGCCAAGCGCTCTCCAGAAAGGCACGCAGGCCGAGGCATAACATCCACAAAAGCTCCTCAAATGGCAGCGCTCACACTGATTTCAACCATGCCCACTCATTGCGCTTTACATAAGCACAAACTCTGAGTGTGTGTGTGTGTTCCCACCAGAGAAAACACATTACTCATGCACTCTGAGGGAAGCCATCTTCAGTGTCCATCAATCTGTGTAGGGAGACCCTGAAGCCCCTGGCAGTGCATGGTCCAGGGAACACACACACATACTCACACAGGCCATTGCACACACTCACGCTCACCTGATAAGTGAGAGGAGACTGAGTTGCCTGTTCCCTTTTATGACCCTGAAACTTCCACCTTGCCGTCTAGTGATGGATCGTTAGTGCAGGCAGGGCAGTGCCACCCACCACAGGCAAGGACACCCAGTGGCTGGACAGAGACTAGAAAGCTGTTGTGTTGTACGTATATATGTATGCATGTGTGCAGGTACATGAGTTTATATGTGTAGGTATCTGACCAGCAGCTGTGGACTCTGAGGTGACAGGAGAAGTCATTAGAAGATGGATGAGGGGCATGCTGTGCAAACAGTCCACTTGTTTAATGTGGTTTTGTCCTCTGGCCCTGCATAATAAAACTGCCGCAGTTCACTGATCAGATACGTCGGAAATTTCCATTACACCACAGCAGCTCCGCATGCAGATCCGTCTGAAATATGACTTTTTTTAAAGGTGCCAAATGGGAATTTAATTATAATAATGGATTACAGTGGGATTCTTAAATTGCACTTCTGTGCTATGCAAAGCATGAGCAGTGAAACCAAAGGACACAAAGGGGTGATTAAGAATGTGTCTTGCCATGTGCCATGAATCTTTAATGAGAGAGAACTGTTTCAGGGCTTATGGATGTAAAGGCTTCTATGGACAGGAGCTAAATAATTGAAGACGCTATGCTGCACGGTCATGTCCCACTGACATGGAGACTTTGACCTTACCTGGAAAGGCAACAGCCACAGACCCAAAGACAAACACACGATACTCTCTTGCCACTGACAGGAGCACTGATAAACATCCCGGACGTAGATGAGTGATGGCAGATCACCTTATCTGACCTCAGCCATATAATGATACAGTTACTCAGCCTCAGCTTGTTATACTTACACACAACTTTTGTGCTATATCTCAGTTTCAACCGGGGTCTCACAACTAAAGATTTTTTCAGCACAGCCTGTCTATGTCAGTCCAATTATTCAAGCCTGTGTGTTGAATATCCTCCATCTTTTTTAGACATAATAACCCCTTGTCAGCTTGTATGTCCTTAAAAAACACAAGCGCACACAAAAAGACAAACATCATTAAACAAGAGACACCAGAGCTTTCAAATAACAATAATCTGCACAAGGTTTCTAAAAATAACATCAACACTAATGAGGTCGTTAATCACACTAATTGATGTAAATGTGTGTTTTGAGGGCAACATCAATATGAATTTCCCAGCTTTTTAGAGTCATAACAGGATTTGTTTCTCACTCATTAAGATACAGTTTAATGCAGCAAGGAGTTAAGATTTAGATCATGTGGTCATCAGGGGAAACACAGGGATGAAATGTTTTTCAGCTACTTTGTTAGCTATCAAATAAAAGGTTGTAAGAGTCTCTAATGTATTCTTTGTTAATTTCTTTCAAATAAAACGTTCCAAATAATCAAGTGAGATGTAGTGTTTTTGTTCTGTTGATATAGATCAGGCCAGATTTCTTCTGTGAACTATGTTGGAGACCCTGTCACACTTCTGAAAGATTGCGGGCTTGAGTAAATTCCAGGTTTGCTTTAATTAGGGCTGGGTATCATTTTAATTTTCAAAACCAGTACCAATACCAGTACACTTAACACAATACCAATTGAGTTCTGCTTTCAAAACTTTTTTCATCTTAAAAAATAAATAACAATATCTTGTGTAAATGTCACCATCACTCCCCATTCAAAGTATTCTTATAGGAATACATTTTGTAATTGAATAAAAAATTATTTATTCAATTATTATTTATTTATTTAATAATTAATTTAATCTAATTTCTTTAATGTCATTGACAGTTGCTCCGTGTCCACCAACATTTCTGGTGTTGTAGACGTCGGCTCCTTAAAAACGGCACACTTTTCCACCCTAAAGTTCGTTCCATGCATGAGGTGCTTTGTTCGTTTTCCCCCAAATAAATTTGCTGCATTTTTGCATTGACATGTATCCGGCACCACAGGCGTGAAGTACAACCTTTCTACTGAATATTTTACTGCCAGCATCTCGTAAAGAGACCAGCCGAATCTGCCACAGACTAAGCGGTGGTGGACCAATCAAACGGCACATTAATTGAAGATTGCTTGTGGTAATGGTCTGCAAGCAAAACCATAAAATCAGTCATTTGATCTGGGTAGTGGGGATTAAAATTCGATTACAGGTATTGATATACAGGCGCGGATTCAATCCTATTTGTAACCGGGTTGTTTCGGTTGATACCTGAGAGGTATCGAGTTCCATTAACCAGCCCTAGCTTCAATACTCAAACCGAGAGGTTGCTACCTTATTAAAACCAATGCTGTTTCTCCAAGCTGCACCTGGGCTTTGCTTATTATGGCAGGACGCTACAGGCTAAAAAAAAATCTGATTTGGTTGAGTAAGTTTGATACCACTACCAGTACCCTCTGATCAATAATAAACCTCAAGAATAAGAATAGCTGTTAATTAAATTGCACCAGTAAATCTCAGGTTAATTGGAGAACAAGGTGTCTGACCCACCATCCAGTATTGACACTAATAGATTAAACTGAGGCGAATTCATTACTGGGGATACCAGTTTTGTCAATAACTGTAAGCACAGTAGACCAGAATGTATTGCATCTGAGATGTGTTCCCATTCTGGGAAGTAAAAGAGATCAATAAAACATTCACATACCACTCGGCTAAGGCAAAAGTGGGAACAACCAAAGGAAATTATAACCCTTATCCACAAAAGTGACATTTATTTGTTTTTTTTATTTTGACCCCAAAATATCACATTTTCTTCCAAGTTTACTCAGTCTGTCCACATACAGATTATAATTCTGCCCCTTTTTTCAGGCTTCTTCTTGGAAATCATCCTATTGGAGTGATGTGAGAGGACAGGTGGGTCAGTAATGCCTTGCTGACTCACTGTCATGAGAGGGTTTGACCTGGTTTCTTTTCTATCAATTTGTACTGACACATGTTCACAGCTGAAGGTTAAAACAAATATTGGGGTTCTTGAACAAACACTCCTACACAATCAAAGCCCTCCAAGCACAGTCAGTTCGAGTTAACACAAAGGGATCCACGGCTTAAAAGAACATTAAGTTTGATGCCACTCTTTGAGGGGCCACGGGCCGTCACTGTAATGCAGGGTGACACGTTTTCCCCTGGTCACACGAACACACTCAGTGATGCCAGTCAAGGCTTATAGGACCCTGAGCAGCGGTTTCATATCGACACACAACCTAACACACTTTCATTAGCAGCCTTCTGTAACAGCAATTCATTACTGTGCTCCATCAATTTAGGCCTATTACATGGGTGGCAGACTTATTTATCCTGTGCTTGTTTATTTCAAGGCCTCATGAGACTTGAGAGCTCACAGTGACTGAACTAATGATGATTTAAAAAATCCAATTACAGTAATTAATGAGTCACATTAAATATTAGATTTTTAAGTCAACAGTCATCTCTCTTTTGATATGAATGAAGTATTGAAATGTTCTCTTAAAAAAGGATATTGAACTTGTGTTCAAAAGTAATGATAAGCATTTAACCTTTCCGAATGGATCGAGTCAATTCAAAGTGTGCAAAGTTAGGTTGATAATTATGCTGTGTTGATGTTTGGTTTCACCACAGAGATTGTCAGTTTGGCACAAACACAAACTCAACTCTTTGCTGCTGGACAGGGCAACATGGGTGTCACAGTGGAACGATGACACCGGTCAGCCACTCGTCTGTCTTTCAGCCACCATGTGGACAAGCTGCCACTGGCAGCCAGCGTATTAAATGTCCATCCATTCTTTAAGCCCCCCGTGATCAGAGTGTGTCAGTCAACCAGCAGTCCCCCTCCCCGGGCAGCCTCGCAGGCTACGTACACGACTTCAGCAGGGATGAGAAGTGACAGAGCACCAGGACAGAGAGGACGTAATTGGGGGAATTGGTAGAACGGACAGATTGTTTGTGCTCAGTGAACAGATCAAAATGTTCATCTGTCCTTGTCCAAATCTTCTGGGGCTGTTTTTTAAAGAAAGAAGGGAAACAAAAAAGAATTTATTATTAGGTCGCTGGCCTGAATTTGTCTGGCAGGAAGTGATAAGTTGATCGAATAAAACTATCCAGTTTGAAGGAGTCAGGGACCATTTAACTAGGAGATTTGTGTCCTTGAGAGAACCCTGATCAAATACTAAATTTAATGACTTGGAAACATCCATTACTTCTCATAACTTTAGAGTAAATGGTTCTTCTGCTTTGACTGCTTTAGTATGCATGGCACCTGTTCAACCTATTACTGTATATATTATCTTTTATTTCCATGCTGGTGAAATAGAGAAGCAATATAGCACAGAACAGTGCTGTTGTTTACCCCCTTCCCAATTAGTTGACACACAGTAGACCCAAATAACGACATTTCATCATCTGGCATCAATATTTACAGGGAAATACAAAAACAAATACTGTAAAATTTTAGGGCAGTTATCCCATATAAAACTAAGTCAGAAGTAATAAATCAAGCAGCAAACTCAAGTCTCTGACTAAAAAGCCCTAGAGAAGTGACTTTCCATCCAAGCATGAATACAACTTTGGGTCAAAGGTTAATAAGAATCCTTTTCACAAGCTCAAATGACCAGCTACAGTTTTAGCAGCCAACTTGAAGTCCAATAAACACAAAGGAGTCTTCAATGTGACCTAATTTCCACCTTAAATGCACAAGTACAGCTGTTTATCGGCACCAAAGAGGCACTTTGCAGTTTTCATTTAGACATATGGCAAAGAGACAAGGACCAGAGAGACAAAGTCATCAAGAGGTGGAGGTGAGTGTGATCCGAATCTCTGCTGGCATCTATTTCCTGCCTGGCCGGCCTGTCTGCCGTGTCACCAGCCATCACTTCAGCTCGGGCTCTTTCCATGCCAATTGGCTCGATCCTTCGTCGCTCTCGCACTCCGGGCCACATCCAGAGAGGCAGAGACGGGACATATTAGAGCGGCATAACATGCTTATTTGCACTTCACATATTCTCACACGCACACACGGATTCACGTGTTTAAATTTAAACACATGAAAACGGATGAATGCACAGAGATGCAGAGACACACACAGATAGGAATACTTATTCACACAGACACACACACACAGTCAATCTACAGTGGAATGTGTGTGAGATGTATATTAAAAGGTTAGCGTCTTGGGGACACAGACCTTTAGAAAAATCCTTTTGTTTACCAACATCTCTGGCCCGAAAGCAGCTAAAGATCAAGGTAGAACAGAGGAGGGGATAAATAGAGTACTGCATATCACGTACAATGTAAAAGTCAAAACTCTCATTCTATATTCTGACTCCAACACTTTCCTTGTCCTTTTTCAGCCCCCCAAGGTTGAGAGACTTGTGGAAGCATCATAAGCTTAAATCTGTTGGAGCCTGCTCTAATCCTTGTCGAAGCCCGCAGGCTCTCCATGTCCTTCTCATTGGCTTCATTAAAAAGATCCCTGTCCTTTCTACTTTCCTTTCACTGCCTGCCTCCTGCTCATCAACCGGGCCAATTACGACCAGTTATCTGCAGTCAACGGGTATCTGAGAAGGGCCGTACTCCTTCCTCTTCCTTCCAGAGGGAAAGTGAGAAATGTTACGCTTAAGAAGCAATGCCACTCATGTTGGAGTCAAACGCGAGGGCAACAACAGCAGCCCTCACTGTGTAACTATACAGTGCACCCGTAGAGATTCAATTCTCAAACTTTTTACATGATTGGCGGGGTTAGAGTTTCAGGCAGCAATATAATACTGCCCCTGAGGTCCCTTGAGAAAGAAGTCTGACTAGCGGAGCGAGCCAGCGAGGCAGCAAAGGGAGCGGTGTGCAAATTGAAAGTAATCCTCAGGCCTGGCCGGCAGTGCTACTGGATTCGCATCTATTCATAATTCATCACTCGACAGCAGTGAGGTGGAGAAAGTTCTGTCCGTGTAATAAACCAGGAAGAGACGTCTTTGAAAGGCACTGATGGAATCAGGCAGAACAGCCTCTGTAGTGCTGAAGGTCCCAGGTGAGAGCAGCACTTGTTATAAGCAGGAAGACAGACAGAACAGATAGCGGGAAGTCTGCAAATTTCACATCATATTAGATCCTACAGCTGTCCATCCACAGCGTGCAAGAGCTTAGCTGACTGAGCCACTGGAAGTCGAACATGAACTGTCAAAAGCCTAATCAGACAGCGTCCAAGCATCACTAGCAAAGACTTTTAGAACTGAAATACCAGTTTTCCTTCATTTGGAGCCATTTAGGCTTTCACCCAAGGGAGTCAAACTGCTCATTTTTTTAGGCGTTGTCCATAAAAGATTTTGGTTGCATAAAAATGTCTTCTTTAGCGAGTTATAGTGCTCAAGACTGTCTTGAGAGCCAGCATTTTTTGGAGCTAGATCATTCAGTTTTAAGAGTGTTATAGGCTACACAAATCAGCATGCCAATGAAATTACATCTAAGGTGTATTATAGATCCACTTTGCTAACCAAGCTAAGCTGATTACTTAAATCATCCTCCCCAACTTGTCCAAATAAAGAACACTACTGAAATCAAGACTGTCACTGCTAAAACGCAAACTTAAGATTTCATAATCAAAGCCCAGGTGACATGCATTCATAACGGCTATGGACACTCCCTATGTGCAACCTCTGATTAGCATGTATTTAGTCATGTGTTTTTGTCCACCTGACAGATATTAGTCTAATAAACACTCTGTCGCTCTGTTTTGGTCTCCATCATCTTCCAAGTAGAATACCCAATGACACCTTAGCTGAAAAATGCCAAAATTTTCACAAACTTTTGCTTGCTGTGACTGCCAATGAGAATGAACCAAAGCGTGAAGCTGTGGCCCTGCAAAAAACAACAACAACATTGAGCCTCAAGAATCTAAAACGCTCCATCAAACTCATAATGATGATAATGGTGATAATAATCTGTGGGTAGGAACAAAGGCATTTACATTAAACATTGTTTTCCCTAGTAATTGTATACATAAATAATATTGATTATGGCTGCTTCAGCAGGCTGTTTGGAGTGTGATTCCAGTTATGTGATAATACCCAGGAAATGTCACTGCATCAGAAATGCATCTGGGACAAATTCAAAGAAACTAATCGACTCATCATATTTCAAAGCGGATCTGAAGCGTGAACATAACTGGAGCTGAAAATGTGACTCACTCTTGGGACACAGGAAGTCCTTTAGCAGATTGAAACTGACAGTTTTGAAGGACAGCTACAGTCATTCAATCCGATTGATGATGACAGACGAGATGAAAGACAGACAGCTCACGGACCACACGGACTAAGCTTAGCTCAACTGAAGCAGACAATATTATTAAAGTTAAAACTAGTTCAGGGAAGAAAAACAAAAGTTCTTACACTCAAAGCCATTCTGCAGAAGCGTTTCACCTTCAGCGCACATGTTCACAAGTACTCGAGAGCACCGAAATGCTGAAACAGGCACAGCTTGTCTGGTGACAACACATACTGTACACTGTGGAGGTGACTTTGGTTGTCGGGATGTTGGCCGGCCCTGCAGCACAGTGGCCACCCATAGTTATGACACAGGAGTGACCTGAAGGTGAGCAGCCAACTGTGAAAGTGAAGATGTGAAAGAAGAGGAAGATGGAGCCCAAAAAGGACGAGGCAAGGTGAGATGCTGCAGTCTTCAAGGAATGGTATTGGGCTGTGCTGGATGGTTCAAAGCTTTATTTATAATGTTGACATTCTAAATCAGCTTTTGACTGCTGCGCTAAGGCTGGGCTATTTGACAGACATAGTGCCCTTGTGACTGGCTCAGTACATCGCAGGTTGTATTTTTTGGGACGATTTTTGCTTCATATTTTGCTAATGGAGCAGAGGTTCTCACTAAGAGGCTATCAACAGTAGAGAGAGGCAGCCTTTTTTCACAACTTACTCAAAAAGTAAAATGATATTTGATGAAAGTTGATTGTTGAATGGATTGGTATTCCAATTAATTTAAAAATCAGGAGTAAACATATTTCCTTTAAATTCTGAGTTTCATTTTACAAAAAGCCTACAGAGAGCTTGTGTAAGGTAAGGAGCTCACCAATGAGACACCTCTTCAAACTTAAATAATAAGTTTGACAGATATTAAAGCTTTTTTTTAAACATCAACAGAAACTTTCACACTCGCTACAGTCCTAAAATAGTCTATAAAGCAAATACGAAGCTGAGGCCTGCAGTCGATTAGCTAAACTTAGCTCTGCAAAAAGACTGAAATGAATGGACTTGGCTCAAACTAAAAGTAAAAAAAGCTCTTTAGCTCCTTATTTAAGATCTTATACAGCCTTTTAAACAATGACGTGTGGAAATGAGACCAATAATTACTGGTGTCTTGTTATCACCTGTCACCAAGAAATATTCTGGCTCAAGTGTCTGTAAAATCAGAATCAGGTGCTTGTTTACACTAAACCTATTTCAGTCCAGATGTTAAGCTAAGTTACCTGATATCTTTTTATCAGACTTGCAGTAAAAAGGGAATAGGTCTTTGTTCCAATAATGATAACAAATGTATGATAAAAAATTTTCATGCAGCCTTGAAACAAGAGCAAGAGTGTCAAAGGTGTGAGATGAGACCATGGTGAGAGAAAGACAAAGTGAGGAAGTGAGGACCTACACACAGAGATTCAGGACTTGTTAGAGCTTACTGCAACATGTGCTTTGTCAGCTCCGTGTGGATATGCTAATTGTGCTTTGTGTCAGCTAGCATAGAGGCTGAGATGGCTCATGTGTAATAAGGCATTAAAGCCTATCATGAGCAGGAATTTGAAGCTGGTTTCTTCTGTGCCTTTCTAACTGTAACATGATGCTCGCTGGCATTCCTGACCTCTCCTTCGCCCCCTTCATTTCCATCTGTCTTCACTGACTCTGAGCTGCACGGGCATATGATTTCCACTGAAAAGCGGGGAACTGCACTGCACTGCAGTGTAGTTAGTGTGTGTCATATCATTTCAGGCAGTTTGTCTTATTAAATCCCTTCTGTGGCTGAGAAGATCGAAGAGGGTTTCAACATCAATGTCTCATACGCTGAAAACTGCCTTGAAATGAGAGAAAATAATATCAGTTTCGGTTTTCATTCAGATAATTAGGTTGCATGGGCTTTTGTTCCGTATCCTTTTTGGAATGGCAAAAAGAGCAGAGATTAGGAGGTATTTTTAACATTTTTCCCCTCTCAGTCCTCAGAACATGCCTTTAAATTCTGAAAGCAAAGTAATCACATGCAGAAATATATTTCCCCTTCAAAATAAAACCTTTTCATCAAAATAACCACCTGGCAACAAATCTTCAAAACAACAACTGCTACCATGGGAAGACGCATCTCTCTCCTCTCTTTCTTGCCTTTCTGTAATGAATGCAAACATCATAAATCAAAGTTCTAAAAATAAAATGTTCACCATCAACCTGTTTTTTTTTTTCTTTAAAGAGGAGTATATATAGAGATTCCTTGCAGCTCCAACTCAAGCTTTGTTAGCTAAATTGTCCATAATCATTAAATTGCATTCTTCATTTCTGGCACACAGCAATTGTGCACCAAAATACAATTTCTGGCAAAATAGGGCACATCTGTGATCAAAGTCTTGTGATTTGGCATCAAGGTGGAAATAGCAATATCCACAAGTGTCCCTGTCTGACACACATGCAGCCAGTGCAGTGGCTGGCCTGGGATTACAGCATAATGACATGCTGATGAAATGTACTGGGCCAACCAGCTCTGTCCATGTTATGGTCTGTTGTCCATATTTCAGCTGAGCCTGTTTGTATGGCCTACTTCACTGTACCACCCTCTAATCCTGTTGCCGTTGGGAACTGCCACACAGCCCGGTCCACTTCCCGTCTCTCCTCCACTCGGCTTTAATCTCGCCGCAGCCAAGACAGCGAGCTCTGAATCGAGGACGGCTGATTGTTGAAAAACAGCCACGGATAAAATGTGACCACTAAACAAATGGGACCGGGAGAGAAATCTCCTTAGTTGCTTGTACAGCCTTCGCATCAATAAAAAGCGAGCTGTAAATAATCTAATCTAGTGTGTCTGCGTGCTCGTGTGCATGTGTATGGTTTCCCTCCCGTCGCGCTGAGCCCTATAATGTGAATATAGTGATGTCTGGGATTCTGGCATAATTATCCAAGAGTCTTAATTACAGGAAGTATTCTGAAGCAATTATAGGATCTCAAGCAACAACACTGGCACTGTATCTGCTCTCACGGCACAGAGACACAGAATGAGTCTCACGGCACATCACAGCAGCTAATTGTTGATTAATCTTCTGACGTAAATAATATCACATTCAGTGCTCTGCATTCACAGAAAATGGCAACCTAAAATCTGCAGAGATAAATATTCATTTGTTAAACCACAAATTTATTCCCTCTCCCCTGTTTCCCTTTTTGTGTCGGTTAAATAATGAGGGGGGTGCCTGTTTATAGCAATGAGCTCAAGTAGAAGACGTAGTCGATCCTGTATCTGTGCCATGTCTTCTGAGAGATTAGCTAATGCAACAACGAGCTTCTTGTTAAAAGAAGGCAAGAAGTCAAGTGTTTGAAGAAAAGAGGAGGGAGAGCTGGAGAGGAGTGGCACCCATGCATGTGCTGACCATGGAAAAAGAAACAAAGGAGTCAACAAAATAAGAAGAAAGAGATCAGAAATGCCTTCAAACATTGATTAGACACAAGAAAGCACTACGCAAAATGAAACTGGAAACAGACACAAAAGAAGAACAGAGAGATTTTTCTGAACAGAATGACGGATGAAAACTGAGAGCTGAGATGTGAGATGGTTTAGGGAAGGTGATGAGGGATTATACGTCCTGACAGCCATGGAAGGAGGAGAGCCTGAGAAATGGATTTGTCGAAAGTAAGGCACTTCAGAGGAACATAGAGTGTAACTGTGTGTGTGTGTGTGTGTGTGTGTGTGTGTGTGTGTGTGTG
>JAOWBC010001052.1:18946443-18962991 GCA_028566105.1 Hypoplectrus providencianus | reverse complement strand
ATGTGAAGTACCCTTAATTTAAGTAATGTTGTAAATGGAAATATGTGGACCAGTGACTGTTGGTTTTCTGGGAAAAACTAATACTCACACATAATTACAAGATTGCTGCACATTCATATTTTATTTATAATGGCTAAACAATTTTGATTCAATACCACCAAGGCAGTACCAGAGTTGTCAGAGTTTAACAGCTCAAGAAGGTCAAACATAAAAGTCTCACCTCGATCATCACGGCTCTTGTGGAAACAGATGAACACGTGACCTGCCTGCAGCTGCTCTTCTGCAAATTCCAGCAAAAGGGCAAAACTGTAGAAAAACAAAGCAGAGAATAATCGTTTATGTATTATAGGAAGGATGTTAATGAATTTCAGAGTAAAGTAACTATTCATGCTGGTCCAAGCATGTCTATTAACCATATCACAGCATAAATGCAGATCTTAGCACAAAGATGGAAAGATTTTGACTTGAACAAAGAAATTTAGATTTTGAACAACACATCTGCTATACAACTTTAGAAAAGAATATTCTATTTTTACTTGGGTATTTGAATAAAATATTTTGATTAAATCATTAAAATGAATCAAAATGTACTTTTTGTTTACCTCAAATGCTAAAAAAATCTGATTTTAAATGTCTGACGAAGAGTTTTTTCTTATTTCTTAAATATAACTATTGAAAAACATGCCTGCTGACCTGTCTTTGCTGCCCTCGGGCAAAGCTCCAGGAGGGATTTCAACATAAAGGTTTCCTCCTTTCAGCGCCGCCCTCCAGACACAGTGCTTGCCCTCAGAGCGAAGGGACTCAAAGAGCAAGAAGCGCACTCTGCCGTTGGCAGGGGGTGGCTCCTCAAGAACCAGCAACTGAGTATCCTAGAGCACAGATGAGACAAAGTAAGACAGGAGAAAAAGATCGATTTTAGATGGCATCTAACTCAAATGAAAGAAGGCTGTCTGTCCCCCTGATTTTCTCAACAACACGTCATCTGATTGACACTTGGTAGGTGTTTTGCTGAGGACCCAAGAAAATGTGCTGGGTTTGTTGAGTGTGAGCTCATGAGATGTAGGGGGCATTGGTCATGTGATTTGTACACACTGTGCAGTGTATGAGAGTGGCCTCCTAAGTGTGACAGCACCAAACAGAAGGCTGGGCACAGACTGCTCTCTTTTGCTTTCTAAAGTACATTCAAGACCAGAATAACCACACATTTTAAGCATCAGTGATGTAACTTTTAGGAATGAACACCATTGTTCCAGGAAATAGCCTGGTGCCAGATAACTAGCTGTTAACAAATGATGCATTCACTCTTAGCACTGCCAGCAGACATGACGATGTCATGGCAGGGGCATTTCTCAGGTCCAAAGGAAGCCCGCCGTGTTGAGTGTGAAGTTGTCTGGATAACTGGAGAAAAATGTTACTGTCCGTGCATGTTTTGAACAGGCACTGCACTTGTCAGGATAAAGTAACAGCTACAGAAAAAAGGTAGTAATATGGTAATGTAGTATAGTCATAATATTTGACCACTCTGACTGACAGTAATAAAGAGGGTTATGTACACATAAGACAATGGGATGTTTCTGGGTCAACACTCAATTTAAGTACCATTCAAAGCCCTGAACCTCATCTGGGACATCGTCATGATTCTCAAACATGTTATGAGCAGCAGCCTTGTGGTTTGACAGTCTCTCTGACCATTGCAGTATAAATTACATCTGTAACCTTACAGTTAGTATGGTGTGTTCCTGTAAATCCTGTTATTAACTGCAGCAACAAAACAATTACATCATAAGCTTCACTGAAGAGCAATACGATGAAAGTCAAGAAACCTTAAACTTTTTTGGCTTTTCATGGAATGCCAAGTTTAGTGTACACAAACACCTTCTTCTCTTCAAAAATATACTCTCGGTAACAAAATAAGTGAGATTGCTATATAAGTATTTCAAAAGTAGGTTTTACTTACAGAATACAATAGCTTAGCTGAAAGATTGCGATCCCGCTGGTCATTCCCTCGCCCACCTGGGATCTTCAGGGGTGGGAGAGGGGCATCAGGAGCACCACAGAGGCCCCGGACACGGGTTACTGCAACAGCGGGAGCACCTCCTGGGACTGGAGATACTGGAGTACCCAACAAATACACACACAGAAGGAGCCATTATAAGTTAAATCTTCACTGGAGGTTCTGCCACAAAGCACAAACCAACCCCTCAATTTAAACAGGTGGCTTAGTAAACATTACACCCTTATAAGTGATTCATCTCTGAAATTAGAGTCAAACATTTGCTAAAGTTGAGTGAGTCTTAAGAAAGTGAATACAAGTCTGGTAGCCACACTTCAATCAGAAAGTGTCCCCATCTTAGACACAGGTATTTTGAATTATGTATTGACTTTATTAAATTAACAGACAGGAAGTAGGAGCAGTTTATGTTTCACTACTAGTTTGTAGATGACCTATTTAAACGTACCATATGAATATATTCACAACAACCCCTCGAGGTGGTACGGTAAGTCAAGTTCCGCATAATCACTTTACAATGTGAAAAAAAAATGTGTTCATGTGAGAAGAGTAATGTCCCACTTCCTAAAACATATGTGTGCCTTGGTTTCGGTGTGGTAACATAAGCTTGTCACATGATTCTCAGAGAAGGGCTGCCAGAGGATCAGGCACTGTTTGTCTAACCATTAGCCAACTTTAGTCCTGCTGCACTAACCGCATCGCTCCAGTTTACATCACACAAACATCCGTTTAGTGAGAGAGATCAGCCATTTTAATTCAGGTCAGTCTATAGAATTCGTCTGGACTACAAAACCCAGATGTCTCTGTGTTTGGCTGCATACATTACCAGTGTTTTGTGCAGGCCTATTCTTAGAGCTTTTATCGGGAACGTAACCCATTAACAGCAGCAGCAATGCCAGTTTCACGGTCTCTCCGACACTTCCAGATGCTCTTTACGCAAATGTCAAGGCTGTGCTATATGTGGAGCAGATGTGTGAAGACCAAATAAGAAGCATTGTCACTCTCCAACTCAGGCTATCCAAATCAATGTGCAATATTCAAACAAACACCTGATTTTTTCAAGGCTTTGGAGAGTGTGAACCTAAAAACAAGTTCTCCCTAAATCCCATTATTAGATTATGTAAATCTGCCACTTAGCATCTTCACATGAAACCTTCACTACCCACCCCACCCTAACATCTTCCTGTAATAAAACTAGCACACATTGTAAGGCTATCAAGTGTTGTCTCCATTCAGTTATCAGCATTCTTTGAAATCCCCATGCCTACAGCAGGCGGCGGCGACAGCAGCAGTAGCATGCATTCAAGCCACGGGTTTACTTGGCAAAGACAGCTGTTCAGGTCACATGAACGATGAGTGTCCCAAGCCTCTGCTTAAATAAGAGCATCTTTGTCATTTATGAATATCATGTTAGAAAAAACTCTCGAGGAGGATACCATATCATTATAATGAGAAAGTGCTTTTGCTTCAGATGGCCAACATGCTGTTATGTAAGCTTCTAAACAAAGTCAATCACTGGATCAGTCACTGAAAATGAATCAGTTTTTGAAAGGGCACCTGCTGGTGTCCAAGACAACCTATAGCTTGATGAGAGAAAAGTGCAAAACACAAATTACCTAATTGTCAATCATCTATTCTTGTTATGTTCAGTGAGTTGAAAAAAAAAAAAATAAACAAGCCCTCATGCCTGCAAAACGAAATCTGAGAATAATTAGCTCTCTATCAAAAACAAGGAATAGCCTCTGTGTATAACATGTCATCACTGAACTCAAAATTACCCATGCCTCCCCCCCTTCGCAGTGCAGTGGAAATTTCCTACGAGTCCTTCAGTTCACTATAGAGCTCGAAAAACAACCCCGACAAAAACCTTGTCAGGACACGACATGGGTGAAAACACTCCAAGGCTAATAGCTCACTAGTTGTGTAAATCCATGACACATTTCCACTCGCCAACCCCCAACTGTTTTCTCACTTCCAATAAATCACTACATTTAACTAGAGATTAACCAGCAAACAACCCATTTCTCTAAAACCATTGGCTGATGAAAGCCCCCCACAAATGTTAACGTAAGAAAACGTTACACAGCACGGTGCAATGATTATTCTAAATGTTGATTAACTATCTTGACCGATTGCCCCTTTATGCACTGAATAAGTACATGAAATCTCTATCGAAAATAAATTACATCAGTGCTAGCTAGAGCCTCAGCCTGAGGATGAATTGGGGAAAAAAGCCGTTTCGCGAACAAATTATCAATTCAGCCATCGTTTAAACTACGTTTGTTAGCAAAAAGCTAGCTTTGAATAACTTTATTAATAAGTGCATCGTACATTATTTACAAACCAATGTTACAAGATGTGACGTGAAATATAATTAAGATACTGCGGTGTTATTGTCACTGACTGTTTTCACTGAAACGCAGAAAATACGAAAACATCCACGGTGTCACGTAGTCGTCAATCTATCTTAAATGGCAGCTAACCGTTGGCTAAAGCCGTTAGCGATTCCCGTTAAACCAACACCTTCTAAATTAAATAAATATGCAGTTAATTAATCTAACGAGACTTGAATTTAAGAAGCCTGACATCGAGTGGTTGAGTTTCTTCTTTAATGTTAGCTAGCTAGCATCTTGCCCGTTTGCTCGCGCATTTCTGTGGCGTTTCACATATTAGCATGGCTAGCTTGTACACGGAATCAACAGCCGATTTTAATGATTTTTGTCTATTTGCACTGTTGTAAAATGGCACACAATATATGCTCGGTTAATATTGTGTGGTCAGACAATTAATTCGAATGTATCACAGCAAACGTGACAACGATATATTTCAGAGACTTCAACTAGAATAAGAGTTGTTGTGTAAACAAGAAACGCAGGGAACAGTGCTAGCCACTCCAGGAAATATACCGTATCTGCTAACTAGGCCCCGGATTTTAAATGTAGCCTAGCATGATAGCTGGTTAGCTTATAACAATTCACAACGACTACAACAACATACCTTTCACTTTCAGGTTTATTACTGGATTGCTCAATAACAGGCATCTCGGGTAAGTTTCTCTCTTTTTCTCTAACAAAACAATGACTATTCAAAATCGTCTGTAGGTTAGATTTAACCATCCGGCCAGCGTCCACACCAGCTGCTCGCTCTGTCCTCTCCCCTTCGCCTAGTGCTGGCCTCGGAGCAGGCAGGCTGCGGTGTTTGTGAGGGGCGTGTCCTGTCCGCCGTGACGCAATGCTGTTAAAATATGACGCACTTGAAAATACCCTTTATTTCTAACGTTATAAATGTAATTACTAGTTAATTGGACCGTGTACTAATAGAAAAACAAACTTAGAATAAACAAAAACATTCAAAACACGTATAACACCAGAAGCTGTTGTCACGTATTTATTGGTCCTTCATGTGTTCATTTTTGAGAATAAAAAATCTCGCAGCATCACCATTTTTTTTAAATATATGTATGTATTTAATGTCACAGCTGACGTATCCGGCTATTTGTTTCCTTTTTTTCTTTATGTGTCATTGTGTTTCAGGTTTATTGTATATTCTAAATTTTGCAAGAATGCTACTACATAATAAAGTTGTAAGACCCTTAAGTTTAATTGAATGATTAGTTTGAGCTAACTAACCTTTCTGTTTATTTATCAACAAAAATGTACTTGAAGTATTAAACAAAAAATCACTCAAAGTGGATAAACATCATATACTATTTAAGGTTTTTTATTTATTTATTTATTTATTTATTTATTTATTTATTTTACTGATGCATTAAATGTGAAAGCAGCAATATACTCTCAAAGCTTGTGGGGATAAGGCAAATTCTGGCAATTTCACTCAGTGTTAGATAGTTTACTATCATCTTATCAGGTGTTTTGCTTTTAATGTAAAATCAATTTAAGGAGAAGAAAATACCACCCAAATAAAGTGTACCTAAATACAGAACTTATTAATATACTTTCACTTCTCAAGTTTCTGGTACAAAACACACAAAAAGTCAAGTTTGTTTCTTCCCCAACAGAATCAGATAAGTAGTTTCATAATTTCATCCTTTCTGGTCAGTGCAGCCTACACTTGTCCCCCTACAGTTTACAACTGCTGGTGAGTATCATCAGCCTCAGTGCACACATTGAACGTCACTTTCCTTTTTTCAAAGACCCTCATCTGTGGCTGTCAATCAAGGAGTATAGGAGCATGGTGCAGGGAGTGTATTACACTGTTTCTGGTGCCTGCACAACAGAAATCACCATCAACACAACCACGCTCACCGTCACTTGAGTGTTGAGACACAACTGAAGGTTCAGATCAGGTAAGTTTCTGTTTCCTCTTCAGAGGGTCAAAACTCCAAATCATACATGTCTTGATCAGTTAGCTGTCGGTGACTATTTTAAGCAGTCCTATGTTCGTCTACACACACAGTATGAGTGTTTGAGCACTCAGCAGCAGTCTCATGTACATTGTCAAAACTTTCTAGATGTTTTTGAATGACAAAAACTGAATGTCTAATCTCAATCTTCATTTTGGACCCAGATTTAAATTGAAACCTCAGCCTATAGGACTTCCGGAGCCACAGCTGGAACATCTAAAAACATCAAAAGTAAGACAAACAGCAGTCCACCATAAACAAGCAGCAATCAGCTGCTGATTTGTTTCTTGTTTCTGTCCTCAGTGTCCTATGACCGGATTCTGTCCATTGAAAATTTGAGTGATGTTCCCAATCCATGGAAAGGATTCACTATGAACCGCTGCCTAGTGGTGGCACTGGTCGTGCTGCTAGTGAGCTCCGGGGTGAATGAACTGCACGGTTAGTACTCTACTCTGATGCTTCACTATCATATTCTACAGTATTATTGTTTATTATTATTTTCTTTCCTTTAAAAGTCAGCAGGCATTCATTTTCTTTTTATTTGTTTTTTTTAATTGTTTTATAGATGCAATGGATTCTTTTGTTGAGGAGACAGGCATAAGATCTTTTGTTGGAAGTCTGCAAGATGGTTCAATATTTCAGGTATTTTCCATTGCTCAGTTTATTGATCATTGATCAGTTTAGGTTGATTTTTTAATGGTTACTTCATGATCTTGAAATGTTACAGTTGAAAAAAAGTACAAATCAAACCTGACCTCTACAATTTTAGCAACTTATCACATATTATATTAATTTCCAAATAAGTACAACAAAATACTTGCAATCACACAATGTTAAGATTCTAAATATACGGTAATCACTTTTTTGAGCCAGACTGTCGTTTTCTGCTTTCTATCTCCAGATATCCATATGGGACAATTTCATGTGGTGGTGGGGAACTGAAGAGCTTGGAGTGATAAGAAGAAGAAAAAAGCTGATTGGCAACAAAGCGATCCTTAAACCTAAACCCAAAGTCTGATTTGTACATACAACATGTTTCTGAATAAATAACACAAACAGTCTTCAATATGCATTCATTAATATATTAAGATGCAGAAAGCCACACTGAATCCATTTATTGTTTGTATTGTAAAGTGCTGTTTCATTTTTTTGTTATTTAGATATGTTTATCACATTTGAAACATATTTTAAATCATTCAATTAAATCTACTTTTAAGTGTCACTTTAAAGAGTCACTTTACTTTATTTTAAATTATTATTTGGTCATTTCAACAGTGTTTCAATCTATATTTCACAAGAAGTGGCATAGTGCATGAAAATAAGTTTTCTATTGAGATCTATTCGAGACGATGTGTTTTATTCAAAGAATTTCTGAGATAATAAAAAAAAATGTTTACAGTGGCCATTGATAATTCTGATATCTGACACATTTCTAGTATAGTTTATATAAACTACATAGGATGCTATAGTTTACTATGCTATACTATCCTAAATGAAATGTGAAACTAAAATGCTAAAGAGACCTCTGAATTAACATGCAATAAAACTGTGTGAATAAATAAATTCAGTTAAGTAATATATTTGACATGGAAATGTGACAAAAAGACTGTAATGTGCAGTGACTGTCAATTATAAAAAATATCTTTAGTCACATCTAAAAGTAGCTTCAGCGGCATCCGCACTCCTTCGCCACCACGTCCGGTTTAATGGACAAGTAAGTCCCGTGCTCATTGACGTCCACCACCTCCAGGGCGTCGTAGGCCACAGGTACGCAGCATGGCGCCCGCTCGTCCACGTTCTCACTCTCTATGTGGGAATTGAGCAGGATGGCGTGGTTGTTGGCATTGACCAGGGGGAAGGCACAGGAGCCGTGGCAGTTGTTGATGTTGGCGCTGTTTGGACTCATTAGTCGCTTTTCGAGGGACACGGTGAGACTCCTCAGGCCGCACATGTTGCCCCTCACTGGGTTGCTGGGATCAGCTCTGGTCTCCCGCAGGCCTCTCTGCACCTCAAAGGCTCGGGCCACCGTCTGCAGGGCCTTCAGCAGGAGAAAAGCTCGGTACTGGCTCTCTCCTGTTCTGGAGGGAAAACAAAATGTCCTCTGGAGCCTCATTCCCAGGATGGGGTATGATGATCTGGGTATGAGACTTGAGAATCACTTGAAATTGAGAGCTCCATTTGAGCGGATATAGTAAGCAAAAGGAAACGGACGCTCACAGATCTTAGCTCTTTGATATTTGTTTTAAATGGAAAGTGTGTTACAAATAAAGTGTATGACTGTTATTAATAAATGATGATGAATAATTGGTTGGATCGACGTCCTCTTTCTGCAACATCAACCGGTATGAAAACTTGTGAAAAAAATTGTAAAAGACTATTCAATGTATTTTTCATCATCAATAGTTAAATAACATCCACTTAAAAATCACGTCAAATAACACTTGCTGAACATGTGGTGGAGTTTGGATTAAAGGGTCCTTGAATGTATATTTTGTGTCTGACTGAAGGGCTTGTACACATCACCTGCTGGCGGTTCCTTGTTTGGGAACATGCACAGTTGTCTGAGTCTTCCCAGCCTCTCTGCAGCCCTGTGACCCACCTCCTCCTCTCGTATGACCTCCATTATCCTCCTCACAGCCTTCTCCAACCTCTGCTTGAGTTCTTCCAGCAGAGCAGGAGACAGGGCCAGTGCTCCAAGGTGCACCTGATGCCCGGAGGAACCCCACCTGCTGAAGGAGAAGATGGTCGGGGAGGAGGAGTTCATCAGTCCTCCCAGCAGGGTATCGCTGGAGGATAGGCCCAGAGTCAGGGGGGGCAGGGACTGTAAGGAGTCCAGCTGGAGCAGAGGGGACCCAGGGTCGTCTTGAGACAGGACGTCACCCAGGAACTGCTTCAGCTCACAGAAGAAGGAGGTCTGAGGGGAGGGTGGTGATGGACCTGAAGTGTGTGTATGTCTGAGAGAGACAGCACAGTATTGTTAAGCAGCACTCTGACAACACCCTGGGAACATTTAAACAGGGAACATGAAAGACAGACAACCTTGTCTCAGTTCTTCCTCCACCAGAAAAAAGCAGAAGTGGAGTCACGCTGATGTTACGTCCTGATTCTCCCACAATAACAATGTCTCTAAGGTTCTGGTCTGCACAGACAGGAGATGTGAGGGAAGTGCACATGAAACGAGAAATAACCTCTTACACGTCATATTGCATCTTACTCATATCAGGGGGTTTTGTCTCAACAGAAATCCTCCATTTCTGTGGAACATCGCTGTGTGATGCTTTTCCTGTCAGCATGACATACTGTGTTTCCTCTGAAATGCACACCGACTACAACAGGAAATAAAAGTAATATCTGTGTCAAAATCACATATAATGGATTTATTAAGTGTAGGATAGTTTTCTTTTGATGAGTCATTCCTTCTTTACCTGTGAGGCAGGATGCAGTGACTGGCTCGTGAAAGTCACACCCAGGTTTCCTCCTGTGATGCGATTTTCAAACACCAAGAGCAGCACAGGGTTCAGCTTCAGCAAAGGAGACTGTAGGAGGTCAAAGGTCAAAATGAGCACTCCTGTCTGATCTTCCTCTGCCAGTAGAACTGAGGGAGAAAATAAAAAACTATTAAGAAAAAATAACAACAAAATATAGTGCAGTCGTAGAACATTTATACCTCCAATTGGATGCAAAACCTCCAATCCATTTCTCGGGTTTCTGCTCGTTTCCTGAATGAGCTGCAATAAGACCGATGAGCTATTAGAGAAGGTGCACATTCCAAACTGAGTCAAGCTGCAGTTTGTAAGTTCACCGTCATCCCCAACAGTTTCTTGCAGCGCTGCAAATATGTCCTCCACAAAGCAGGGGGCATAATGTAGGACTTGATGAGCGACCGTAGAGGTTGTTGATGGGAAGGCAGGCTCTGCATTTAAATGCATGCAAACATTCCAAAACATGTGAATGATAAGAAAGAAAAAGAACATTGCACAATTATTTCAATCTTTCAATTGTGCAGACTGACCTGTCACTGAGGGATCGTGGGCTGGGACCGGCTGCTCTCCATGTGAGGCCTTCAGGGCCGCACAGAGCATCAGCACTCCGCAGTAGAAGACATCCAGAGACGGCATACTTCCCGTTCTGTGTGTGTGTCCCTGTGCGGTCAGACCTCCTCAGTCACTTGTTTTGAAATGGATCAAGTTCACAAGAAAGGGAGTCATTACCCTCCCACCTTCCCTTCTCCCTAACTGGGGAATAAACTGCCAAACAAGGAATGTCGTGTGTCCTTGATTTGAGTTGTTTGCTGTGGAGTAATGTTTCTCTTTTGCCTCAGGTTAAAGTTAGGTAACACAGGAGAATAAAAGGCAAATAAAGAGATTTTTGTTTTTGTCAGTAGACCAGTAGAGGTGAGGGCACACATCTGGAGGGCTGTATGATTCATAGAGTACACTTTGTACCTATAAACTTCATGAACCTTTCGCTGTCTAAAACAAACAATGTACCCAGGTTGGAAGATGAGAGGCATTTTAATCCTTGGTTGCACAGCAAAGGTCTATGTTATACATTTTAAATTTAGAGGGTTCTCGCATGAGTTTCAATATTGTTGCTTTTGTTATAAAATCAACTGAACAGAGTTCCTGAGAAAATATTATTTATTGCACTTGAACTGCAATGGAAGTACACAGCAGGAGTGCAGAATGTGAACTATAAAAGAGAAGTATTATTCGAAGTATCGTTTAATGGCCAGTTAGGGTGTGCTCTCAGAATCAAGACACCAAAGCTTCCTCTCCACAAGAACAATGATGAATTGTGTCATCTAGGCAAGAGGTGAAAAAGTGAATTTCAAAAATGTGGGACTATTTCTTACAGAGTTCTCACTGTAAGAAGTCAAACAGCATGTGGATAGTGTCAGTTGAGCTGAATATCCTTCAAAGCAGGTTATCCTATTGAAGGTGCTTGATCTATCACATCTCATTTGAGCTAGAATAAGAAACACAGTGAATATATTTCCGCTCCCAGACATGAGGAGTGGACTCCCTTCAAAGGGCCGTCACTCCCCTACAGCTGCACTCCTGTTTTGCAGACAGTCAAGGTCCCTGTGATTTTGAGTAGCAGTGTTTGCAAAGAGATAAAGCCAAGGCTTCTTGCCAACCACAAATCTTGGGTGAGGAACGACGAGCACAGTTCATTATTCTCTAACGGTTGCAACGTGTTACCAGCACAGTAACGTTTCTTGGCAGGCACCGCATCATCCTGATGATCCTGCACACAGAAATGTGAGGTTGTTTCTATTAAGCTGTATTTAGATTTATTTTTTAATCCAGTTTTTTTCTTTTCAATTTTCAATTTAGAATAGATAACTTTGATGATATTATCTGTTTGTCACAAAAAAAAAAAAAAACAACATTTTCCAGGGGGAAACCTTACAGGCATGGACACTTTTCACAATTATATTACTGGGAATTTCGTGGCTTTGTGAAAACTTCTTTTTTCGACCTGACATGTTTACATGCCTTAATGTTTAAAGAACACATTATTTTTTTCTTACTGTCCACCTCTATATAGCTGTATCAACCCTCTATCCTTCACTAGTTAAAATAAAAACAATTATGATGCATTAACTTGAAACTAGAGAAAAAAAGAACTGGGTTAGACAAAAATGTAACACACACAACAAAATTTAAGTATTATAAGAAACAGTTTTATTAATAATCATAAAACGCAGGGGAAAAAACATGAATTCCATTTGTTTCATTATAACATCTTAGGATAAAAGCACCAACACCGAACAGTAACAATTCATGAAAACCCAGGGCCTTTTGGAAAGTAGGTTTGCCGTTATTGCACCTCAAACCTGCCCTGGCAAACCGATCAGAGATCACTGTACACACACTGTAGGTCACACATGTCCTGTGTCCGTCTACCTCCCCAAAATACTGGAAAGAGTCCCAACAGAGGACAGTGAACCTCCTTCTTGGAGCAGAAATCTAGACAGAGGCATTTGTGAGATGAGGAAGATGCTGAAGGTTGTAGCCATTTCACAGCTTCTGGACTCATAAAGCTTTATAAAGCTGGATTTCACCGGAGACGCCGGGTGCACGTGACAATGAGAATGGCTCTGAGGAGGCCTGGCTGTTGAATTTTACCTCGAAATACACTTACTGAGGGGTTGTCCTGGCCCTGAGTCTGGTTAGAAAGGGACTTAATCATGCCAAGAAATGGTGAATGAAGTCTGTGACATGCAGTAGTTTTAAGAAAATTGTTTACATCGTTTCAAGCCATCTGGGAAGTTCCTGAGTTAAGACCTTTGGCATGATTTAGAGTAAACGGCCTCGGCTGCTAAGCTCTCACAGATTAGAGACAATGTACCAGGATGGAGCTTGCTGGAGAACTGCATAGAAGCTTTAATTCAAATCATGCTCATACACCAAAGGACTTGAATAACAGCACCTTATCCCTTTGTTTATACAAGTAGCTACAAAAGTGGTTGAAATCTGCAATGATGGCAAATGTTGCCGCTTCCCACAAACTATTCTCACTGTCACATTCACCACGCCGCTCCTCCAGAATAGAGAAATTTCCGTGGGCTAAACTGGACCGTCAGGAAGCCGGCAGGCAAGCTCGCGTTGAAGATTATTAAACCATAAAACCCTGCAGCACAACAGGAGAAGAGTAGTATTTATCAATAGCTGCAATTTCCTTGTTTTAAGTGAAGGAGAGCACCGTGCTGTCCATCTGACTAGTAGTATTAAAAACTGACAGGAATCTGAAGACACCATTAAAAGCATATAACATGTAACTGCAATTGTATCAAACACCAAGAATAAGAAAATCAAAACAGCATCAACAATAATTACAAAAGACCTCTCAGTGCTGGTAACAAACGGACTATCGTCTCTAATTATGTTCTAAAATGACTTTTCACTTGAACACTCGCAGGTGAGCAACACATTTGTGAGTGCACAGGACAGGAGTTTACAATAAAGCTTTGATTATTATTCATCTTCCCTTAGATATGCACCAGTAAGTGGGAAAAAAGCACACACACAAACTGAGCTCAAGTATAAACCCACTATCAGAGAAAAAAGGAAGCTTGGCTGCTGTCACTCCAAAGTGATGCACACGTACATCTAACACAAGAGTTTTACATGTCTGCAATGACACTATGCTCACTTTACAAGGCCGGGCCCCGTCAGTTAGACACCTAAAGACAGTGTGTGTAAGACGTTGACACTTAGTTTGTATGCACCTATGAAGATTTTTATAAGATCTGAATTGCCATTGTCTGCAAACAGAAGCACCATTTTTTTCCTGCAGAATCTGGGTTGGTAAAAAAAAGAAAGAAAACAAAAGAAACAAAGGTGTAAAAACTGATCAAAGTGATGACAGTTCTAGTGCTGGAATCAAGTTGTGTTCAAGCCACAGCACCGTTGTTTGTGTTAAATACACACAGCTTTTGATTTTCTAGTTCTATTAGGAGAATTTGGGTGCTGCTGTGCCGCCATGTTGTTAGGCACCATCTGTTAAGGTCCTGTGGTGGCAATGCTTCACTCTCCTTGGCTTCAAGCCTCCTGTTTCACAGGCGAGTTTAAGGTCACGATGCCAGCGCCAAAACACCTCTATTCACTTATATATATATTTTTATATATATATGTATAGACTCATATATTTAGACTGTATATAGATACATATTTTATATACCTTTCTGTTTACGGTGGAGAGACATACAAGGAAAAACGAAAACTTATGTACAAAAACAGTGTGTCTTGTTCACTAATCGATAAGCAGCTTGCTTCTGAGAGCAAAGCGGCTGATTTGATTTTAAAACTGCAGCATGAGAAACACGATCACAGGTCCTCATACCTGTTCACTCAGACTCTGAGCCATCTGTTGCAGAGTAGTTTTATCGAAAAAGGTGGCATCTACAGTTGTACACTAGGCATTCAAAGAACCAGACAAAGTATATTAAATATGAGAAAAGGAATAGCCAGAAAATGGCTTTACAAATGTCCCTGTGTACAGCACCAAGTATTCGATTTGTTTTTGATGTTTTCACTAAAGAATAAATAAGATCAGGTACAGTCCAAATTTAGCACCATTATTTTCAGACTGTGAGTCAAGTACACACACTATTGCATTCTACAATGTCAACACATTTCAGGATTAAAACAAACAAAACAAAAAGAGAAAACAAAAATACCAAGGCAAACAGAGACTGACAGCATAAATATAATAATCTAAATTATACACAACTATACAGTCAGAGAATGAATCACATTCACAGTACAAACATTGTTTACAAAAAAAAAAACACAATTAAAAAAGCAAACAAAAAGGTGTGAAGAGAGTCCAGTAGTTTGTTGTGGTTATGGTTCATTGTTTTCTCAGTGTGTGAGGATTTGCATGCATGAGTGTGCGCGTGTTTGTATCAACTATATGCAGTTTAATTCCACATTTTAAGTCCTAAACATTTGGATAAACCTGCATTGCCCAACAGCAGAGATAAATACAAATAAGTTTAGCTAAAGAAGAGTTAAAAATTCCTGCTGTAAGAGTATTTCGGCTGCTTTCCCACATAGTAGTGTGACTTACCAAATTGTACAACTTAAGGAAAGGAAATGTGAATAAATAAAGTGGCTGACGAAGTTGGCATAGCACCATCTCATTGGGTGAATTTCATGGTGTTGTTTAAAACAATTAAAAATACACTCAGCTCTGCATTATTGGCACCCGCTCAAATGTTGCTGATTCACCATATTTTCAAAAATCACACTGAAATGAGAACCGCATTGTTGTGTTCACAGGTGAAAACACGCACTACTCTTCATTATTCAGTTTATTCAGGCAAAGATTATTAAAGGGACAGAACCAAAACCATCAGGCCCAAATATATTTCTCTTACCTGTAGTTCTTTTTATCAGTTTAGGTTGTTTTGGTGCAAGTTTCCTTTAACATGCCCGATATCTGTTATAAAGCTTTTTTTTTTTTTTACACAAAGACAAAAACTTGATATGTTTAACACCTGATAGAGAGGGGGAAGCACTGAATCACACCTAAAAAAAAAATCATAATAAACTCAGTGGGCTTATAATTTAAAAATATAGAAAATCATCAACATAAGGAGAGTTTAATGGGTGTCAACAGAGCAGCCAGGGTGAACACATTTTTGCTACATGAGTAACTGTCTTACTATCCAGTGTGATGTCAGATCAAAATGGCAAGTTCCTTATCATTTTTATGCTTAAATATGTTGCAACATTAAATTTCATTGAAGGAAGAAGACAGATAAGAGCGCATGCATGCAGTGAGGCAAACCTGCATGACATCTGAGCAGAGTTCAACGAACTGGTCTGTGTGTTTGTGTGTTCAAGTGTGCAAATACATGCACTCACATGAAGTGAAACTTTGGAGGGAACATGAAACATTATGAGATTCAGATCAGAAAGGTGGACAATGTGCTTCATTCTGTTATTAAATGTTACATTAACTGATTAAAAACAGGTTATTTTGCTAGTTGCAATAATACTAACTATGAAAACGAAGACATGGTATCGTAAGATTAAGCACCTTTAATTTAATCCAGACATCTTGATAATTCAGTACAGATTTCTACATTGTAAAACCTTTGTCATTTAAGCACTCCACACTTAAACATGACCAGTACCTATGAATTCTGCTCAAGGTGACCATAGTGGTGGTAAGAGTGTGTGTGTGTGAGAGAGTGTGTGTGTATCCCAGTACAGAAGCCGGTCTTGGAGGCGGTTGGGTAGTGCAGACATTTTGAAGCACCAGTGAGTGAGGAGAGTGCCTTGGTCCACACCTGGACATTTGCATAGTTTATTTTATTTTGAGGTAGTTTTCAACAATTACCTGAAAGATCAAAGGAGACAAAAAAGGTATTAAGGAGTGTTTCTAAGAATATTAAGATATTGTCCTTTCTAAGAGGGGCAGGGAACATTTAGGGGGAGATAGGACGTCAGCATCATATGAGCAGGGTGTACACCATCTGAAAGCTGGGAACCTCAAGATTATTTGGAGCTCAGTGCTGTTATAAATCTGTAATAAACTTTGTGTTTTGGTTTGGTTCCTATTCCATTTTTCAAAAAGAATCAGCAATTGTATTTATAAGATGACATTCTAATCCTCTAAAATACCACAAACTCCAATCGAAAAAATCCATACTGGT
>JAOWBC010001052.1:18880316-18895108 GCA_028566105.1 Hypoplectrus providencianus | reverse complement strand
TACATAAAAACAGTTTAACTCAGGCTGACTGACAAAGATTTACATAAAAACCTTTGTTTTAAGAGAGGGTTAACCCCAGAGAAACCTTAATTTCCATAATGATTTCCATTCAAAGCTACGATATTACAATTTCAAGTTTGCATGAGCACAGTTCCTGTCATGAAGACAAACACTAATTTTAACACTGTGTAAACACAGCCAAGTTTACTTCCAGTGAGAACTCGCTATCATCATTTACCAAAATTTAAGACAAGTTTTGGATCAGCAGATATCTCCAATTATAGCAGGGGACTCAAACTGATCCATGAAAGAGACACAATGCAAGTTTTTGTTCCAACCAGGCAGGAGCACACCTAATTCAGCAAATCAGCTGAGTGAAGACAGTTCAGTTAAACTGTAGCCACATTGGCTCATTTGTGGCCGTGTTTCACACAGCAGTATTAAAATATATTGATAAATGATTAACTGAGAATCAAAATACATTGATTTTAAATTAACATATTTTATACTAAAGATAATAAACTTGCAATAATCTATCAAATATAATAAAATTATAATGGGCAAAATGATGACGTCCTATACATCATGTAATTTTTTTGATATGCAGAAAAAGAGGAAGAGCTAAACAGTTTCCACTTTGCTTTCAGTTGTATTCAGCTGTTCCAGTATCAGATCCACTGTTCTGGGGCTTACCCTATGCGATCAGTTTAACACTTGATTTCTCATAACTCCGCATTCAGTGTTAGCTTCTCCATTTCAAAAAGGGTAGAAGCATGCTTATTCCCGTAAGGCCAGTTGTAAACATAGACTGTAAAAAATTAGGCAGTAGAGAATGGAAAGCGATAAAGCACCCACTAGAGGCTGAAAATTTCTGGAGGCTGCTTTATGATTATTGCAGATATATATAAAGGGGGGAAAATGAACAATTCATTGTCAGTTTTTCCCAAATATTAAGCCAAAACAAGAAGACCAATTTTAAGTATGAGATAACTGTCAGAGGTAAAGATAAACATTAAAAAGAATGAAGTTACTTTGACATTTATTCCCTGTGCTGCTTGTCTAGATCAAATGTGATCAAGGGAAAGAGCAAAAAGTTCAAAGAAGGTCAAACCTGTTTAAGACACAACATGCTATGTATTCTAGCCTGATCCTGACTTTGTCCTCTGTGCTCCATCACTCGCACCAAGACTTTTCACTTAAATGTCCAAAGCCATGTTTGATGTCATTCACATCCAACCAACAGGAATCGTGTGGTCGACATAAGATAAGAGATAAGATAGTCCTTTTTAAGTCCCACAGTGGGGAAATTCTGACATTACAGCAGCACAGGCAAAAGTAGAAGGCAAAAAGAAGAGGCAAAAATGAAGACAATAAATATCACAATATAAACAGAAAAATCTTTAAAAACAGTAAAGTGGACACTGTGCATTAGGAGGAACTATTTTCTACTCTTGAATACATACAATAATTTACCAGAAAAGGACACTTTGACTTTGATGTTGTGCACCTGTGCCAGCACTTTAGTACTGATGTTTGGTGGCAAAGGCATTTGAGCAAAGGAATTTTGTTTGCGTCAGACATGTAGAGAGGTGATGCAAATCCTACCTAAACCACGAGAAAGTCTGCTGCAAGTTTTATGGGCATTTAGGCCAAATGCTGGATGATAATTGATTACATCTGAAGTAGCAGCATGTTTAATACCTTTTTAAACACCCACTCCCTTCTCCCACATTTCCCTTCAATTGCTCACTCTCTTGTCACTCCTCTTCATTATTCCTGCATGTAATGACAATGTCCAATTTTCCCTACATCTTTTCACGTCTTTACAGGTATGAACTGAACCTCCTTTTTTGTATACTGATAACCCTACTATGAGAAATTAAAACTGCAAGTCCTGGCATTTTACGGAAAATATATTGGAGTTTCCTGCAGAATAAGAAGGTTGTCCTTTTGCTGTATTTTGCCTTCTGTTCTAATTGTTGGCATGCTAGCACTCTGAGCAAATATAGTAGACTTTGTGACATTGTGAACATGTCATCATGCTAATGGCAGCATCTAGCTAATAGCTACCATACTGGTCACGATTTCATTGATTGAATAACCTGAACTTTGGAATAACAAGTCACCCTAACCATTAAAATTAGAGTGAGACAAAACAAGACAGTCAATGTCTCATTTATCTTACCAACAGTATTTTCACTTTGTCCTGAGTTTAGAACACTCAGAGCCTATCCAGGGACACCAGACCCTTCATGGAACCACACTCCCTGGTCTACCCCTGCAATGTTTAACACAGCACCAGTTTTAGCACTCCCACCCTCTGCTGCCCCCCTCCCCCATCCCAACACTGCTAACATAGTGCTACCCTCAGCCTGTTCATTTGAATAGGCTGCTGACATGTCACTATTCTCTGGGACCTGAGCCCAGAATGTTCCACAGAGCTAACCTTAGGGACAGAGTACGGGTCCTGACCATGGGTCGATGACAAGGCTGTGGATGTTGCCACACGCTGCCAACCAGCAACAGAATGGGGATCAGTTGGACATAGCATGGACTCGCAGCCAAGCAGCCAGTGATAACACTGAACCAATGACAATGTTCGTCAAGTCTGTTTCCTACTACGACTATGCCTTGCAGTGTTAACAAAGCAAACGCTGATAAAAATCACAAAAACATGGACCCTAACTAATATTTTCTGTGTTGCTTGATTTTTTTAATTGAACTGCTGTGATATAACACAAATAGCCACATGGTTGGAAATTAACTACGGCTATATGCTGGTAAAATTTGCTTGGAAGATTAACTACACTCAATGGCCAAAAATATCAGCAATAAAGTAATCTGACAAGTGGCTGGTAGATTCTGGAGGACACCAGCCACAGTTGCAGGTGAACAAAAAAAGTTTCCAACTCTGAACAACCACCATAAATAATATGCAATACCAGACCAGTCATTTGGTCAGAGTCTAGGACTCCATTATTCCTCCATGTAAGAAAAAAAAAAGATTTAAAACAACTTTCAAAACTTTTGACTGGAAGTAAACTCTTAACTTTTGAAAAAGTAATTTGCAAAAGTTACTATAACATCCATTTATAGTAGGAAGAATGTGATCTCTTTGAGGGTTAAATTGTCCACTGTAAGCAGGTGATTATTACCACCAAAATGTTTTTTGTAACTCCTTTTGTAGATTAACTTCTAATGAAAATGATTATATTTTTACCTACAAAAAAAGTAATGAAACAGACACCAAGAAAAGGATTGGGCTTGTTGACCTTTTTGGCCAAAAGATGTAGGTGTATTCCAATTAAACTAGCTTAGGTTTATCATGAAACTACTTGCCAGCTATGCAACTTCTTCCTGAAATCTTCCCGACAACAAGCCCAAGGCTCCTAACTGGCAACTTAACAATACATTGCAAAATAAGGGTTTATGCGTTAGCAGGGTGAATTCACTTTTGGAAATTAGAAATATATCAGCTAGGAGTTTGATTATACAAGAAATTCTGCACAACTTAGGAGAAATTTGAAGCATCTTAATAGAGACTTATATAGAAAAGGTTAACAATTATATCCTTGCACACTGACAAGTGTAACTCTCTTCTCTGTCTCTCAGGTTGCACTGCCAAAGGGTGTCTTTGTTTTGTAGGAGTTGCACACAGGAATAGCCATGTCTAAATCCCTATGGGTATGGCTGTGGCACCCAAAGTGTCAGGTGTTTAGTTGCATCACTGTCACACTGATGTGATGTTCCACCTGTCTTGGATTTCAGAGGTGGAAAGAGCACTCAGTGCCATGCACGCTGCAAGACCAAAATGGTACTGGGTGTCCCTAGTCTCAATACACACTGTGCACACATCATTGCCAAGTATGTCTTTCGTGTATAAACGTGGTGTATTAGTCTACCCCTTCAAACTATGGTTGATAGAGGAGTGGCAGATGAGTGTTTGCAGTGACACACTTGCACCCAAGCAAAAATGGATCCACTTATTGGTGTTTTTACTGTAGCTGGCTCTTCGCTGCTACAAAAAACCCTTTGAAGCTTTTAGTGTTCTCCACCTCATGAATTCTGAGCTACCTTTGATCTGGTACTTGAAATAGGAGAGCAAATTTCTTATGATGTGCACCATTTCTTTGTTGTTGGCAGATAAGTACACTGTAGAGTCTGACACACTCCTATACACACACACCACTATCTTAACTTTTTTTTTTCCAAGATTTTGAATTAAACTCTTCCATCCATTATTTAGAAGTTCCCCCTCGTGCATTTGTCTTAGGCAACACCTGAGCAGAGTCTTTGAACGAATATGTCACTGTATTGACTGAACTTTGAAAAATAAAATAATTTTCAGATTGATCCACCCTTGAAAGCTGAATTTGGTGAGAACATAGCATACTTTCACTAAGATGTGTCACCAAAAGAATGAAAAAGCACAAGTTGGGTATTGCATCAATGTCCATGTCAGCTTCATCACAAGAGATTCAAACTTAAACATCTGCATTAAGCATTTAACTAGTACATTTGCACGACTTCTTGTGGATTAACCGTAACCAATTTCGATGCAAGATATTGGCAGGAGAGTCTTGTAAATTTTAGACCCACCATCAGGACCCTGGTGATGTCTCTTTTTGATGATGTGTTACAAAACGTGCCATTTAATTTCATCTTTTATACTTCTTCCTGTGAGGAAAAGTAACTGATTTGGTATTATAAAAAACAGAAAAACAAAAAAAGTACTGTGTAATAAAGAAAAATGATATTAAAAGTCCACTTCACACATTTTGATGAGCATGAAAACATTTTTGAAGTCTCATTACATAGTATTTTAAACATTATCAAGTAATAATTTCAACATGCAAGCGTTGAATAAAAATACCTTCCTTCCATAATAAAATTTATCTCAAATACATTGATTTTTAAAGCAAAGAGCTGTATAAAGCCAATCACGGAAAACCCATTTTCATTAGCCGTGTTCGCACTGGCTTCAGGTGAAGATAGGCAATTAGCCTCCCACAGGGAGTCGATGGCATTGTTGGCTCATTACGTGAGTATAGCTAACTGAATATTTCATTGCTGCAGGTCTATTTTTTTTTTTGCAGTTTTTCGTTCTATCAAGCTTCACGACTAAATTATACATTTATAGGTGCATGGTATATTGTCCTGTAGTCTGGTAGGCAAAAGTGTTCTTGCACAAGTCAGATGAAGTGTCTGACAACATTTACAAAGGTAACCACTTGTTCTCCGAGAGATGCACACAAGAAACTGCATTGTAAGAAGAAGAAAAAAAGGAATCTCTTTTCATAATCAGTCTTTTCAAATGTGGAAAACCCTGCTTTAATTGAGTAGAGATTCCTTCAAGGTTTGGCCTAATTCAATTTTGTCTGTTTTGATACAGCTAGCTACCTTTCAGACATTGTCTGGACATTTATTCATGATTGTTACAGTCATACTGAGTCATAACATCCTTACAGTGAAAATAGCCATGCATGCCACACATATGTGCATTAGTCGAAATTGTATACTTTTACCTGTTTTTAAGCATCATTACACTGCGTTAAAAAGAAAATCCATGATCAAAGCATGTGTAGACAAGAGAACAAGCACTGCATGACTGCATGATCACAACAGTTCAGGGAGTCTGCTTTGTGTGCAGTGACACCAGTTCGACACGGTCACTTGTGGCCACAGGATAGACGAACACCATGACATTTAAAGTCATATTTGGCCTTAGTGGTTATGGTCATCTCTTGCAGTGTCCCATGATCTGCTGAAACAGGGGAGTCAGCATTCCTTAAATAACCATAGCACTGGCACGGGCTGACCAGTGTCAAGCAACAAAATCCCCACCCAGTCTCCATTGCTTCCCATACCATTCCCATAGGGGTCCAGACAGGAGGCAGATTGCAGCCAAGAGCAAGAACAAAACTGACTTAGTGTAAACTGACCTCTACAGTGAAGCCTATAGCCTGTCAACACAAGTACTTAATGGAGGATTGATCTTCATCTGCACAAAAACCTCTTGCATCTAAACTTTTACTGCAATAAAATACACTGTGATTCAAAATCTGGAGAGCTTTGTTATTATAGAGAGGTTGTATCAATATATTTTAGGTTTACCTGATGAAGGAACAAGAGCATGAGCTGAATCAGAACATACACTATCCAAAACACAATCGATTCCCTCTTCTGTGGTAAAAATTGAAAAGCTCATCCAGCAACACTGAAGACATCCTCCATGTAGAGATTCAGTTCAATGCTAAAATACTTATTTCTCATTTCATCCATATAAAAATAAGCTTAAGAACTCTACAAATTTCCTTTATGACATTGTCCTATAATTTGACTGGTGTTTATGTTGCCTCATTCCCCAGGTCAACCTACCACAGCAGGTATTTCCTCTTTCACCAAATCATCAGGATTTTCTGTAACTGCTTGTGGTTAAAAGTACTAGAAAAGGATAAATCCAAATCTGCATCATTATCCTACTTCCAGGGCTTAAAATAAAACAAAAGCAACACAGATCAAATTCCTAACTACAAGATGGTTACCACTGCTGTGAATTCATATTCTCAATTTATAATTACTGAAACATTACCCCACCACAAGGACTTTGGCCAACAAAGGTTTAATATTCCACTGGGAATACTCATCTCTGAAGAGTGTCTTTCTGTGGTGCACACAAGATTTATATGCATGCTCTACTGGACTGTCTGTGAATGTAATATTAAGATTATAAAAAATGTAAATTTAATTTCTGCTGGGATTTCTGTCTTGAGAGTTTTGAAAAACACAACAGAAAGTGAAAAATAAGGGAGAACTGCAGCTACTTTTAACAGAAGTCTGTGGCATTTGTTTTCAGTCTAAAAAGCATCCAAGAATCCAAACAGCTTAAATAAGGCATTTTCCAATACTGTGGTGTTAACAAAATTATTCTAGGGACATAATCTTAAACTTTTATCTGTACTCTTCATAACCTTCAGTGCGCTGACCATGAAGCAGCCTTACTCATTTCCTCGTCTGTGTCACAGCGGGTACAAAAAAAGTAAAAAAAAAAAAAAGAAAAAAGAAAAAAGAAAATGTCTCTGTCTCTGGGCTGCCAGTCCTGCAGCAGAGTTCTAATTCACTCTGTCCCCAGATGCACCACCAGAGGAACCAGCTGATAGTCATGTCTCAAACAGGAAGCAGTCAATACCCTGAACTATTGTTACTTGATGGCTGCTGTTGCACAATACACTAACTTAATTTATCATAAGAGTCTTTCAGTAAAATAAGCTATTTGACAGATAAACTTAACATTGCATCTGGGCCCACGTTTAGTTTAGCATTTTGCTTTGCTGCAATGTAGGGAAAGGTAATGCCTTTACAATGACACAAGAAAGAGTAAGTGTTCCATTCGTGTATATGTGTTGAATAGCCTATATGCTGGTAGCTAGGGACTGTGCTTTACCATGTCTGGAACAGCCTGGATTTTACCCCAAGTTATATAAGCTGGTGCCCAATGGTGTTTACAAATGCCCCGTTAAACAATAAAAAAAATTGAGGTCATAAACATGACCAGCTTTGTCTAAATACACCCTAAAAGCAACCACAACTTTTACACTGAAAAGGCATGTGTCATTCTGGAGCTCTCTTCCTCTTCCTTTACAGAGTTTCCAGCTAGGCCATGCTGTTGGGTGATAGCCAGTGTTTGAATTATGAGGAAGCTGGAGAGGTTTAGCTCCCCTGAAAGATATCCATAACACACTTAAAGCAATATGAGCTTCAGTTTAAGGTGGTGTTGTGTATGATAATGATTAGCCCATAAACTCATTAATAAATTACATTTTGACCCCAGCAGTGGTTAATATAACAGCAACAAGCTCACTCTCTCCAACAAAGCACAGTAATTGCTAAACTCGGAAAGTAACAGAGCATTGCATACAACCTGTATTTCTCCCACTAAGCCTGTTTATTTCTTTTAATTTAGCTTAGGGTAGATGTTTCCTGACATAACTGGAAAGAGAGAAATTTTAAAAGCAAATAAGAAGCCCAAAGCTTTGTTAATCCATCATATAAAAAAATCTGACAGACATCTGACCACATTTTTCAATATGCGTCTGTGCACATGTGGTCTGCGTTAGTTGAGAAGCTTAAAATATTTCTACTGCTTTGTGCTCATATTGTTGAGTAATAATTGCTGTCTTTGAATTTCAATGCTACTTTTAAATCGGTTGCGCTGTGAGCAGCCGTCAGTGAGGCTGACTGAGGAGACTCAGTTGTATGGCAACGCAACGTACACACATGCAGCACACCTGCGAGCCTGCGCATGATTACTGTGTCAGATGGGTGGTGTGATGTATGCTCTTCATCTGTGAGCGTGAAGACTGACTGGCTGCAACATACTGTAAACTGTCAACAGGCACACCAACAGCACTTATGTGCCTGTGTTGATTCTGATAAGAGAAAACACACTGTATTTTTTTATATATCATACATACATGTTACAGTGAATAGAGCAAATTTAAACAGACCCAACTCAAAGTCCCAAATCCTGTGTCCCAAACTATTATCCACAGCGACATCACCTCCCCAAAAACCTGATGCAAACATTTGTGGTAGCTAAGGTGGGAAATCCCCAAAATGGTGCAGCACATGCTTGTATGAGCCTCACTACAATCCCACAGCTAATATACCTTGCAGACATTTGATTACTCAATAACATAGATATGGTCAAGCTGTGAGTGAGGGTTTTAACTCAAATGACAGGGAAAAAAATGAGACAGTAGTAAGCAAACAGTGAGCAATGAAGCTTCAGTTGAAGGCAAGTCTGCAAGTCTGTACAAGAGGCAATTGTCAATAAAGGTGCATCTGTAAAACATGATTCATTTGATTCCTTGTTTCCCCATGTATGTATAAGCTTTATATATTCTGAATCACAAGCACGAGTTATGGAAGTAAGGCAAGTAGGTAGAATCATTGTGTATAAGCGTTTCCATATTTTTGTCAAAAAATGACTAATTTTCTAAAATTTGCCTAACATTAGACATCGAAGCTGAAAGATAAATTAAGTAAATTGCATTAGAAATATCCAGCTTGAGTATATTTTCTCAAGTTTGGGATTCTAGCCAGAAAGTGAAGAAGCTGTCCTGAATCATCAGCAAAGCAATTTGAACACTGCATTATCACCCCCCACCCCCCATGCATGCTTTATGTTTCTGGAATTGCCTCTTTTCATCTTATTTTTCACAAGCATTAAACACTTAAGCCACAAATCACACATTGGACCACAAGAGCAGTTGCAGAGTGAAGACATCGAACCAAGGCCAAATATTCTATACAAATGAAAAATAATTTGGTTAACCTTCCCATGATTCCAATCCCCTCCAAAAATTTAACGGGTTCTTCCTTTACCCATGTTACATCCTTTTTCATGAAAATGAGGCCCGTTGTTTCTGTAAACATCTCCTTTGCGGAGGTAAAAATGCTTTTACTTAAGTGCATTCACCGAAATGCGAAAACAGACTACTTCTCTAAAAAAAATAAAGGCCCTTTAAAAATGTACAGTGATTAAAATCTTTGCCAGTATGACTTCTCTAGATTCAATTTTGTAAAGGGGGTGAGGGATTGCCCTAATTCGTTTGTGTCAAAATGGGTTTAACCAACACTGCGTCCAACAGCAAGTAGTCCCCTGTCACAAATTTACTGTTTTGACTTATCAGCTGCAGTCCTGCTGTTCACAGCCACTGAAGCTGGAGATAAGGCCCTTTCCTCCTGGCCTGCCAGGTTTTCCCTGTCAAATATTTATAGAAGCTGAAACATAAGATGACCAACATCAGACTTAAAGCTCTCTCTACAAGAAGCCAGGCAAGAAGCAGCAGCGCCATTTCAGAGACCGAACCTTGAAATCAATCCCTCATTTAAAAACTACTAGTGACAGGAAAATGCGTTACATAGCCCAACTTTGACGCACTGCAAAAGCTGTCAAGTGAACATGAGCCTTTAATGGCAGTGAGGGGGTTGGGAGAAGAGATTGCCATTTTTCGCGAGAATACTGGGTACTTTTGCCAATTACTCAACATGTTGTCATTAGATCCTCAACCAATGAAACGCTCTCTCTGAATTAACAAAAAATATTAAAGTAGAAGGGATTTATTCCTACAATTGTAACGATAGCTGTTAACATAATATGTGGGCAGCAGCTGGCTAGATTAGCTAGCAAGGTCTGCCAGATTTTTTTTTTTTTTTGACAGCTTAAACTTTCTGGAAACATCTGTTCACGCAGCAGAAGTTGTTATGTTTTCACTTTAAATTCTTACACATATTTTGGTAAATCAAGTTATTAAAACACCGAGTTGAAAGTGTTGCCAAGTACAATGGAACACCCTAATTCGATGAAATAACTACTAGAGCTCCAGTAGTACTCAGCTTCATAAATGACCGAGGACGGTGTTCAACAGTCGGTCTGGGTGTAGCTACAAAACGCCGAACATATTCATGAACACGAAGTCAGGCTGGCCAGTCGAGAAACATTGATTTTTGAAAACTAGACACTTAAAAAGCCAAACTAACCAGCCTCAGCCAGCCATGAAGGTAGCAGCAGCAGACAGAGTGAGGAGGACTGACCTCACTGTCTGTCACAGCCGCCCGGACAGACTTCAAACGTAAACCAACATGTCATGGTACCGAAAATGGTCAGTTACCTTGCCGCTCTGATAGCCCTCAAACGCTCTCAGTGCGCTGTCAGTGAGTTTGACGTGAAAGACGGAGACATTGCTACCGTTGCTCACTCTTCCACAGGACAGTCCATAGCACTGCTCCTCCTTCAGCGCCGCCATCTTGCTACCGTTCCCACCACGCGCACGGACGAACGCGCTCTGTCGTAAACCGAGAACTCCCGTTGCTTTTCAATGAATATTCAATGACCGGTCACTGATGATGAAGTCACCGCGAGCAGCAACGAAGCCCTATATAGTCACGTGTTATATAACTTGTCTACATTTATACTGCAGCATGCGTATAATAATGCAATACCATAAAGACAAACTAACCATCAACAGTCAGCACTAATAACAATCATCGACTTTTACTTCAAACTAATTCGAAAAAAACAACAACACGTGGATGTTTTGATTTCAGGATATTCTTGTGTATTGTCATTATATGCTATAGTTAACTACGGTTGGACAAAACATACATTATTTGCGGCATTTAAATCAGCAGATGAAAGTGGGTATTGCACATCAGTAATGCGTAGGAAGTGGGAAACGATAGGTCATCTGATTGCGTCAGCGCAACGTCAATGTCTGAAAAAAAAAAGAAAAAGAAACAGCTTGGGAATATCCAAAAAAAATCTGGAACTCTCCGGCTGAGAGCAAGCATTAAAGGGGAAATGTAAATACTTGATTGAATATTACAACAGAGAGGTTATGGTTCTGTTTTGGTTGACAATAAATACACCGGACCAATCATCCACTACTTGTTTATTTTGATGTTATATATACGTTTTTGTCATCACTTTTCCTCCCCTATTGCTCAGTTTGTTTTATGTTTAACTATTGTCTTTTTGCCATTTAAGTTAGATTCTGATTAATATAGTATTTATGTTATCTTGCCATTGTAACACGTTATTTTTTTTCTTTTTATAAATGCATCTCTTTTATATTGTAATGTTTATATACCTTAACACATACATAAATGAATACAATTAAAAAAGGGGAGTTCAAATAAAATTTTTGGACAAATAGGCTATATTGTTTTTCTGTAAGCATGTGTATTTCCCTTTCCTTCTCGCATACATTCTTCATATCACCTTGTAATCAAAGGAAACTGAAACACAACATAAAATAGGTAGAGAATATTGCATACCCCTTCACTGATGTTTACCCTGGCTGCAGAAATTATAAAACCATTAAAAAAATGAAACAGTTCAATAACAGACAACTTTTATTGTGATGAATATAAAATTAACAAATACAGGGAATGCTGGGAACTTTCACAACCACTTCATTTGGACCACCAACCTTTGGAAGTTTATGCAACTTTTGGCTCTGTAGGCCAACCATCTTCGCAGCCACAGACTCAGTGGTGTCACATTAACTGTAGCAAAGCAATAATCAAAAACAGTAGAATAAACACCCAAACAATATCATTTAAGGAAAGATTTCACAGACAAATATAAATTAGTGGACAAAATAACCCTCTCACATTCAACATTGTATTTGTATGGTCATCCTTCAACATTTGGTCTTATTCATCAAAAAATTGAGGTATAATTGACAGGAATTGAATAATAAAAATAAATGTTTGCTCAGCATTTTTCATAGCCACACTACTGAGTATGTACCATTCTCTGTCTGTGTGTTAAAGGTAATAATTGCCTCTTCTACGAACAAGAAATTAATGATTTAACACACGTTGAAAAGAAAATACATTTACTTAAGCTTTTTGTTTGATGCTCCTGAAACTGTCAGATAAAACTTGATCAATTCAGTGGTGGATATTTTTGCTCCTCCAATCATGTTTATTAGGTGGATACAATTTTAGGAACACCTTTCAGTATAACATCCCAACAAACTCTAGCCCTAACACACACCAAAGAAAAAGAAAAAAAAAAAACTTATTAAGTTTCAACAAAAACTGAGTGTTGTATTGCTTTGTTGTAGAGTCTATAAAAAGTGGGTGAGAGCTAGCACATAAGCCAGATACTCTGCCAATGTTTGGACCTTAAATAATAGAGAACCTGCATTAAATCATTCAAAATGAAACATTGTACCATAATGAAAACAAAGTTGACATATTCTCATATATTCTGTCTTGGATGGGAAATATTAATTAAACAATCACAATCTGATGCTTTAAAACTATAGCACAACACAGGATGATATCACAAGGGCTATTCTTAATAGGAAAAAATTCTTAAATAGCTCTTATTTTAGGAGGGCTTCCCTCCTGAAGCTGCGGACCCGGATAACCGGGAGACAACGAGAACGAGCTCTTATTTTAATCTAAGGTAAATTATTTTCCATTTCAAAACTCAAATAATCCATTTCCCACATTAACTCACAAAGACAAAAATAATGGTAGCAAAAAAAAAACCAAAAAAACAAAGCAGTTTCTGGCAACGTGACAGATATGCATTAACCTACACATTTACAAGGTTGGAAATACAGTTCCCAAATGTAATTATTGATGTTTTAATAGTTGTCACATATCGTTCTCAAACATAGCAGAGAAAGAAGAGTGACAGCGAAGAGGCAACTGACCAACTCACATTTCCGAACCCCCTTGACCAACGGTCAGAAGGCACTGCTAGATGAGCTTCTGTGTTCAGGCTCACATCGCAGGGTCAGGCTCATCACAGGCTTGGTTCAATTTCTAGCAGCTATGACAACAGACAATGCTACACCGCCAATGGCTACTGCAGTGGCGCCAAATAACCATTTCCAGCTGAGACCCTGGGGAAAAAAAAGAACATAGAACAAAGTAATGCAAAAGTGAAGACAAGCAAGTTGTATTGGGGATGCAGATAATGGAATTATATACATTTTTATCACAATAACAACAAGAATGTTAAATGTGGTGGATTTCCTTTTTCAGAATCATAAATATCACCCATGTGACTCAGGAGACCTAACTAGCTCGTACATACATTCCTCTATATTTTCTGATTTATTCTAAATCAACGCACATGTCCCAACATTGGCACTACATGGTACTGGCCTCTCATCTTATCCTATGCCTGGATATTATCACCAGAATCCACTATTCAGCTGTGTATTCAGCAATGCAGAGTGGAGCTGCAGACTCAGGTGAAAATTTACTTCTATCCCAAGCAAATTACATATTTTTTGTTGGCCGACCTGTATGTAGCCTCGCCGTGGAGTCTATAAAATGTTTGCATTCAAATTAAGATCACTGTATGAACATGTTTCTGATACTTGCGCAACTTGTTCATTAGGATAATCTTCATATACCTAATTTTCAAGGGCCCAGAAAACTTTCACTAGTCACTTAGCCACTTGTTAGCAATCACCTTTTTAAGGAAGCGTAAAAAACTGTACTATACTAACATATACATAAATCTACTTCACAAGTGGGGGTATTTACAACAATATTATAGGTTGAACAACAAAGTACAAACATCTCTTTAGCTTGTGTCCACCACAGACCTTATTTCAGGTACCTCACCTAAAAAGCATTCCTCATCCTCATTGAGATGGTGGAGGTGAGACCCCAAGGTGCTAAAAGGCTATTATACGTTCAGATTTAAGAATGCATATAAGTGTGCCCAACATTTATGTGTTTATGCTGTTTTCTAACCCAAAACATTCAACGCTGAGACAGATTTGTTTTCTCAGGGAATGACTCTCACCCATGAAGACTTGGCCCGATGTTTCTGTGAACTGCTGCTTCCACTAGCAGGATTACCCAGCATCTTCTTATACATGGCCTGCTCTGCACCTCTCAGCTCAGAGTGCTTCTTCACCAGCTTGGAGAGCTCCGCGTGGATCGTCTGCACAGAAGAGACAAGACAAATGGGTGTTGCAGGCTCCAGCTCAACATCCACACCCCCCTTTATTCTGCCAACACAGCTATCCTAATATGAGGAACACAAAGTCTTGCTACAGTATAACAACCTAAGACTGATTTCTTTGTTAATGGGAGTGCTTCAGAATGACAATACTCTTACATAAACAGGCACAATTGGTCTAAAGAGCATGAAAAATGACTTGACAAAAAGGCTATTCAAAATATATATTTCCTGTGATCATGATAGATAGATGAATAATTAATTAAACTCCTCTATAAATAAATTC
>JAOWBC010001052.1:18866373-18880216 GCA_028566105.1 Hypoplectrus providencianus | reverse complement strand
GGCTATTCAAAATATATATTTCCTGTGATCATGATAGATAGATGAATAATTAATTAAACTCCTCTATAAATAAATTCTGGAAAATATTTGTGCCATTCTTTGTCTTCTTACAAGAAATCATCACAAACATAACCATCCATTTCCAGGATATGGGTTCAGTTATTGTTCCACCATTGTCTCAGATCTGAGTCATTTCACTGCTCTTAAAGCTGCTGAGTGACGAAGCAAACCAATGCTTTCAGAGACAACAAAAAAATGTATGCTTCATAAAAGCACTTCAGAAAACTGATCGAGTACCATTACATGGAGTCAACAGCAATGTTGACTTAATAGTAATACAGGAGGACTGTCTATCTTTAAAGACAGTTGTGAGTAAGGCAGAGTAAGTGTGAGTGTCTTTACTCTGAGGATTTGTCTCTTCCTAACGATGCTAAGAGGAAGCAGATGCATTTAAAACCCAGTGTTTATGCAGCTGGTACCACTGTTGTACAATCAACCACCAACCAAAATGACAAAAATGACACAACACTGACTTGTCCCTGGGGCAAGGATTAAACTAAACAAACATGTAACGTCCTGTAACAACAGCAACTGAGGCTGTTTGAACTGGAACATTGAAGCTTCAATGTCATGTCAAAAAGTAAACAAACCAGAGACAAATAAATATTCCCTCATCAATTAAAAGTTGAAGACAGAGGGCGTGAACGACTGACACTAGGGTAAAAAAGGCAGACAGCATGTCGTTCAGAGCTGGGAGAAGAGCGACAGACTGTCTTCCTGTCACTCCATGACGCCTGCTTCTGTTTAAGACCGCCTCATTGATTATAATGGGAGCATTCTTGTATTGTCTCTGAAGTACACCCACTGCTCTTGCTGTTGGAACATGAGGTTATTTAGAGAAGCTTTTATTATAGAACTGCAATCATTACATTAAAACAGATCATCTTGAACCACTTTAAAATGTGTACTGGTAGCTTGTAGAAACAGGAACCTTAAATGTATCAAAGGCATTAGCATTTCATCTGTTGATGGGCCCTATATGTTGTTTAGGCAGTTACAGAGAACTTTTAATATCATAACCAGGATTATATAAGTTAAAATGTGTTTTATTTTAAGAGAAAAGGTTCGCGTAGTTTTATTTAGAGTATCTAAACTCTGACTTTCTACTTCTATCACGCCGCTCAAAGATATATTAATGACAAATGCACAAAGCAAGACTGCAGCTGAGTTGGACAATGAAACAGATGAGACTTTCAATATAACCCTATACTCTCTATTGCTATGTATCCTTTTTTTTTTTTTTTTTTTTAACTCTACTACTAATGCTTAAGTCGTCTGATCTATTTTTTCAGTATTTGTAAAGATATTCATGGCAGAGTTGCTCAAATTACATACTGTGTATTATTTTGAAATTCTATATAAAGGTTTGATAAAAGTGTAAATAAAGGCTCACAAGAAGTGTAATCCATTTAAGATGACCTATTGCACAATGTAATAGTACATTATATTTACACTGCGGGTGCTGAATAAAAAGCTTAAGTGGCAGCCGGGCCATGTGCTGTTTGACAGATTGGTGTAGGACTCAAGTGGGGGATTCTGGGCATGAGTACCACACTGCTGCAGCTTGCAGCAAATCCAAGTAGCCCACGCTGAGTTCTGTCAGATGGACTTGTGCAGCAAAAAACTACATATACCTGACTGGAGCAGGAGCACAGGAATAGTGGCTAGGTCTTAGATATGGCTAGTGTGCAGGGCAAACCTATTTACAGCAACAACATGAAAACAGATCCTCTGAAATGATGAATCAGCAGTCCACCTGACCTTGCGATACAAACTGATTTGATATTTCATCCAATGGTGCCATCTACTGGTCATAAGAAATAACTGCAATGTATCCATACATACAAGGATTACTGTAAAATAGCCAGAAGTACCTTGTTGCTTGGTTCCAACTTCAGCGCCTTCCTCAAGGTCTGAATGGCTTCTGTGTATTCACCTTGCAGAGCTAGTACCTTATAAATAAAAAGCAAGCAAGTTAAGGAAAACATTCATATCAGTGATTGAGTAACAGAGAGATAAAAATCAAAGACTTGTACCTTGCCCATGCGGAAAAGTGCTTTTATGTTGTCTGGCTGGTGTTCCAGAGCTGAGACACAAGATTTCAGTGCTGCATCATAGTGGTCAAGTTTCAGCTGAGAGGCGGCCATGTTGTTTAAACACTTCACTCTTACATCCATCAGCTCATTCTCCTCCTCAGGACTAATGTCAACTGCAGCAGATAAAACCACAGTATAAAAAAAAGAAAAAAAGAAAAAACTATCATGTTTATCAATGCATCATTAAAATATTCTACTAGATCAGTTACCTACCTATTACATTAGTTTTACAACTCAAGGAAAATGTGTGATTTTGGGTTTAAATTTTAATTAATAACTTCCCTCTAGGCACAATCATGGCTGACAAAAAGCCTTTTCACTGAGTCCCAACTCTCTGACATGCATCTCACCTTTAGAACTAGACTCTGTTATTTGTAGGGCGATACTGTATGAATTGACAGCAAAAGCGAAGTCCCCACGCTGATAATGGACATTGCCCCTTTCTCTCTTGTGGCTGGCCAGGGCAATCTTTTCTGCAGGGGGCAGCAGCTCCAGGTCTGGGGCATCAGTAGCTTCCAACAGTTGCACTTCTAGGGACAACTCAGCGTTGGGGGGAACCTCTGGTTCAAGACTGGAAAAAAGAAGACGAATATTCAAGTTGAGGAGTTAAGGAAATAGCTAAGAAAAATCAATCATTAGATAACACAATGAATCAACAGTTACATGCCCCAGTGAACGTGCGCATCACATAAGGAGTCTGCACATGCAAGAACAGAGCTTGTAGAACAATAGTTGTTCTGTTGTTCACAGTAAAATAAGAAAAATAATCCTGCATCGTTTTTTAAATTCGTAGAAGCTTGAGTATTACTGCACTGTTTTGATAACATAAAAACTGCCATAACCAGTTAAATTAGAGCACTTCCCTACCTCCCTCTTGCACCATATGCGTATTTTGCATTGGTATGGATGAGGGCCTTCTCTTTCATTTCCATGAGCTGCACGGTGAGATCCAAAGCCTGAAAGAAGAAATGCAGTAGGATACTTATACAAACACAATGCAACACTTACTCCTGCCAGTAGGATGAAAAAAATTAAGCATAACATATCATGAAACTATGAAATTGCGTTGTTTTATCTGTCCCTTTTGTAAAGCATATCCGTTTTTACCTGGATAACATCTCCATCTCCAAGAGTGAAACAAAGGCCAGATTGTTCCTCTATAAGTGTCCCGTCCTTCAGGCAAGTTTTAAGATGAACCTTTACATTCTGTCCTTTCTCTGGACGACTGTCTCGTCCTTCCCCTGCCTCCAGGACTTTTTTCTTCAGCTGGTCATTACCTGATGACAAACACAATCTAGTTAGTTTGACCCAGTTACAGCACTGATCACTTCCATTGTCTGTTTAGCAACCATAAGCCAGAAGCTTTCCTAGTTTTACTTTGTGCCTGAGCTCCCCGCGCACACAGCCGCTCCCCCATACAAAGTCTGCATTACTGCAGCCGATATAGAGAGAATAATAGTACATTATTATTGACTTCCGAACTATTAAAACACCTTTGACAGGAATATATTCTGTCAAATGTTACCATGAAACTTTTCTTACTTACCTAATACATCCAACCATTCTTCCACTGGACCTGGAGGGTCTGAATCTGTGTCGGCATTTTTATTTTCAGACTCATCTGTGCTTTTTCCCTTCCCACCCCCGGCATCTTCTAGAGGAGGGGGCTCGTCGTCAATGTCCTCTTCATCTAAAACCTCAAAGTCTTCCCCGCTGTCCAGCAACGAGGTTCGTCCGTTCTTTTTCACTGATGCCACACTATCATGGCGATCAGAGAGGTCCATAGTCTCCTCTTTTTCAGCCATTAAAAGAACTATATGATTAAAAAAAAGGTTGATATCTTGTTATTGGAGTGCCAATTAAAAATCAAGTTGTTGATAGATTCATTCGCTGCAATATGCCACAAGACGACTGCTAGCTTATCTAAAACCACACAGACGGAGTTTCCCCACGATTATTATTATCCATAAATTAACTGAAAACAAACCTGTTAACAGCTTTTTTACGTTATATTTTGATAAACGCTCACAGAGGCCAAACAACGAACCACACGCTTCCAGAAGTTTCTGACAAGTGATCTTACCGCTACCTATTCAAGCGGCTAGCAAACTAATGCTAACAGACGCTAGCCATTGAAGTTCCCAATAACATTAGCTGTAAGCTCGCTCGGTATCTAGCCTAGCTAGCTAATGTTAGTAGACATCAAATGGCTGTTTTTATCTCGTCCTGCGATGAATTGTTGCTTACATCAGCTTCAGATAGAGCGAGTAAGTCAGAGCGTCATATGTCAAAATCCATTTATATAAATTAACGACACATTACCTTCCAACCCTATCTGTGAAAAGGCTTGTTTTGGTCCTGGACAGTCTCTCCTCCGCTTTACAGTGATGAAGTTAGTTTGCTGTTGGAGAACACCAGCCCTGCAGCACTCATGTGAGTTGCGTACTATCCAACATCAAACTGACTTCCCTGCGCTCTCCAGCTCACCCCATCAAGCTGCTTCCTGTTAACCTTGAGCTCCTGTTATCCTATTGGGCCTTTTCATGCACATTAATTTTGACCTCATAGACATCCAGAGGACCTTTATGTATCGTTTATTGAAAACATACAATACAGTTACTAGCTATATTAGTGCATATTGCACTTTCAAAACACACTGCTTCTCTTTTCAGTTTTAGCACAGATGCCACAGTCTGTATTATAAAGTATTATTCACCTCATATTATATCTAGTTATTTCAGTTTTCATGTTAAACTTGCAGTTCAGATTTTATGTTAAAAACTGACTCTATCCTATGTTCTACGACTTTGCAAATATTAGTGTATAATAATAATAATAAAATAATAGTGTGTTTTGCTGTACTGTAAATTCCGTTCTGTAGAAGCATTTCTCTATAGATAAATAAAGTGTTCATCCATGGCTCTATCCATCCATCTATCAATCACTCACACATACTTGCCTAATTGTGACTGTTATAGAATTCACTAACAGAACAAAAATATGCCTGCACATATGATTGCATCTTACACACTAACTTCCATATAACCTTTCTTTTTGTGCTGCATAAAATGAATGTTGAAAAGCTAAATGAGAGCTCAGAGGAAAAGATTCAAACAACAAGGAAAAATCAAATGACATTTATTATTGATGCATTGTTTCTTTTTTTGATAAGCAAATTATCTGTTTTCTTTCAGTCTAAAGAAACTTTACAATATAAAGAAACATACAAAGAACATCTTTATTACCTACACAAGACACCTAAGTCCCTAAGACAAGATTCTGAACTATCCTACCATGAAAATACAAAGCAAACCCAAGAGACAGACTGCTTCATATTGAATACTGCCGTGTCATCAGAAAGGACCATGAATGGTACAGGAGAATCATTTATATTCCCTTCCCTTGAATCCCTGCCCCTCCCCGACTCAACATAACCACCCAACCCGACCAGCAAATCTTCCTAATGGTACAGTATTATACATCACAATAGAAGTACAGAGATGGCCAACGATCGATATACACAGAGGACTGAGAGAGGATCAGTGAGAGAGCTTCGATCTATACAACGCTATAACAGGAGCGAATAGCAAAGGACACTGTTACTTTTTGATCTATTCTTAATTTAAAATGAGGTTCTCTTAAGTATTTTTACCTTTTTAAAAGTTTTCTTAAATTGATAAAAATCCTTCATATTAAAAACTGCATTAGGAGGTCACATGTTTTTTGTGAGAAGATGCCCTTTGGAAAAATTATTTCAATGATTAATCAAAGCCAATAGTAACATTAAAATGAAACAAAAGGAGACAAGGGCAGAGTGAGGACGCCACAGCTTGTTTGCTTCTCTCTGTCCTGTCCTCTCCCTGTCCTATCCTCCCCACCATACAAGGCTTTAGCATACAGTCTGCATTTATTGTGTTACTGTATTCTATACATTTGTACGGAAATTTAGCCACATGAGCCAAATTATCAGCGCATCCTTTCTCTATGAAAAACATGGACAGTTTTATTTATAATTTACTTTCAGCTGTATTCATTGGTAGTGACTGACATATCAAAACATGTCAATGATATCAAAATGCATTATACAGTATTTACAAAAAAGGGAAATTAAAGAGAAAGGAGGGGAGAAGTTTTTTTTTTGAGGAGTGAGGGATGGGGTTGGAGGACAGAAAGGAGGTGTGTGTCACTACATTGGAGGAACACTTGGAGAGTTATTCCCAGGCCACTGATAGCCAAATCCTGGAGATATCCCTGTTGAACTCTGGGTACAATCTGTTCACATTGACGTCAGAAAATTGATGAGTACGCTGTCATCACCCATAGAGGCTACAATGGTTTTAGTTTAGTTATGGTGGAACACAGCCAGAGCTGCAATGTGATAGTGTGAGAGATGATGTATCCCTTTGGAACAGTGACACAGAGTTGATCAGGCCAAGAGAACATAACATACAGAAAGAAATTAAATAGTGTAATATGTAACTATGCATTTCTTTGTGTGCAGATTCTATGGGCTTTCATTTTCTCAGTTGAATACATTTAAAAGAAAAACAATCTGCTGAAAACAATCCACAAAATGGAAAAAATATCCACTACAAAAGTGTCCCATTATTGTTCCTCTTCTTCAGACCGATGTGGCTGCATGGTCTGTTAACCCCAAGGTGCATCACTCTGCTCCCATCATCAGCACTGCTACAGTCCAGATCCATTATCCTGTACATATGGGACTCGCTGAGGGAACTGGTCGATGGGAGCAAAGTTATTGTCTGGGTTAAGATTGTGGATTGTTCAGAATCTGTGAGTTCACTTCAATCTCCAAGCAAGAAAACAGGCTTCAAGAGTGTATCTGAGGTCCAACAATATCTCCCAGCCCAAACATGAGACACTGGTGAGAGACCAGCATGTATCCCAGGAGGAATACAGCGCCACTTGGAGTCCACAGTGAGGTTGAAGTCAGACAAAGTGATGGAGGGTAAGGAACCACGTTTTCAGGATTCACAGACAACTTGTAAATAACAAATAATAAAAACAACCACAATACAAGCTAAATATGTTGTATTTACAGACAAAATCCATAGAAGAGATGCTCTCTCTTGCTGCTCTGTCTATTACTGAATGAGAACAGGCACCTCAGAGCCATTTTCATGCAGTAAAATGGAGAAAATTTTTTAGACGGGGTTCTTATTAAGACAAGATAACTAGAAGATCATCCGGGTGCAACAGCTGACACTTTTGCTCCTTTCCCACTGCATGCTTCAGCTCTGATTTATAAATCTCATTTTCCACTGTAGAAAGCATCCTGTCAATGTAGGAGGGACTTTAAGGTGATTGTCAGAGCGTTGCCGTATGAAACTACAGTGACGAAGTCTTCAGATGCTTCGTAATCTGAATTAAACATAATCTGTGCATCCCTATCTGCAACCAACAGCTGATCACAGCATTGTTTGGCAGGCTGTTTTTTTTAAAATTAATAATAAAAAAATTCTCCAGTCTGCAGTGTTTTAACATCACGTACTCGTAGTAGCTCGGCTCGCTCGGAACTAATCCCAACATTTGCAATGGAAAACTAAAAAAAAGACACTTTAAGACAAACTGTGCTGTACCATGCAGTGGAAATGCAGCATTAGTACCAGAAGACAGCAGGGCTGCAAGAAAGCCTCTGTTTTAACTGTATGTATATTTTAGCTGAGATGCTAACATCTCATCAAAAACTACTTCATTAAGTAAAGACAGACAGTTTTCCTGATCACCCTTAATTTGACGTTTATGCAAGTGGTGCTACACACGTTTATATGGCAGAGACTTGAGTTACACGTTCAGGAGAAGTTGGAGGTGGATGAGAGGTATGTGAGGTGAGACCGACTGTGACGAAAACAAGACAAAACATCAAATAACCTAAAATCATGTAAACAGAAAATCATTGTGCATTTTTCGAGTGTGTGCTTATTCTGTCATTGTTGATGCTGCTGCTGAGATAAAATGTGCCCTTTACAGGAAATCATAACTACATTAGTAAAATAATATCAATTATGAAAATTATAACAATAATATTACCATCAACAACAAAAAATAACATTTAATGAAAACCATTCTTGCCCTAAATAATAATATCAGTTCATGTTTTTTTTTTTTTGTTTGTTTTCTTTTTTTTAATCATTCCTGACACAGGAGTTTTTGAATTAGGGTTTTCGGCCCCTGTCAGTCAACAGTTGCATGCCCTCATAAGTTATGATCAACGTGATGTAATGGGGTGGTGGTAGATGCAGCGGGCACCTTGTTTGGGCTCGGATGCCACCCATTAGGTGGTTTTGGGTTTGAGAGAAACAAGCTTGGAGCAGTTTTGGGCTCTTACTGTCCTAGGGCCCGTGTCAAGGCCTGGCAGGTGAAGAAGAATTGGAGAAGAGACCTCTTCCTGTTGCTTGGAGGCCTTTTCATGTTCTTAAACCCATTTTACAGGCGTTGGGATGGGGGGCCTTGAGGGGAGTCCTGCTTTCCAGGTGCATCCCCAGGGGCTGTGTGGCACAGCACACCGTCCACGAGGAGAAGGAGGAGGAGGAGGAAGGGAGGATAATGCAAGACGCACCAGGGTGGATGGGAAAGGGAGATTGGGATAAGGGGAGATGAAAAAGAAATAAAATAAAATAAAAGATAAAATAAAATAAAATAAAAAAAATCACACACTCATCGTCATGTTGGGTGAATACTGTAAAGAGAGAAAACAGAGGGAGGGGAGAAAAGATAAGCCAAAACTATATTAAACTTATTATACTATCCCCTTAAAGATAAGAGCAATACAACTAGCTAAACTAAATGCCATGTCCAGTACACCAGCCTCCTGCAGCATACGTTACACATAACCAGTAACCCTTTCTAAGTCAGTAATCCAGCAGCAAGCAAAGCAGAGTCCAGCCCAAAGAGAAAATGTTAAGGAATGTCAGAACACAGTGGAGTAGCATTAATCACATTCATCACTATATGACAATCTCTCCATGCAGCAGAGAAAGCATATGATGTCGTTCTTTTCCATGCATGTGTTTGTGCATGCTGTGTGTCTGTGTGTGTCGGGTAAAGCTGGGAAAACTGAACACAAAGGTTTGATTATCAGCTCGATTTAGCCACAAGTACTGCTTTCAGGGTCAAGACAGAACAGGGGCGGCTTTCACAAAGATATTTTGGACTGGTGTGTAGTGTGAAGGAGTTATTCATTTTGCTGTAATAGTCTGACTGACTGACTGACTTACTGACTAACTGACTGACCTACCCTCAGGCTGACTCACAAATAAGACGCATGTTTCCATGGTAACAATCAGTGACGCCTGCCATCCCCTTGCAGCAATTGAAAAAAAAGCAACTGTAGCTCATAATTTGTGGTTTCTAAAATGTGTTATGGGGTGAGTAATGAGGAGGGAATGAGTAGGTCTACACCTGCCATTAGATTCCAAATATGTCATTTGAGTTATCTTTACCTGTTTTTTCTTTTACACTATTAGCAATATTTTTTTTTCTACTGATTGGCAGAAGCTAAAAGTTATTTCAACCTTCAACTTCAACCTTCAACCCTCTCTTTTTTGCTAACATTGGCTTCTTTGTTAGTTAACTTTTTTAGTCTTTTCTGCTATAACTACTGTTTTATCTACAAAAGTACCCCCTCTGGTACAAGTACCCCTGGTTTGGAAACACTGGAGTACTTTTGCTTTATTTTCCCCGTTTAAATCGTAACTACTTTCGGCATTTTTCTGACAGTGGTTTGATATGGTTGCTTAGTCAGCCACATTTTTCTTTTTAATGACAGTAAAATCAGTAAAGAACTAGATGTCTGTCTGAAGTCCCACTATGAGTTTGATCCAAGAGACTTTTAAAGTCTATTTTTGTGAAACCGGCCCCGGGTCACCTTGGACAATTAGCACACAGCATTTAAATTTAGTACCCCATAATTGAGTCTCAAACCAGATGAAGCAATCACAATTTGTACCAAATATGTTTATTTTTAGTAACGGGCCAAATCATAATGTCATCCTGCTGTTTGATGACTTTACAGGCTGAGATGATGACAGTAAAGGAAATTAAGTGATTTAAAAAAATGTAAGCTGTCTTTTAGTTTGTTCCCAGCTTAAGAGATGTGTTGCCCTGTTTGGTACTCACACTTTCACTTTGGAATGGGTTTAAAAAGTTGCCTGCCATCTCGCCATCGTCCCGCGGAGTGCCGGGAGGATTGTTCATGCCTGCCATGTTGTTGGGAGAATTCTATAACACAGATTCAAATAAATAAATAAATTAATAAATTAATAAGAACAGCAACAGTATATATTATAAGAATAGTAAGAATAAGGGCCTCTTAAGGACAGACAGACAGACACACAGACAGACAGACAGACAGACAGACAGGTAGATATACAGAGATTCGATCAGTCTTACCTTTGGCAACCCATCCATGTCACCAGAGCCTGTGATCACAAATGGAAAAAGGAGAAACCTGAATCATTATGAGGTAACTGTTAGCTGATCCTCAGCGGTCCTGCTACTAACTCAACATGACTTCAGGATATCCAGTGCAAGTAGAAACAACCTGCCCTCTCAAAGGTAATGGCCTTTAATTAAGCTATTTGTTTCAGATACAGATGAGCACCAACTCACTGGCTTCACTGATCACGTCTCAGACATCTGCAGGATCAATTGGCCTACTCACTGCCCCACTAATCTGTTTTAGCTTTGATCAATACCAGGAGGCGGAGGAGGACACTTCCTCTGCCGGCCATAAGAGGGCACAGTCTCACTTCTGAAGACCTTTGTTCACAGAGAGTCACAGCATTCGGTGGATATGCTGCCTACACTGTACACTATCTTTGCCCACTCACCTAGTGATCCGTTCATATGATGCTGCTCCATAGCACCCATGCCACCCATGGGCCCGTCAGGACCCGGTCCCATTGGGAACTAAAGACAAATGTACCAAGGTCATTAACTTTGCTTTTCTCATAAATATGAATCACAATCAAAAATACTTTATGGATCCTAGAGGGGATATTGGGTTACATAACAGTTTCTCCCACACAGGATAAAATATATATAGACACAGAGAAATTATAAGAAAAATGCACAAGACTTACATATATAAAATATGGACTTAGTACATATAATACACATACAGTATTTATGACATAAAAAATGCTGTATTAGTGCTGGAATAAAAACAAAAAGAAAAGAAAAAAAAGAATTGCCAGTGAAGAATTATTACTGTATGTTGAATTATTGCATAAATTGATTGTACTTGGGTAGCATGGCAAACTGAAAAAGTACATCTTGGGTGAAATGTATCAGCTGCAATTTCAAACTAAACAAATGAACATAACTCACATTAGGTCTGTTTCCACCAGGGCCGATAGGATTCATCATTGTGTAGATGTTTTCACTTGAGTTTGTTGAATCTAGAAATAAAAAGTAGCGATGTATTACAAATCAGAAAACTGTAAATTGGATTGAGTATTGCTGCTGTTTTCCTGAATCTAGCTCTAATCCAGAGCAAATCGAGTCCTGTTCATCTCTTTCCATTGCTGATAAAGTGATTAGGGGTCACAAAAACTGAAATAAATAATCCCTTCTAAGAGGGCATAGTTCTGTTCAGCTGATCGAGATGTGACCAAAAAGTCCAACAAAAGACCAAGACAAATGAGAGACTTCAGATATGGTTCTCCAGTTCAGCCAAACATTTTACACATCCTACAATTGGCTCAGCCTTTGTCCTGCTCTTCTCTGTCTTCAAAGTTTATAACTCTGAAAAGTAACCAGACAACTTTCTTTAGCCCTGGCAGTGTTTTCAATGGAGAAACTCCTGGCTTTCAACTGAGCTTTGCAAGTGGCCAGATCTCGCTGTGTGAAGGCGAGATGACACAAAAAGGGTCAAGGTTCACAAGAAAAGGGGAAATGATAAAAGACCAATCTCTGAATTGTATAACTTTATTAAGGATGCACAGATCTGATATTCAGTATCAGTATCAAGTCAATATTGGCCAAAATCACTGGATCAGATTTTAGAAAAAAATAAATAAATAAATAATAATAATAATAATATAATATATAAAATATAATCGGCTCAACAAGCCTTAACTACTGCAAACATTTTTCAGTAAAGTAGGCGACCTGATGAAGACAGGTGAGCAGCGTGAACAGCTAGTGGTATATTGAAGTGTTGAGGGGTGTAGTTGTTTTACAGTTTGGGTATGACCTTCTTAGTTGGCAGCTTTAGCAAAGTGGATTTTAATTTTTTTTTTTAAATAGCTGTTTAAGGGAAAAAGACAGATAATATTGTTATTGGCATATTACTTATCGTGGCAGTATTGGTTAGTGGTAGAAGTATCGTGCCATCCCTAGAAGCTATTACAGATCATACCAATAAAGATATATTTGAGTAAAATACTTGTTTTTAAAACCTCGTCCTGACTGTGGAGCAGTTTGTTTATCTTAGTCTCATAGAAACACTTGCAGGAAAACCCTATCACTGTCTGTGTTAATGTCTAATTATTCCAAAAATGTCAAAAAATAAGGTGGGTTCCAGGTAAGGAATGGGGCAAATAATGGAAAATAACGAGCTAAGCTGCACAGCAACGACTGGAGTGGCACTGTCTTTCACTGTACTTGACATTGTTTCAGTTTAATTCTGCCATTTGTTCCATGCATTCAGCTATAGCCCAGACATGTTCCTATTTCTGATGTACAAGACAAAGACCAAGACCAAGAACAAAATGTCAGTGAATCTGTCTGCCACTCAGTCTCCTCACTGCTCCCTTCAATGTACAATAAAAGAAAAACATTATCTCCTGTGCCTACAATCCGAAGATTAAACCAAGTTATTATATAGAAACTGTGGCAACTTAGCAACAACCAGTACGCGCTGTGTCGCTCGTCGAGTGTCCTGAAAAGATTCAGGAGGATGAGGTGACCTTGATCTGACATTGCAAGCAGAAAGTTGTGAGTGGAAGACTGAGAGAAGCAGGAAAAAAATCTGAATGACAGGCTGAAATACAGCGGAGGAGATGGATACAGTAAGTGGTGAGGAGATCTTGCCTGTCAGTGTCCCTGAATCTCGCTTGTGTTGTCGTGACTGGAGGAGGGGGGCAACACTGAGTGGGAGGTGTGCATTTTTTGTGGGAGGTTTGTGTGGAAGTGTGTGCGCAAAGTCTTGGCGACTGCAGTGGAAATATGTTTCCCCTCCTGGTGTACGTGTGAGCGGGAGCATTTTGTGCAAAGAGGTTGCCCCGGCAACGTATCACAATAGAGGTACATATATAAATAATAAATAGTGGACACAAAAAGAAGCTCTCCACAGGCCGACAGAAACAGAACATCCACAGGATGTCAGCCCACAGTGTTTTGTTCTCAGCTAATCCTCCGCAGAGACATGAGATTGATGGGTCTGAGCTGAGACGGATCGCTCGTTTGATTGCAGACTGACATGCCACTGCTTCCCTTTTATACAACTGTCTCCACAATGAGGAAACACAGCTAACAACATGGGAATATTTTACACAATATCCCTAAATTGGAAAGCAATGACAAGAAATGTGATACACCAGTGACTGTCAGTTCAAAAATGCCTATATTCATGAATCTAAATGATCATGACATTATTTATTGGTGTCAAAGTAATCAGTGTAATAACATTTAAATGTTCAAATCTAAAAAAGTCTATAGAT
>JAOWBC010001052.1:18839452-18851672 GCA_028566105.1 Hypoplectrus providencianus | reverse complement strand
ACACACACACACACACACACACAAACACACACGCACACACTGCACACTCATTGTCATTCCTTGCTAACATTCCTGAGAGAGCAGCAGTGGCAGCAGTAGGTCTCCTGCTAGCTCATTGTATATAGCATGGCAACACGTCAGCGCGGATATGGGAACACACTATCAGGGGTGTTCTCTCCCAGAGGACGGCCGTGAAACGCTGACAGCCATTTAAACATGTTAGAAAGGCACCAAATGATTTATATATATCTATGATCCCCGTCTAAGCCGGGAGCAGCTGAAGTTTCACCAACATACAGGGAAATGTGTGTGCGTTAGTTTCATGTCTGTTTCCAAACAGATAAAACATACTGTACGGCTACGTGCTGCCGAAAGGGATGAAGCAGGCACAGTCAGAGACAAAGGCTACGATGAAATCACTGTTTAACTGCAGCGGCTGTTATCAATGGGTTTGAGCTCAGTCCAACAGTGGCTACAGGCAGACAATGGGCAGAAGACTGCCTCTCGTTTAAAGTGCCTGTCATAGGTGTCATTTTTGCCGCTGTCCTCTCAAGGATAAGCAGAGACGATAAGAGTGAAAGATGGTTCCTCTCCTCAGTGGTACATAGTTGAGTCTGGAGTGAAAAGTTTTCCTGAACACTCTCATCAGGGGCCTTTAGCATCTGTCTTTTCCTCTCACAGCGCCATTTCAGATGTGGTTGAAAAAAGGAATAAATATTTCAAAGCACTCTTTACACACAGTCTGTTGGTATCTTTTGTCCACTGGTCAAAGAGATTCAATCAGTTAACGCAATTTGCTCCTGTCCAAAGCCATTAAACATCCTTGCAGTTATGCCTCTGTCACTCAGGAGCAACACCAACAGTACATCACCCACTGAGGAACCGACTCTGACCCTTACCAAACACTGAGATCTGATCAAACACTGCCATCTGACATTTGACCCCTACACACAATAAATGAAACCTGGGCCACCATTCTGTGTCCCACTCTGTATGATTTTCAGCCTTGCACTCACATTTTAAAAGAACTCACCTTATTTATCTGCATCTTTGTAACTCAGCTGACCAGGACGAACCACAAGATCAATCTTACCTTTGATAAATAAATTACCGAGAGCAGATGTCTCCCTAATTCACCATGTGCCTGCCATGTCTCAGCTTTGAACAGGTTCTTAAAATTGTCTTTGATACCTGGGTTGCTTGTTGTTAAATGTGTAATCAAACCTAATCCTCTTGTTGTGCTTTTTGGTGTTCTCCCTGAAGAGCTGCAATTACCTGCAGTAAAACACACTGCCCTTGACTTTGGATCTCTTTTTTTTGGCAAGAGGAGCCCTTTCAGTTTAGTAGAAAAAGGCTGCCCCACCCTAAATGGTTTGCGGATTTAAAGGAGCGCATTAACTTTTTGAGTACTTGATGTACCACTAAAGATCAGAGAATAAGGTCAACCAACAGGGATTTCCGGGGCATTATTTGGTGGACCATATAAACCTTTAAGCAGCTCAATTTAAGGATTTTTTTAATTTTTGTTTTAATCACGTGTGCTTTATTTTCACACGATTTTGTGTCAATTCGTATGTACAGTATCAAGAGGCAACGTGTAGGTTTAAAACCTGTGTTTCCTGCTAGTGGCCAACAGAGCACCACTCCACTGGGAGCAAAAAAAAAAAACTTTTGTTCAACAACTACTTGGTTAATTACCTCAGTAAAAGTAATTTCTAATGAGATTATAATTTCAATGGTAACTTTACGTTTTCTTACATGCATGCTGTCCAATTGTAAATTATGATCCAAGTCCAAGTGTTTGCTTATTAATGGTCAGTTCAACTGGATCTGGATATTCTGATTAACCCCCTTGCTAACACAACTAGCACTAACGTCAGCGACTTGCATGTGCTGGCCATGGCCCAAATACCAAGTTGGGCAACAACTAAACCACAAATTTGAAGGCTTCAGAACTTATGTCTACATGTCACAGTGACTACGTTCATTATTCTAGTTCATAAAGTCTATATGTGATATTTGGAGTTCGCCCCCTAGTGTTCAACATAAGGATGGACAGAAACAAGTGGTGTAGCAACCGCCCAAAATATGTATGGCAACCACGTATTTCAGTAAAATATGTTGTTTGATTACTCAATTTCATAATTTGTTAGACTAGCTACAATAGCCTGTTAAATGTTTTGCATAAAATGCTTCCTGTTCTATACAGTGCCTTAAGTTTGCCCGAAATCTTTTTTTCAACGTCCTTATGAAATTGTAATGACACACTGAGAAGGTGAGGTGCAAACACATTAGAGAACAATAGGGTTCCCATAGGAATTCATGAACTGACTTTAACTACACTTTCTAAGTGAAAATGAGGCTTAACTGGCCATTGATGTGCTGTGTGCATATATGCATTACACAAAAAACAAACAAACAAAAGCACAGTTTTCTTAATATATATCTTTGGAGCAGCAGACAGAATATGAATCCATCAACTGTCTTCTATTGTCGTCAGCTGTCATTTTGGTGATCACACATCTCTGAAGGCCAATGAAAAACATTTTTGAAAGACTTCTGTGACGTGTCAGTGTCCTCTCTTCTCCTCCACCACTCTCTGCTGCTTTCTCTTCCTCCTCCTCCCTGTCATTAACTCTGTCTCTCCTCTCAGCCTCTCCTCCCTCTTTCTCCTCCCCCCGTGATCTCCCCTTTTGCTTGTCCTCCCCAGAGGGCCATGATGCAGCAGCGTTGGACTTTTGCTGAGAGGACAGGAGGATTATACACTAAACGTATAGAGATGCTCACACCAACACATCATTTCTCTCCCACTTTTCCCTCTTCTCCTCTGTCTTCCTACCTAAAGCATGTCCCTCTTCATCTATCTTTTCTTTCGCTGCAGGAGTCTGATGCTCAGCTTGTCCTGTGAGCGACAGATTAGGGGAGCAAACACCCTCCACGTCCATTTTCCTCTACTGTCCCTCCTTTGCCCCTCATCCCTCTCTCCCAGGACCATAGCCAATAACAGTGTAGGGGTCACCCATGTTAATTACCACGCGGTTGCAACTGGGAAAAAAATTCTGCAATACACACATGAACGGTTCACACATAACGGAGTTGGTGAGTAAGCATGTGTCACTGCACATGCTTACTCACCAAGCAAGTGTGTGTGTGAGAGCGAGAAAATAATAGTTTCAAAGACAAGGGAAATGGAGAGAGTGAGGAAATGTCATGGAGAAGGATGTCAGGCGAACGAAGGAGAGAGGAGAGGGAGAAGGTGGCGGGAAGAGGGAGTCCGGAGGATGAAAAAATGACTAAAGCACAGAGAAAATTCAGTCTTAGCAGATACAACCGTTTCACAATTCAACATAAAAATCACAATAAACATTGTGAGTCTTTCACAAAGGTTGGAATTTCACACTGTGAAATGACTGACCTTACCCTCAGTGTAACTGAGAGCAGCGAGATGAGAGTAAAATCTCAACAATATGTGGGAGGGAAAGATAAAAAAAAAATCTGCTTCCCCTTCACCTGAATGAATAAATGAACTGCACAAAAGTCAGCAGCCTGCATTTTCAGCAGAGACCGCAACCATTAGTTCACCAAGGAGTGAATGTCAGCTACCAAAGCGTGTGTGTGGTTTCAGCTCCAGCTGAAGTTGAAGGATGCCATATGAACACATGGAAATATGCTGCTGTTCTGGCAACACGGCTGCTTGATTTAGTGAAATCTGATTTAACGTTGGGAGGGGTGTAAAGAACATTTTCTGTGTGTCTCTGTGTTCCCTATTCACACTTTTATTTTTTGTTTTCTTCACTGCTTTGCTGCTCAGATTAGCTGAGCTAAGCAAAGGGAAGAGAGGAGAGTGAATATTGCGGTGTTGCAAAGAAGCCATCCATCCTGTCTTTCTTCTCTCGTCTTCGCTCTGCCCATCCTGTCTGTTTGTCCGTCCGTCTGTCTGTCTTTCGGTCTGCCATGCACACAGGGTCTATTTATGGAAAGCAATGTCACTCATGCAACACCACCAGATAGCTTTCTCCCCGGCCTGCTCACTGCTCATACATCATTAACATTCTCCACGACCCCTGCACGCACACACACACACACGCTTGTACAAACACACACACGCAGGCTGCACAGCACACGACACGCTGCCAATCAACCAGCACAAGACAACGCAGGCAAAGGGCTATACGGTTCCACACTGTATGTATTTACACATCAGGAATACTAAACAGCCAATAAGAGCACATTTGTAAGACAAGCTTAATCATCAATAACATGCACAGCATTATGGAAAGCTGCTCATTTCCACCTCATTTGACCAAATATGTACTTTAGACAGCTGCAATCTAACAAATTTAACACATAAGCTAAGAAACAGTTAGCTAGATGAACAAGGGAAACAGCTAGCAGCTAGCTAAACAGATAGCTGACCCTAACCCTAACCCAAAAACACTGTACCAGAATGTCTAAATAACACAAATGAACATTATATTTCAGTGTTAAAACCACAATGTTGAAAAAAATGTCATAGGTTAACTTTACAGGCCCTAGTAGGCTGATTTTGTTACCTTTGAATAGAGCCAGACTTCTTTCCGTTTCCAGTATTTGTGATAAGCTAAGCTAACTAGCCGTTGGCTATAACTCTTCTATACTATACAGACTATAATTTATTTCACACTGACATGAAAGTAAAATGGCAACGATTAGTCGACTTATCAAGTAGAAGATGAATCGGCAACGTTTAAATCATAATGTCATTTTTCATGCAAAAATTTTTGAAAAGGTGTTTTCAACCTCTCAGATAATGAAAAATTTCTGTCTTTCTCTAAATTTCAGAAAAAGAAAAGCGAGACCGGGATGGATATTTTTCAATGTCCTGTTATATTTAACAGAAGAAACTAGTGATGTCGACATTAATGATGATGTTAATCAGTAAGGAAAATAACTGGCATAAGATGAGCATTTCACTGTTGTCAGCTATCTCTCAGTTGTACCTTAACCTCTGATTTTTGGATACTTCTTCCTTCCCTCTACCATAAAATACAGCTAGAATTATTCCTCAACTCTCATATTTTTTTAAAAAAAAAAGGTGTTATGTGACACCATATAAAATTTCTAGGTTATTGTTATTTGTGACTACTTTTTCACTGACACACAACTGTTTTGATAATTATATTCAATTGAAACTTTTAGTTAAAGTAGAAACTATTTTCCAATTCTCATTTCACCTCTGCTGGTTCGCTGAATATCTTTGCAGATATTTGAAATTTCAAAAGTTGTTACTATTTTATCGGTGTCACAGTGTCAAATAGTGCTTGCATGTGTGCATGTTGGTGTATCAGAGAGAAAGGAGAGAGTGATGGAAACAGAGAGACAGAGAGTTTGTGTGTGACCTCGTCAGCCTCCGAGACAGCCTTCAGAGAGCAGTGATGACAGGAAGAATTAGTAACACAAGTAACACAAACCAGAGAAAATAGCCTCCTATTCTCTTATCCTCTCTTCAACCACAAAAAAGAGAACCTAATAGCACTTTCACTTGCTCACTAAAGCAACATTTCATATTTTGGCAGATTCAAGATATCAGAAAAAAGCTCTTTTGAAGTCAGTCAGCTTCAGACAGAGCACCAGGAGTTAACAACCAGAGCATGGACATATGGGACAGAGGCAGAGAGACAGAGAAGGGAACACATCTGGACAGGGATTAGGACAGCTAAAGAGGCTAAAAAAGGAGGAGGAGACAGAAGGATAGGCTTAGTGATGGCGATGGGAGGGGCGGGGGATGTCGGGGGTTGTGTGGTGGGTGAGGGTGGGGGTGGGTGAGGCATGAAGTCAGCTACAAAGTTCTTTTTCTTACTTGAAAGAAGCCCGGGGGCATCGGTCCTCCTGGCATGCCATCGTTGGGTGGCATGTTGCCCATCACTGGACTGGGAGCAGCGGCCGCACTCTGCAAAAAAAGAAAAGAACAATAAACAGTTTACTCTCAGTGTTTATTTGATGAAGCAACAGACAGCAACCAGCAAGGTGTTAAAATCATCCTTTGCTCACTGCAAATAATGAAAAAACAGATATGAAACACAGTATTATCTGCAGCAAAACTTCCAACCCTGATTACACTCGCTGCTCAAATGGAGCAATTACCGATAACTGATGGAGATATGATTATTTAGTCACAGTGATAAATTATTTGATGAAGGACACAAAACTATCTTGTCAAGATGCAGATAATTTAGACGGACCATTAAAGCTTCAGAGTGCCTCCAGTGAAGCTGTTTTTTCGACGCACCATGCAACCACATCAACCAAATCAATCCGACCATTTCACAACTAGCTGCAGCTGAAGATGTGAGAGGGCTCAGACTATGAACAGGAGTCATTCAGATTCTTTCTCTTACACAAAGGAGCTAAAACTGTATTCAGATCTGCTGCTAAAAAATTTTAAACAAGTGGACCCTATTTTCCTATGTTTTTATGTCTAGGTGACTAATGGGGATAACAGTTTTTGGAATTGGTTCAGTCTGGAGAAAGAGAGCAAAGCAGCCGACAGCTGTGAAATGAGCTGCAGTATAATCACACGGGTCAAGTGCCCACCGTCAATGTAATGTGAGGTCCAATAAAAGTGCTTTTTTGCCACCGATAGGCTCTAATTGTTTCTGATAACAGTATGAAAAGACAACAAAGTGAAGGGAAGACAAACACTTCAGAATTGTCCCTGCAAAACGTCACATTTTACAGCACTTCCACACACTGACTTTGTTGGATATCGACCTTGTGCTACTGCAAAGACCCTTTAGACCGATGTGAAAGTGACACACTGTGTGCAATCTGCAAAAAAAAAAAAAAAAAAAAGTTTTTAACATATAGGGCTGGAGCTCAAACTGGAGATCTGACACAGATACCCGACATCTTCATTTGACTAAACTCTGATTTAATTAATTAAAATAAGCCAAACATCTCTCTTCATTTATCTTAACTTAAGGAAATATCTGATTAAAGAATAAATATCAAACTCTTATTAAGCTCTCCTTGCCAGCACTCAAAACATTTTATACTCAGCATTACAGACACTACTAATTGGATAAGTGTGGAGGTTCATTACCCAGCCCATCCCTATGCGTTGGCAGATTTTGTAAAATTCCTAGCAGTGTTTAGGCTCCACTTCATATTGATGAATAATGTCAAAAATGTAAATCAGTAGCATAATCTTGATTTATACAGAGCAGCCTTTATTCCTGCATGCAGCCCTCAGTTTGAATATGGCCTCCAAATATATTTCTGGCAATATTTCCTTCATCTGTGCTCTCAATTATAATGATTTTCAACATCGGGGAGAAGACAGATGTGACACTCGCTGCTCTGGTTTTCTTCTGAGGCAGCGAGGCTGACAGGCGGTGTTTGGTCATGACTGCTTTGTCAGAGCTCGACATTCACACATGGCCGGCGCGATGAGAGGAGGAAACAAAAAGTTACCCAAAGAATACATTTTCAGTCAGAATGGAGGAGCCAGTTGTGTGATTACAAAGCTACAGGCAGCCCTTCCTCCATACTCAGTCATCACAGGAAAAACAACAGTATTGGTTCTGAGCTAAAACACTGCAGCAACCTACCTTTGTATTTTCCTGACAGGTGACTTACAGAGTGAATAATGATGATCTGAAGGATATTATACTTCCAAAAAGGTCAAAATGTTACACTTTGACACCAGACTAGACTGCGGTTTGCATCATGGCTCTAAGAACAGTCAAAACCATGACCGCAGTCTTTCCTTAACCTTATCCAAGTCGTGTTAGTTACCTAAATGTAACCATATGTTAACCATTGAGGCCACAGATCAGAAAACTGCTCATGTGAATCATAAATCAAGAACGGAGGACTTTTGCACCATTGCAGAGGAGCCAAAGAAGCCTTAAACGTGTTGCTTTTTTTAATTCCACAAAATCTGTTCATAAACACTCCACAAAATGTACAAACAACGCTCTCCATCCACCCCTCCCCCCACTGAAACTAGAGCTTCACTCACTTCCAGAGCAAACAATCCCTCCATCCCTCGGCTGACCCGCGCGGCCCAGACACTAACTTACAGGCCCCGGGGCCATGAGGCTGCGCACACACACACACACTGCTCTGGTAGGAGGGTGTGTGTCTGTGGGACTCGGAACTAATCATAATGTATCCACAGGAGTCACACACGAGCAGAGAGAAAAAAAGGCATGGAGAGATCTCAAAGGGTGATGAGAGGTTGGACAGCACAGAACAGTCTGCTGAAGATGCCGCTATAGTATTTTGAGCTTTATGTATGTGCGTGTGCGTGTGTGTATGTATGTGTGTGTGTGTGTGTGTGTATCACTTCCTCTCAGCCTCAACAGCAGACAAGCATGAAGAAGTCAAGAGTGTCTATCAAACCATGAAGTAAAGAAACGTACAGCTAACTTGCTAGCCCCCAGCATCCCAAAGTTATTAATGATAACTTGGACCTAGCTCCAATGATAGGAGGTCAATGTATAGTTTACTGCCTGTTACTTTCTAAAACTTCTTGTCTGTCTGCTAGGGACATGTGCTAAGTGGCTGCAACACTCATATCTCTCCCGTGATTCTATTCACATGCTAACAATCAAATTTGGGCAAAAATGGCAGATAAATATCCTAGAAAGACACTCAATCAGATAAATAGAAGTGAGTTAAGCTTTGACCTGATTATATTCGCAGGAATTTTTACAATACGTCATAATTTTATTATATGTCATGAGCAGCAGCTTGATCGTTTACAGTAGAAGCACATTTCTCTGCACCGGTCCACTGGAGATTCTGCTCCTCTGCTCTTTTCTCATCGCACGCAGGCCTTGTCTGTCTGTCTACTTGCATGTGTGTGTGTGTAGGCCCGTAATAAAGGAAAAAAACACAAAAAAACACAAGAACAAACAGCAGTGAAACTAGGTTATTTCTAAAAAACAGTGGATGGGCTAATTTTGAATTTTCATCATTTGAGGGGAAAAAATAGTAAGAATTAAAACTCGAAGAAGAAGCTCAAAAGCTCAAACAATCCATGCAGATTGTGAGCAGGCCATGAAGCCCCACATAACACCATGACCTGTCTGAACAGCCTAATGGGTAAAAACAGGTGCCAAAAGGCAGCAACTCAGGGCACTTCCTGGTGCCTCCACGTCCTGACATACACCAATTAGCTGATGGCAGTAAAGAGGAGCACCAACTACTGACTGACTGTGAAAAAGACATCTGCAGAGAGTAACAGACTACACAGGAATAACTGTTTATAGTTAAGCTAAAATTATACCCCAATCAGCTCATCAATACAATATCTAATCAAGCAATCTCATGGCAGCAACTCAATGCATTTCAATACGTAGATATGGTGAAGTCAACCTGCTGAAGTTCAAACAGCATCAGGATGAGGAAGAAAAGGAACATAAGTGACATTTAATGTAGCATTGTTGTTGGTGCTAGACGGGCTGGTCTGAGTATTTCACAAACTGGGCTTTAGAGTGGATGGTCCCAAAAGGGAGAAAAACACAGAGCAACAGTCCTGTGGGCCAAAATGCCCTGATGATGCCAGAGCACAGAGGAGAACGGCCAGACTGATTTGTCTATCTCCAGTATTATAACTGGTTGTGAACTAACTGGTCTAAGGTAAGAATTTCCGAGACCCATGCTGGCCCTGGTCTAAATGAGTCAAATAAGTTGTGCTGTTTCTTGTCTCACGTCTGTTGAATCCTGAACAGACCCATTATCAGCTCTGATCACAGTTGCAATCATTGCAAGATACACAAAAATATTTTTTTTCCGTCAAGATAAAACAGTGTGACCTGTGCAGTGCAGGGTAAAATGAAATTCATCATTCCGGCGTTGATTTTGAGTAGTCTGCCTCGAATTTTGTCCAAATTTTGAACCAAAGACCTCCTAAACAGACATAACAGAAAAAATATGTCCATCGGGAACTAGTATGATAGATCGACCAACGGGGCAGGAAATCCTAAGATAACACAAGCCGTGACCTCATGAGGGACTGTGAGGTGGAATTGAAACAATGGGACAGAAAAGACAATAGGCTAAACGCTGAATATTACACAAATTCAAACACACGCGGTTAACCAGCCACTACAGAGCGTCATCTACTGAGGGATCAGCAGAGAGACAGAAAAACAGGATGGAAATGAAAATGAGAAAAGGAAGAGAGCATCTCAGGGAGAAGAGGAAGAGTGAATGGAAGTGGTGCTGGCATGCAAGTATGTGTGGCAAATGTGTGCTTGTGTGTGTGTGTGTGTGTGTATGTGTGGCTGCCTGCCTCAACCAGCCAACGAGGCTCCACAGTACTCAGGTGAAGCAGCAGCAAAAGGCCCCTTCTCCTAGTTGCCATGACAACCCCGACCTCAGCTCCTGCTCTCCAGTGCCCATTAAAACCCTCAGGCCGTCAATCATCAGCATGGCCAGGGAGCAGAGAGAGACAGAGGAAGAGAGAGGGACAGAGAGAAAAAAGGAGAAAGGAAAGAGAGAGAAACAGAAACAGAGATGGAGTTTAAAGCAGCCTGTGGCTTTTGATAGCTGCCCTGTATCTCCCTCTTTTCTCTCTCTCTCTCTCTCTGCACACAAACAAACCTGATACACAATACCTGCACAATGTTAACTCCTCACACACATCGCACTCCTCTGTCTCACTCTCTCCTCCTCCTCCTGCATAAAAGCCATCTACTAAAATCCAAGCTTCATTCCATGACATTATCTTCATTCATTTCAAATCCATTTTCACACAAGCAATCTCCATTCAGTATCCCATTTTAACTAATGATCCTGCTTGTTCGCGATATAACATCTTCAGTCTTAATTCTGCAGCTATCCATACCTCCTCCTCCGCCATATTAAAAAAGAGCCTCTGGATCAATTAAGTATTCGATGTTTAAAAGAAGCGCCCTGTTCGTTTCTACTCTCTGTTGTGTGGAGTTAAAAATTTAAAGACTAGTTTTCGTTTTGAGGGAAACATAATTTATTACAAACTCTTTCTATGTCGAGATGGGTAAAAAGCTTTTTTCCTGATGTAGATCAGCTCACATCTCGAAAGTGATATATATTATGTTACACCATGTTTCCTGATGATTGAATCAATATCATGAAAATGAAATAACCGCATGATGAAGACTATTTCTGTGGCCTCCCTATGTGTCTATGTTTAGCTGTTGTGCAATGATCTATAAGTTAAAGTGTTAAAATGTGTGAATACTCCCATCATGCAGTTCAGCAGCTAGTTGCACCATTGCAACTGAAACAATATAGAGAAATATAAATCAGAAGAATTTTTAGTTCATTATGTCCATTCAAAAATGATTCTCATTGGCTAAACATGGGATACAAAGGGTGAAATTCTGTTATACCTCTGGAATTGTTATATTAACACCTGCTACACCTTTGGTAAGGACAAGGAATAAACTAGTAAAGCTAGTCTGATAAACAGCCAGTTTGGGCTTGCAACACTGCATTTCTTTACATTTAATAAAAAACTGGGTTCCTACACTGATTCCAAAGTCAAATTCAAGCTTTTACAAGTTGCATTTCAAGCTTTTCCAGCACCTTACAGCTCCTGTCAGTTGCATATTACAGTATATACAACAAAGTTTAATGCTTCAATCTGTGTCACTGTGTTTGTAAGACTTCACATCCTGTATAAGCTAAATTTGAGTCGTTTGAAGCCCCTTTCAAAGCTAAAAAACATTACATTTCAAATGTTTTTAAGGACTTTCAGCCTCTGTAGGAATCCAAACATTAAAAGGCTAATCTCACTAGTCAACACATTCAAACCACAGGCAGAGACATTAAGAAGGCCTCTATGAGTTGTTTCCTTCTGAGTAAATTACAAAGAAAACAGCAAAATTCCATCTGTAGTTATCGTTGGGCGTGCATTTGATCATTTCCTCTAACAGAGGGGTTCTGCTCTCCTTTTGCTCCTGGTTGTGATCCTCTTTAGCTTCTCGGCGGAGGCTGGCCGGCTAGCTGGCTGGCTGGATGGCCCACAGACAGTGAGTGAGCGGCTCTATCTGCCCGGTGATCAGACCTCGGCTTCCAGGGGGTAATGGATCTGCTGTTATCTGGGTCCAGACAAGCAGGCCAACACACTGCTACCTGCTGGCCACAACAACACTGATACCGACCTGTTGGTGTGTGTGTGTGTGTGTGTGTGTGTGTGTGTCTGTGAATATGTGTGTGTGTGAGCTTTTTGTTTCTTTCAGATCGT
>JAOWBC010001052.1:18727770-18739107 GCA_028566105.1 Hypoplectrus providencianus | reverse complement strand
ACATATTGTATTTCTCTTGTTGCTGGCCAAGTTCTTTGATGTAAAATGGACGGTAAAATGTCCTCTCAAGCATTCATGTGTCCCAATAAAACATCTGCTCCAGACAGGTTCTCCCTGCATCCAGCGGCCTGAAAACAGAGCTCCTTCTTTTTGGGCTTTATGTGTCCCTGGGTTCTCCGTGTCTATGTTGGAGCTGCTTTAGCTGTACGAGCTGTTTGCCAAAATCAAAGCCGGGTCCCCCTTCCTACATTCAGCGGGATCGGTCTGTTTGTCTCTCTGTTTTACTGTCTCTCTCCTGCTTTAAATCGTCTTTTTATTTCTCCTCATCCCATTCTGTGTGTTGCCAAAAAATCTAATTGTCTGTTAAAATAACTCTTTGAACACAAGGCATGACTTCACCTACAGTCATGAATACAGATTGGGATTTGCAGAGATGGGAGATGGAAAAATGCTAAATTAAAGAGTTAAATGTCCAGTGTCGCCTGCAGCTCTGTGTGTTTTGTTTTGATGGGTGGAGGTGGGTTGGAGCTTGGCATCGTTCGGGGTAATGTGGCTCTGAAAAAAAAAAAAAAAAAAAAAAACTATCTCTGCTCCTTGCTTTCCTATCGCTCAAGCATGCTGCTATTTGCATGTATATTGCAGACATAGAAATGCATATGGTCGAGAGGTTTCTAAACTCCCAAACCGCCGTCTCTCTTCTTTCTTTTTCTTTCTCTCTCTTTCGCTCTGCTCCACATTGCCTCATCCAAACCACCTCAAAATCTTTGCAAAATCTCTCTTCCGCCATTTTGTCACATATCTTTTTCTCCCCTTTTGTCTGAAATATATTAACATACTCCTCTTCTCCTCCTCGTCTTTCTTGCTTGCTTAATTTCTTTCTTTTGCTCGTCCAATGCAGCTTTTATTGTGAGCCCTGTTCTTTTCTTTATTAGCAGTCTAGAAAGCGTGACATTTATATGAACTGCTCTTGGAGCTTCTCTTCTCCATTGTCTCAGCGTGGCTGCAGACCCTCAGCACCATGGCTCCACACAGGGTCAGCTCTTGCCCTCTGTCGCCATTCATAATTCTCATATCAGCCAGCTATGAAACTTCATATCTTCATATCAACGATCCCTGCCTTTTAATAACACGGGAAATTGCTGGTCTAGGTAGCTGCTTGCAATGAATATTCTGTCAGCTGGATTCATTAAACCAGAAGAAACAAAGGAGGGGGACATATCTTTTTAACTACTGTTTTATTAAAAATATATATATGTAATCTGCCATTTACAAGTGACAATGATGATCATTTAGCTGGTGTTGTTTGCAGTGAAAATGCCTTCATATGATTTCTCTCGCTGTCTCTCTCTCACACACACACTCTCGCATGTGCAACTCAGTGATGATGAGTGTACTGGAGCCTCTAATGACCACAGAACATTCCCCCTCCCACTGCTAAGTCTTCTCATGAGAGCAACCTGGAAACTGAACCTGTGTTTTTGTGTGTGTGTTTGTTTGTGTGTGTGTTGGGCACACATGCGCACATGCTCGCATTAGCAGACGCAGCTCCTGACTGATCTGTTTAAAGACACACCAGCCACTCTGATTACCGTCTCCATAGCCAGCCATAAATAATGAGATTTAGCTCAATTAGGATCCTCTTGAGGTGTAAAACAAGTGGAGAGGCTACAGTTAGCCTCCAGTAATCCACACAGCTTCTGCTCGGCCTGCTAGTGGATTACACCCCCCGGGTCACTGTTTATCCTTTACGTAAACTAACTGCTGTGTGCAGCACTCGGGCTGCAAAGCTGAGCCGGGCAGAGCAGACACCTCCTGGCCCGATAGCATCTGATCTCTCAGCTACTTGACGAACAACAGGACACTCTGGCTTCCACCTTCCCCCCAGCAGCAGTACCATCATGGCCAATGCTCCATCCATCTTCCAGCTCTTACTGTGGATCTCTATCTCCACTGCTCAGACATGGGGACTGGAAGGGCAATTCAATCTCAGTCATATCTGCTGAGAAATGGTGATTCTGCTGTGGCCTTATACTATGGGCGGTGGGCCATGTGTGTAAAATTACATATGAAGTTTCACACATAGAGAAGACTTTCAACCACTGACTTCAGCAGATTACAATTGCATACAAGTCCACTTGATTTCTGATGATGTTATTTACCAAGTTAACATAAGCCCCCTTATTTGAGTACAAGTATGAAAACGACAGTTACTGTTCTTGCACTCTTTGGACCATTTTCTTCTCTGCTCTGAAAGGTAAGTCTTTCAAATTTAGTAAGCATTAAGACACAAGAGGCCATGGGTTACAGTGATATTGGAACACCACTTAGCGTTTCTATTCACTGTAAACCATGGCCACTGTTGTCTCAGTGATTTTATAGAGCAGTTTCTACAATTAAATGGCAGAGTTTCACAAGATAAACAGCAAAAAAGATGCAACCACTTGGTGATAAACTTTTATTCAAGCACCGTAACTTTTAGCAACAACGCGCTGAATTGCAGCACATTGCCAGAAGGAAGGACTTTGCATCAGGATCTTCTCTCCCTGTAGGTTGAGGCACCAGTAAGATGGCAGGATAATTTCAATTTCCGTGCCAGCAGTTACTTGCTGAGTCACCAAGCTACGCTGTAACCAAACTGGTATCAGTTAACAACATAGCTAGCTGTGGGTTTATGGCGTATTTTGAGATGACTCAGCATGTCAACATCATGGACTAGAACCGTCCTTTCTAAAAATCTATTTTGACAGTCTTTGGCTCAAAGTTTAGCCAGTCTGAAGTCAATCTGGGGCTCATCTGAGAGGTGAGATGGTGGATGCTAACTGCTCAGGGTTACTGCCCTTTTTTCTCCAGCTCAGTGTAGGGATCCCTGCGGTTGGAAACCAACCATGACCAAATCATCATCTTTTGAGAGTGTAATGCAGTTTGATAGTCCAGCAGTGCTCTAAGTTTGAGTTATCCTTGTTTGGCACCAACCTAATATCAGCAGTGTTTTGTTCATTGGCAAAAGGTCACAAGGAAAACTAACAAGGAAACTAAACACAGAGGGATAAGCAACATTACTCGGCGTGTACTTCAGAAAATCCATGTATTCAGGCAAGGAAGGTAATGCAATAAACAAGAGTATCCAATGACTTAAGAGCATGCCACAGTGGTGACGCTACTGCAGAGACAGTGTTAACACGTGAAAGATGACACAAGCTGAATCTTCCCTGGTTTCCATTAATCTCACCAATCAGACTTCTCACTCTTTACAGAATGATTGACAGCTGCAGGTCCTCACAGGTTGAAAAAGGTTGCAAACTTCACCTCAGAGGTGTGAGCCCCACTCAACCAATATGTGACATTGTAGTTTTGCAGGAGAAAGGAATGTGTCCCAGAGAGGTGTGGTGTGTCTGTCTGTCTATTGGTCTATCTGCCTGTTGGTCTGTCTGTCTGTCTGTTGGTCTTTTGGGCTTCCATTTTACGGCGTGTTGGTGAGGCCGAGACAGATACGGTTTCACTCCCCTTGGCAGAGCCAGGCCCTGCTGCTGACAGCAGGTTTTATTTGATGTGGACGTCCCGTGTTGGGTTTCAGAGCTGGATTCAACATATGATCTCCATTATGACCAGAGGAGAAACGCATGCTGGTGGATAACTGGTGACTGTGGGCAGACAGGAGAGGAGGAGGGGGGTGCAAGAAAAGATGGAGGAGGGCCAACAGATGGAGAGTGGTGTGGAGAGAGGGAGAAATTTAGAGGTAGAGACAGCAATGGATCAGGTGGATGAAACAAAAAAAAAAGATGATGAAATAAACTAAATGAATCAAAAAATTTGAAGACATTCATGAGAAATGTGAATGGGCTTTTGTATAATCCAATGCTGTGTAATTTACACTAGATTTATCTGCAAAAAATATAAGGCATGACATAATGGGGAAAAACAGTGTACAGGTCAATTTTTAGATGTTTTGCTTATTTGCTCTCACAACATGTCATCTTTCAGACTCATGGAAAGAAAACATCCCAAACACACATTTAGGGGTTTATTAAACAACATTCTGCCCTTTTGCATTTGTAATTTTCCTCTAAATTTAAAAATTAGCATTGGATAATGCCTGCATTCTCTTGCCTGTTTATACATACTTTTTTCGAAAACTTTTAATAGTAAATGTGATTGTCTACATGTAAGCAATCAACTCTGGAAGTGTCATGGTTTGTTCATTGTTTTTACCCTATTCACCAGTTGTATCTTGTTAAATATTTGGAATTATATATCTTCAAGAAAGAAAGATTTGTCTTTTCTTATCCTTTGAGCTAGGAGTCCACATCAGTAGCACTTACAAACACTAAACTTTCTGGTTTTATTTTTAACTTTATTAAGAAGACTTTTACAGGGAGATTTGTCTCCTGCTGCCAATGTTAGTACCATGTGAGTACCAAAGTGACTTAGTTATATTGGTGATGTGGAAATGTAGAGGGTGAAGCAGGCTCCTAATCCCCAAACTTATGCGATGATAACTGCTGACAAACACCCAATTAATAATGTGATAACCAGGTAATAAGGTGAGCATGTCAATCATCACTAATTTCCAGATTTAAAGAGAATTTTATAAAAAAAAAACAAAAAACATGGCGAGAACTGCTATTTTAAATGGAAATGTATTGTGTAATTTACAGTTGTATCTGTAATTCCCCTTCATAAAAATACATATGTAATTCACAATTACAGAAAATGTACATACAAAAAATAATTATCTTAATACAAGTAATCAACTGGGGTTGTAACTCTTAGTTCAAATGTTTTACCCCATTTCCTAATCTCCCCTCAAGCCAGTTCCATACAACACATGCTCTCTGTTTGTTAAAACAAAGATTATCTGTAGAAAATCTGTAGATTTTTCAGTGGCAAAGTTGTATTTTTAGTTCCCAAGCTATGGTCAGTGGTTTCGTTGATTTCATGGCCCTACATTTAGCAGACATAACAGATGCTGATGACACTATGGAAATGTGTATTTTCTTCTAAATATGCAGATGAACCACATGGACATCATATGCCATCTGTTCATTTATTACATAAAATTCAGCACTATTATTGGTGTTGGTGTCAAGCATGTATTTATATATAGAATATGCAATATCACTCTGCTTGAACCTATTTGATTTTCCCTGTACTTAATGAATTATTTTAGTCTATAAATGTGAAGCTGTAAAAACAGCACCCATTACAGTATTTGTAACATATGAGAGCAGTTTAGCTTAATGAAAAATAAATGTATGTTTTCAGTGAAGAAGTTATAAATGACTCATCTTTTTCAATATATCAGTCGTGGAGCTTCAGTAGCAAACAGCTCATCCAGTCCGGATGAGGGTTGATATTTGATCAAACATAATCTGTGACATACACCAGGCCTATACTTAATGATATCACAAGTCTCACAGTTAACTTTATGAACCACTTCCAGCATTAGTTCCACTGTACTGAAAATGAGGAGGATGTAATACATTAGCCTATATTACAAACAGAAATAAAATGAAAACAACTATTAGCTCACGACAGAAATAGCTAATCTCATGCAGCATGTACTATGCTTAATGAAACTAATTATACGTTGGCACAATACCTGATTGTTACTTATAGCCCACTTAACTAATGTAGCCCGTTAAAATGTAGAATCTGTTCCAACTAATAGACTGTAAGAGGTGTAAGATGGTATTTTGTTTAAAGCAGGAAGAATTAATTACACAGAAAGTCTTACATATCACCTGCTGTGAAAGGTCAAAAAGATAAGTGCCTTGACTACCGCAAACAGAGGTTTTGTTCAACACATTTATTAATTCTGTGTGAGTAATTCTGAGAGCAGAGGAATAACCGCAGGAATACACATGCATTCTTCCATACATCAAATTATTGTCAAATTCCCACTAAGTGAAGAGATAACTGATGTACAATGACAGTAATCTAAGCAAAACAGTATCATCACCAGAAACACTGGCAATCAGTTATAACAATTAGAAATCAAACCTCACACAGATGACCTTCTGGGGCCCGAAATTAAATTCAAGCACCAGAAATTAATTTCGCATCATAATATGTGCATTTACATGTTGTTTGCAGCCACATAGGACAGCCTTGCAAATGTAATTCTCCAATAATGGGAGTAAGTTGCTTATGGTATACAGCCTCCCATCTTCCCTTGTGTTGATAATAACTTGGTCTAACTCTAGCACCAACGTGTATAATAATTTGATGGAAGAGGAGGGGGCAGGAAAAATCATATTTATTGGATTTAACTGTTTTGGGGGCTCTCTCTCCGTCAAATTGAGCCTGCACACCATTCTATAATTCCTTCTTATCGGCCAGAGGCTTTAGTTATTTACTTTAAAATGGACTAATTTCTTATTCCAGCGGAGGGAGGACCGGCCGCTGACTTGAACAGCTGCTTCATGACCCAAAAAACTGTCAGTCTTTCCCTGGAATAAATTGTGGAATGTTCCATTTTGCGGCGCGGGGGTGGCGCAATCCGGGAGATACCACGACTGCTTCAAAAAACGATGTGTCTATTTGTTGTCGCGAAATAAACACATACAAATATAGATTTTAATGTATATTATTCCACTTATGTGACACTCGGGCTTGTTTAAAGCCCTATTCGACACGTTGTTTTGTATCGTTCACCCCCGCTGCTGAGAGCAGAGATTCGTGTAGGCTCATAGTAGAATCAATTCACAGAGAGGGCAGCTTGAAACCGGCCGCTCATGCCTGTGCGCCTAGTTTGGAGAGAGTGGCGTGTCGGGCAGCTTGGAGTTTAATAGTCCGGGTAGCATCCGTGCTGTATGTACATGTCTGTCTCCCCATGTGTACGTGCATGGCTGTTACGGCTGTAAAAAGAAAAGAAAAAAAAAGACGGAGAGAGGGAGAAAAATGTGCTCGGAATTTTGATTTGACATGTCGTAAAAGCTCTGATTAAATCTTTGTTTTAGGCGCAGCGAAGGTTTATGACAGATGTCGTGGTGAAATAAAGTTAGTGCTCCAACCAAGTCCGCTCTGGTGGATGGAGGATGTTTCCCTCTCTCTCTGTTTGTCTGTCTCTCTCTGGGGTGTGTGTATGTGTGAAACAAAGCGGCTGGCACACGGAGAGACGAAGAGAGAATTTTCCCTCCCAAAAAACACACACACCAAACTTTTCACCGTGGCAAAACAGATCTGACACAAAATCACATTCATTTTGACACTTGTCACACACAGTTGGCGTGACTCAGATGGCTGCAAAGTTGACAGGTTTCATGCACAGCTGCCCGTGTTATTTGTCTATGTGCACAAAGAAACATGATGAAAAACAATTCCAGCATTCACAATTTCAATTTCAAGACTGGTAAAATAAGAGAAATTGATAACAACCGATAATACTAAACTAACCTGAATAGACATCAGTGTTAAATCTGTGGCATCTTTAATTTCAATATTAAATTTACATGATCCCATTAAGACCATTACTCTTGCTGCTCTCTTTAACTTCTCATCTCCGGGTCACTTTCTTGCACAGGGTATACAGAGCGAGAATACATTACATTTTCATCATTTTCTCTTGAGTGTAATCTCTGAGATGAATTATTCACAAATATACACTACAATAGCCTGTCCAATCAATCCCCCTGATGAACTCCCCTTCTCCTTCCTTTAACTGTCTCTGACTGTCGCTTTTCTCTCATTATTCTGTTCATTTCCACAGTCAGTCACACACACACACACACACACACACACACACATCCACACATTCTGCTCTGTGTGTATTCGCCTGTTTGTGTGTGTGTGTGTGTGTGTGTGTGTGTGTGTGTCAGTGGTGGTGGCTTGTTTAATGCACTGCAGGTTGGCTCCTGCAGCAGGTCTGGCCAGATAAGAGCAGCACACAGCTTTCTGCTGGGAGGGAGAAAGAGAGAGAGAGGAACATTGCCTCTTCACTCACATAAACCATTAAATTGTAATAATAGGGCCACCAGCGCTCAAACCTGGATCCATAGCGCCCCCTGTAGGTGATTGGCTGAGTGACAGCCCAAGTGACAGGGGTCCTTGTTACTGGTTTTGCTGTGTTTGTGCACCCCGCTGCTGAATGAGGCACTCATGACAATTATTTGGGGTTGATTAGAACAAAGATGCAACTGTTTTCCTTTGTACTGCAGTGTGTGTGTATAAAGATGAGCAGCATGGAAATTGTGAGGGGAAGGAGTGATCATGAGAAGAGAGGGAGGAAACTTGCAAGCCTTCTCAGAACCTGTTTGCATTTCCACAGGCTTGGGAAACACGTCATTATGTCACTGAATGCATCTTGACTCTGCAGTTATAATAACAACAATGGCAGACAATATTGCCTTTTAACCAACGTTGCTCCTGGCTTTGTGAGCCTACTTTGGCATCCAAACACAACCAACTGGTACAACACATTTGAGCTGCTTGGCCTTATTACCATTACGTTCATCTTATTAACACTGAACACAATATGTTAACCCTTTGTCTGAAGCTAGCACTTTCCTGTATCAATCCCATTGCAGGTAAAAAAAAAAATATATAATAATTTGAAGGATGCCAGTTTTTGTTGGTTCTCGTTCAAGATAAGGCACCACTTCCAAAACACATTTTTTTAAGAATGATATATTTTTAAAGAAACTATCTCAATGGAGTTATTTTAAGACTTTGCCACCCTTACAGGTCTCAGTATCCCCCTATACCTGAGCCTGTCCTGCACGGGAAAGGCCTCGGTATATGGGGATTGACTCACGTCTGGAGCCAGCCTCTAGTGGCCTTTTAAGGAACTGCAGAATTCGGCCTTTTATGTCACCCACATAGGTTGCCAGGTTGTTGTTTTTTGGTAAAATTTATTCTGGAAATAGAACTGTTTTTGCGACCCAAAATGTCTAAGTGTGCTGGGAGAATTGGACTCATGACCTTGACATTGATATATAAAGTGACGGGTAAGGAAGCTCTGTTTTGAGCTACTGTCTAGTGGCAGGAAGAACAAAACATCCTCATGTGAAGGATTCCTTCCAGCCAGCACCAATGACTGAAATGGATTAAACCCAAATTTGGTTGATGGAAGCCCTCACACACGCTGCATTTAAAGCACTGATGACGTGTGTCTTGTCCCAAGCCTGAGGTTGCAAGCACCATAAAATCTTATTTTTTTTCCCTCTGCATCAACTGAGAAATAGCGATTGTAGGAGACAGAAAGAGTGAGACAACAGAGTGTATTTGCATTCAGTGAGTCAACATGTCAGCGTGAAAAGTACAATCTGTTCCTACTCTTTGTCATTTTTTAGTTTTTCCTTCTCAACCACATCCACACACAAATATAGGATCTATTTTTAGCCAGATCATCAGAGGCACACAGACACACAAGACCCCCTACCTTTCTCCATCGTCCTCTCTCCAGTTTGTCATCAATGGGAGCCCAGCTGCTGCCAAACTCATTCACTGCACACAGAGCGAAGGCCGGGTCCGGTCAAGTTACTGAAGTGGCACTACAGTAGGCAATTTTTCTCTCTTTACCTAAAGTGTGTGAATGTATGGCTGACAAATCAGAGCTTTGATCCAGCCTGTGGTGGGTGAAAGGAAGTCAAAGACACAAATTTGCACCCTGCGGCCTCACAGAAGCTTGAAGCGTTGACCTGGTTTGGCCAAATAACAAAAAGTCTGTTGGTATTCTATAGAAAGTTTGTTTTGACAAGCAGTTCCAGCATAAAATCCTTAACTTACCCTGATTTCTTTCACTTCCCTACAGGCTCCAGTGGGGAACATCAATGGTGCCTTCACTGCCCCCCAGTAGAACCACACTTTCCACTCTTCACTTTAATTTTCCCCCCAGCTAATACATCTGAGTGTAATGTAATGTAACACCATCTTGTAGAGAAGCTTCTTTGCTTTGATTATGTGTCACAGCTGACAACAAGGAGGCATGTTTTGATATTTCCTTCTGTCTGTCTGTCTTTCACACAGCCAACCAGCATGTTATGCTAATTGGACACATGCACTGGAAGCTCTGTTGTGCTGCCCCTGCTTTGTGTTTGATTATGTATTCACTGTATCTGTACTGCTTATGATGCAATGGCAGAGAAGCAAAAGCAAATTTTTTTGTGTGTTTTTTTTTAAGAATGAATTTTATAGATGTTTCTTTTTTTGTGTGTAAGCAGTTAATGATAATAAATCAATGAATGGATACTTGATTGAACTAGTTTTAGGTGATCTGGATTGGTTTATACAGATTGTTTGGTGATGGTAACGGATTGTAACATTTTCTAAAAAAATAAATAAATAAATATAAAATTAGATATCAATGAGGCTTTCATTGAATAAATGTCTATACCTCTGTTGGGCTGTCTCCTCCTACAAATATGACATCAAGGCATAGTTTTATGCTCTTTTTCATGCAGAATGACTGATTTTCAGTAGTATGAGTGCATCTCTCGTGGGTACAGTTTTTAAAGTGGTGTTTTTGCATGATTCTTTGTTGAAAAACAAATTCAGAAAAGTATGTTGATTGTATCACCTAGTTTGACAAAATCCTCTGTATGCTAGTGTGTGCTAACATTTTCTTTATTTAAAGAAAGCCTTACACTTTTGGTGCAGCGTCTATGACTGATAAACTTGTATGATTGTAGCCAAAATGCACATGCCAGCCCTCAGATTTCTCAAAGTTTTAGAAGTTCCTTGCAGGTATCGGTCTCCTGCAGATCAAGGCAGGCAGGTGCTTCATTTATTCTCTCAGCAGTTGTCCCAGCAGCAGAATGTGCTTTCTTTTCATGTTGCAGCACTTGTTTGTTATGTTTTCTTTGACCATTTGTCATTTCTTCAGAAACAAACTTGATGTATTTTGTAGACTAAATGTCATCCATTATTTTTCATGACTATTACGCCCACCTAAACTTCTTGTATCAGGAGAAGATGCCACATGACAACAAACTGAACAGCAAACAGCAGTCATCTATGGGCATATAAACTGCTCTTTCTGAAATTAAATTGAGTCAAAAAATTCACTTAAAACACTCCTTGCTGCATAAACACGGACAATGATTAAATATATCATATAAGATCAGAAAAACTGAAAACAAGGCACAGTCGGCTTATCATGGTAGTTCAATAAATGCTGAAACTCTGCTGCCACCAAGTGGACAGCAACACACATTACAAATTAAGGATTTAAAATCTTCACATTTAGAATTAGGTATATATCTGTCACACATAAGTGACAAGTTTTTGTGTTGACAAAGTTTTGGGAAAAAAATAATTGAGCTGTAATCCTGGCTCTCATAGTTTGATATTTTTCATTCAAAGGCCAGCCATTGTTATAATGGATATTACTGTGTCTTA
>JAOWBC010001052.1:18709509-18725552 GCA_028566105.1 Hypoplectrus providencianus | reverse complement strand
GCATGAATCAAACACATGGTCTTCCTCCAGCTAATGTCTCTGTCTGCAGCAAACTTCACTCAAGTCCTCAGAGCTGCTAGCAGAGCTGCACACACTCACTGAGCTCACACACATCAACAGCTGACTGAACAACACGACAGACTCACAAACATCAGCAGCAACACAACAGCTTAAACCGAGCACAGCACGCAGTGACAGCAGAGCCACATACAGGTGAGAGGAGCAGCAGTCAGGACCCACATTATGTCGCATAGTGACGCTGGAAATCAAACTACATCAAACTCACCATGGAAACGTTCCCGCCGTGCGTCTGCAGCGTCCTGCGTCACAGCTGCATGTGAGCGAAACGGAGGTCAGGTCACATGATGACCTTTCACCTGCCGCGGGTCATCATGTGACGCACACAAACTGACGGCAACCAGCTCATTTTGATTATTGCTAATTATTAATAAGGGGCAAATGTTCTTGTTGAAAAGTGCAGGCATTCATTAGACAAAATGAATACAAAAGATATAGCGTGTGGCATGAATTATTATTTTGCTGAAAATCCGTTTTATTTTTCTTCTTTTCTTCTTTCTTTTAGTGTTAAAAAACAACAACCAAACACTTAACCCTGTATTTTATTTACAATGAAAACACTTTATTTCATTATGTTGTAAGTATAATTTCATTGAAAATAAACAGACCAGTAAAAAGGAAACAATACAGTTTGAAATTCATATCATACTCCTGGCAATACACCTTCAGTTTGAACCAGCACTGATATCGATTGAATGGCTTTGTAATTAAGAGTGCTTCCTGTAAATCACGAGGATACTGTCATTCATTATTACACATTCTATTCAATGTTTACAGTAAATAGTAACACAAAAAATCACAAGTCTACAGTAGAGTCTCGCCATACTGGCATGGCGGGCAGTTAGGCTAAACTATTGAAGCATCACTTGCATGCACGGTTTATTGTCTACACAGCCTGGATGAAAAGAGCGTTACAGGACATCAAAAGCACTGAGAGGGAAACAGAAGATCTTCTCTAACACTGTGCAACTCTGTTCATAACAACGGTCTATGTTAAAAGCTTTGCATTACACTTTGTTACAGAGGTTATCCATCAGTGTGTGCTCCTAGGACATACAAAATAGTCAGCTATTAGAAAGCATGTGGCACATATAACAGCTATGAACTCTTGAAGTGATATAAGATCAATAATAATAATAATAATTATAATACAGTTATTGGTGCAATATCCCCTCTATGTATCTCTTTCCAATCTGTGTTATAATGTATTGTACATAAAGATCAATTACATTTGTATGATGAATTAACTGTACATGGCACTTTATAACATAACACTATTTAACAGATGTTGACAATTCTGAATAAATAGAGTAGAAAATAAATAGTGTTTATTTTGCTCATTCTCAGATGGAGCATCCAGGTTTTAATCAAGTTTCACTTTTGAATTTGACAGTTTTCCTTATATATGTGCTGTAGGTGTACACACACACACACATACTCACACACACACATGTATATCCAAACATACACAACCACACGGAGGAATATGTTGAAAGAAGACGTTTTTTAAGGGTCTGGATAAACCTTTGTCTGATGGAGAAAAACATGAAATTTGCTATATTTCCTGCAGTGCTCACAAAATGTTTAGCCCACCTTCCATCCATCTTCCTTTCCATTTTCGCTCTCAGCAACCCATCAATTAATCCAATTTCTCTGTGAGAACGAGGCAAAATTAAATCTAGAATGAATCTCTGCGTTTGTCTTCTCTTGTCCTCGCTAGACATGAAAAATGATATGAGAGCTCTCGGCTGTAATCCATCCTGTCTGCTTGTCTCCAGTGTGGCTCTGAGACAAGACATATCAATAAGCAATGAGCAGGCGGATCATTAAGGATAATCTGAGGGTGGACTTGAAGAAATCTGGGCTATACAAGTAAAATGAAATGCCATCAGACCAACAAGACCAAGCTAGATGTTTCAGTATCATAATTTCAAATGACGGGAGTGTGCCATGCTCTTAAAAATACATTTTTAAAAATTCTGGTGACTGCTTGAGTCCCATGGTGTGTTTGTTTCACCCCTTGTACTGACAGGCCACTGATTTCAGACCCTGGGAAACAAGACAGCAGCTTTCCCACTGGTCCTCCTCTAAACACAGGTTTTGTTGAGGTCAACTTTCACCGGCAGCGGCCCTGCCTCCTGGCTCTCCTCCGACTGTTTCATGGTGACAGCGATCACCGGACTCAGGTGGTACGGGTTGACTTTGTGCGCATTGTCGAGAAACTCTTTATCTCCGTTGATACTCAGCTGAAAAGACAGAAAGAAGAAAGGAGTGAAAAGTGGCACCTCGCCCGCCTTGCCTTGACTTTCACACTCACTGCAAAGCATGCTGAGTCACCTTACTGCTGCCTCTAAAGTCATTGTTTCCCTCAGATGTGTGTGTGATGTGTATGCTTTGGTTGTGGGGACTTTTCTTTTTGTGTACCTGCGTCTTGATGTGCTGCTCTGGCGCAGTGACGAGGCTGGCGCAGCTCAGCCACAACATGACCATGATGGACAGGAAAAGGCAGGCTGCCAAAATCCACCTGGGAAGGCCTGAACGTCTGCAGAACAAAGGAATCGGACACAAAATAAGGAGGAATAAGGAAATAAAGAGAAACTAAACCTTAAAGGTGAAGTTCCCGAAATAAAAAAATAATATTTTTCTCTTGTAATACATATAACTGTAGACTCCTTTATATCAGCTGTTGAGATGTCTCCTTGTTATCAAATGTTTTGTAAGTATCTGGTACTTGGGGAGCTCAAAGTGACAAACAGTACATTTGAAAAACTCAGCCACAAGCTCCTGTTCCAGAAATCTTGAGCTGATAACTCAAGAATTCCACAGATCTTGTTGCAAGCAGTTGTAAGTAGAGCCAGACAGATGTATCTATTGAACAATATAATCAGCCTTTACTGGCCTATAAAAGTATATCAGTATCAGTGGGCGAATATGCTATCTGATATGTGCTCTTATGTTTGCTTTTATGAAAACTAATACACACAAAATATATTGCAGAAAAATGTTTTAAAAAATTTAATTTCAAATGGTAAGGAATAGACTTTCTGATTTTCTCAGTTATCATTTCTATATTTGGATGATACAACAATGCACAACAGTTAAGATGAAAAATATTTGTTGAGAGTTTTGGGTGAAATGCCCCTCATCCATAAATGTATGTCACCTGAATGTAAATACATGAATAAAGAAAAGAGCCATTATTGAATATTGTACTGTACTCCTATATTCCAAATACTTTTAATTTTCTTTAACAAGCTCATTTAAGTGGTTTAGATCTTTTACACAGATTTTTCCTCTCATACATGCAGCTTTATTTACTTTAACATCAGTATGAGTAGCACTGAAGGAGATAATTAATTTCAGTAACTGCATCCAGTTCAGTCATTGCAAGGTAATGCAGTTGACTGTATAGAACACTAGACCATCGTTGAATGTAAGACAATAATACCACCAGTTAGAGAACAATAAAACGAGATATGCTTGATAGATTAGCTATCAAGCCTTTTCAAGTTAAAAAAAAAAGGCTGACTATTGGAAATAATGATTTGCACTAATATTTATAAAAAATAAAAATGTATTGTATATTTAATGGGAAAACAGTTTTCTCATTTAAGTGTCAGTGTTTAAGTGCAGCTCGCCTCGACATGCAGCCGAGGAAGTCGTGCTCAGCTGTGGGGTCGTCTGTGTGCTGGACCGGGTGCTTCCCTTTGCCTCCTGCTTTGGACGCTCCCCTCTCACCATGGCCCCTAACACCTGCAAGACCTTTCATTAAAAACATAGATCTCTGCTGAATACCAACGCAGTAACGTGCACGTGCTGCTCTGCACAGATAAATGTGTTTGTGTTCTCACCATGGGGTCTCTGGGTGTGGGAGTGGACCTGAGGCCAGGGTTTGTCCGCCACGTTGGACCGAGGAGCCTGCAGCTCGGGCAGAGAATATTCCATCTCCGGCTGGCTCTGAGAAGACAAAACAACAACACAGACACTGAGCCATCGTGGCAGCAATTATACCACAGTGATTCACCAGAACGACTGAGGGGAAGGATTGGTTTAACACTGAGGTCTGACCACCGAGGAGCTCCAAATATAAGAACAGTTTGCAGGAAGTTTGAATGAAATGATAGAAAAACACCTCAGGAGCAGAAACAACTGCGAGACAGATTTCTTTTTTTTTATTTTTAAAGGAATAATAAGACATTTAGGAAATGTAAAAAAAAAGCTTTTCATGTTTGAACGGTAATTATTAGCACCCAGATACCCGTACCAACACCCTTAGCCTTAAAGTGATGCCAATTAACCACCTCATTCAATTCTTTTCTACTTCAATTTCTATGATGTGAATGGATTCTTTCAGTTAAGTAAAAAAGTGCCGCTAATGGACTGTCAGGTCTGGAATACACCGCACTAGAAATGATGAGGTGGAAATATTTTTCCTTTTTTATTATTATTAATTGCTGTGCTTTACAGAAAGGTCAGGGGTCTGACCTCTGACCTCACAGCCCTCCTGAAATAAGTCAGGACTGAATGAACACAAATATATTCAACTGTTCAGCCTTAAACACAGTGAGGCTTTTCCTCAACCTGTACCTGCTTCATCTCAACATAATGAAATGGAAAATTTATACAATTTATAATTAAAAAAAGAAAAGAAAAGAAAAACAGCAATGTTCAAAGCTATAAACATCACCTCAAAATGTGCATTTCTTTTAAAATTGCCACCATCTAAATTTCTTCTTCTGTTCAGTGAAAAGCATTGTCTGAATAAAATCAAAATGATTGCATAACTTAGTCAAACAGGCCTGAATTCTCTGATTTCCATCCTTTGTTATTGCCTGTTTAATATGTCGGGCTGTCTTTCACAGTATCTTTCTCATCCACCAGAACCAGTTTATTAAAGCCCTTGAACTGGGACAGAAAAATGGCTTTAAAAGCAACTGCTCCACACAGACGCACAGCCGGCTCTCAGTATTTGCACTGTTGTGTGTTTCATTATGTGCACAGTGTTTCTGGTTCCCCCTGGAGAACTCATTAAAAGAGGATTTTGGTTCCCCGCTGCTGACCCTCCCTCCACTCCAGCAGGAGCTGTAGCCGGCTGTAACAATACTATTGCTGGCCTCAGCAACAACATGCGCACATTTAAAGGAGTACAGTATATCCCACTGCAGCGGCGTCAACCTCCCACCATTTATCGATTGTGACACTAAGAGGATCAATGAACTTTTAAACCTCTTGCTGTGTCTTACACTATAATATGAACCCAGCAGAAATGTATGCATTCCCATTACTTCACTCTGGAAATGATTGATCTGTTTTCTACTGAATGATTTCAATCACTTGTCCAAAATAACAAAACACCAAACTGTGGAGACGAGGCTGGTTAGTTTGCTTCCCAAAAAACGTACAATCCTTCAAACCTCCTCTGTCGAAAAAGTGATTTCACAACCGGGTTTATTACCCCTACCAAGCGATGTTTTCTGACAGGGAGCATTGAAACCAGATGCAGCGGCACGGTGAAGGTTTGGGGAGACATAAGTGGGTCAATTCTCATTGGCTGTGGCTGAGGAGATCTAACCATCAGAGCGAGCGGAGCCTGATCTGCATCTGTCATGCATTATGAGACAGAATACAAAAGGTGCTCTGGTTTACAGAAAGAGAGAGAGAAGGAAAGAGAGGCAGAGGGGTTTGAGAGTTCAGAAACCTCTCAGCCATAAAGAGACAGACTGAGGAGTGGTCCGTACTCTCTAGCTTCACCTATTTTGTTGATTTTGGGACAGAATGCAATCCGTTTTTAGGGGTCAACGTCTCCTTCATATTTGTGCCTCCATACGGAGAGGAGGGATGGTGACAAGAAGTTTCTGAAGTCTGGCTCTGCACTGCTAAAGTTTAACGCTAAGTGTCTTGAGAAAATGTTTAAAGTAAATTGAACTAATGGTGTCTACATAATGGCCTTTAATGTGAAGGCCTTAAATCATACCTTTGATCAGAGCACCCCCATGTGGTCAGTTGAGACACTGTTTTAGTATCTCCATTAAGTGTGTGGAATATCATCATTAGACTCAAAATATGCATAGAAATGACAAAAAAAAGAAGTCTTATATTCCACAAACTCTGAGTGAAAGAGTACTTCAAGGTTAAGAGACAAGTCAGGCGATATTTTTAATTTCCCTTATTATCATCACTTTCACAAACATCTTACAAATAGTTATCGAAATCTTTATGTAACTTCTTCCTTCTGTGCCACAGAGCCACATTACGACAGAGCACAGTTAAGCCCCCCTCACATCAGAGGAGGAGACCTGACTTTGTATTGCATGAAGGAGACAATTAGTTAATTTTTTCTGCTAGATAGCAACAATAAATGCCTAAAAGCTGCTGTGTTATAAGCTGCTGTACCGAGAAACTGAGACAGAGACGTGAGACATCAGAACTGAGAACTCAGAAAGGGAAAACTCACGCACTTGTCAGTATTCTTGTGCCGAAAGCAATTTGTCACAAGTCAGATGATCAAATTTAGTTTTGTTAAAGAATTTCTGTATGTTGTCATCTTGTGACCTCTGTCCAATTTACAACACATCCAACTATCCTAGTAGCTGCAACTGTTTGGGTTTACTACACAAAAACAGTGAGCCTACAAGGTAAATCTGCTGCATTTGTCTCTCTGTCCGTGCAGACAGAACGGCATTTCTTGGGTCATGCATATTCAATGACTAATACTAAATCGGCATAGGTTTAATACGGTGGCCAGGCAGTGTCAGGCAATTTGCAAACTCAAAACGGTATGCAAAAGCAAAAAGCACTAATGCCAATAGCCGCAGCACAAACGCAAAAGCTACAACACAAATGTAAAAGAATCACAACGGAAGTAAACTTAGAAGCCCAACATGACAAATAGACCATAGTTGCATAAATATGCTTCACATGCTGTATACAGTGACACTTTCAGTGTCTTGTGCCTGAAAGAGTAAACTCAGCTGAGAAAGTACAAGGACTTCCTTTTAAGCGTAGCATCATAACTCAAAGTCACACTGTTATTTCTCAGAATCTCTGTTCTGTTCTGTTCTGGCTTTTTCTTTCTCTAAATTCATTCGGGCAGAATGACTAATGCAATTGTCAGAAAGAAACGGGGCAGGGACTTCTCTCTTTGTATTCAGCCTTACGCCGAGTTCAATTTGTTCTGCAGGCCAGCTCTCTAGCAGAACCACAGCTCAGTTGGAGGAAGTCTTTAATCGTCTCACTTTTGTCCCAAATTCTCTCGCCCTGTCGCACCATCATGGGCTGATTTGTCAAAATAAGCAGGGGGTGGTGAGAAGGCAATGACTGAAGTAAAGGGCTGGTTTCCTCAAAATTACAAGTCGTCTTTATTTTTTTCCTTCACTGGGGTACAAACCCTGGTTGTGACCTAAAAGTGACTTGCTCCACCCTTATTATCTGAACTAACTGCTGCCACTGATGTTTGTTTATGATGCACACAACTACCGTAGTCATTCTCACAACTTGAGGTCACACAAACAAACACACAAGCTCACAGATAGATGTGTAAAGACAGTGAGCTCTTTATGGACGCCCACATAATTTACACGGCAGACAGCGCTGGCTTGTCCCCCCCCCCCCCTCTGCTGTCCCTCAATTTAGCTGGACTTTTTCTGTTGTTTCAACACGCGGAGAGTCAATCTGTCAACTCGGTGGCGGTTTGCCAGCTGCCCACTAAACACAGGCCTGATAGTCTTCTCACAGCCGCGTGGAGCCTGGCTTTCCCTCGCCACTGCAGCCTGCGTGTCACTTCCATAAAGAGCAAACATCCATCACTACTTCCAAAAGGAACGTCGGTAATTTCATGTTCTGTGGCTGCTGTATCTCAGTATGAGGTGGTGCCTCAGCCTGCACACTGCTTCTTAAAGCTAATAGTGAATTTCAGCATACAAAAGACTCCTCTGTTACACAGTAGCCCTTGTGTATGGTTACGGTGCATGAATACTGTCATTTCCCATTGAGCCCTTTAATTACTGAGCTAAAAATGCCATCAAAGTCACAAATGGGAAAACCCCTGACAGGGACGCAGTTTCTGAGGATATGGTTAGGTAGTCTGGTGGTTAGGCAGACCAAAACTTATAATAGCTTTAATGTATATGTGGTTAACTCCGCTGACCTTAGCAATATTCTCAAGTTCAACAAAAGAGCATGTGTTTCTGCCAAGTCGGCAAAAACCTCTTAATTTGCAATTTAAATAATAGAGAATGTGAAGCAATGTTTGATTTAAATCTGCCAGAAAATAAACATGAAGTGACAGTTAATCACTGGATATGTGAGACTGAAGGCAAGATGTCGGGTTATTTTCTTCAATAACATGTCTTCTTTCGGACAAGGGAAAAGAAAACATAAAAAATACACATTTAGGTGTTTATTTTACTTGGTTTGCCTTATATTGTGTCTGTAGATTTTTCCCAAATTTAACAGCAGATACATCACATAATGTCTCATATTTAATAAAAAAAATTTGAAATAAAGAATTTAACTGTCTTAATGTCAACTTGGAAAGTTAATTGTGATGAGATAAGAAGTTTGATTAAAGTTATTAACAAATTCATTGCAGTGTCTTGCAAAGTGTATGGATTTTTTTCAATTCATGAATTTAAAGGCTGTTCTTTTTTTAATGATTGTTGACAGAACTTTCTAATGCAGGGAGAGAGTCAGTAGATATTTAAATTTCCCTCAGTTGGAAATCTTTTATTTTAACATGTCAACACAATAAAACATTAATTATGAACCTGACTTTATTCAAAGTTCTGATTTCTGTTTCTGGAGATCTATGCACATTAACAAACATTTAATGAGATAAAGCTTTCAGACAATGCTTTATTTTCAAATTCTAAAAATGTCTGAATACAGAAATGAATTGTCCTAATTTAAAATATGGCCATTCTCTTGTATTGCCAGGAATAAGTCCTGAATATGTATTTGTAACAGCTAGAACTCTGTTCTTTAGTGCAGTCCACTCTCTTCTGAATCTTGCAGTGAGTTTGGTCCTGAGGCGAGTTCACCCCAACTCGCCCTGCCGGTTATCAAATATGCATGGCAGCGAGGGAAGTGACATAATTTAAAAGGACATTTATAAACAATTGAAGTGCTGAAAAAAAGTTTGCAGCTCTCTGGATTCAGCCACCTTGTCCCTACCCCGCTGCGCGCCCTTGCTCACTCAACCTTCACAGATGCACCGACTCTAAAATGGGCTGTGAGTTGTTTTGGCAGTGACCCAAGCTCTACAGCAGCATAAAGCTGAGAGGATATATTTCACTATCTTAACAGGAAAGAGAGGACAGCTCAGCTAATAATCTATAAAGGTCTACTTGCTTGCTTTTAACCTCCAGGTTGAAACATGAAAAAGCTTTGTAAATATTAATCTCCATATTTTCCACCATCATGACTCAGTGAGCCAGAATTTAATATATGAGGGCAGTTCATTTTATGGACATTTGAGTGTTGATGCGTCTTTTGCAGCAGAGCAAAGCATTATTTTATATAGTTATTATATAGAATTATATATATATCAGATAATGTACTGCACTGTAACTGTGCAAACAAAATACACAAACAGAATGCATATCCCTTCATTATGCATGCATCTCATTTATAAGCAATAAATTAATTCAGGGATACATAAAGAGTGTGCATGTATGCTGTGAGTGTGAGCATTATACAGATGGTGCATGCTTTACATTAAAATCTGTCTGCATTGGAAGTGTTTTTCAAGGCTTCTATTCAAGTTATGCAGGGAAACAGTTTTTGTTTAAAAGTCTGCCCAGATTGTTTCTTTATGACTGGGTCTTACCTGGAAAACTACAACCTTGCCATCATCAGCCTGCAGGTAGAAGGTCCAGGTGGAGGAGATGAAGCTCTGGGCAGAGCTGACGATGTCGTTGCACCAGCTGGATACAGCCTCCATCACAGAGGGGGGCTTAGGGCGGAGGGTCATGGCCCTGAGCTGCAGGAGGACACAGCAATATATTTAAAGGAGGTGTGATTCAGTCTACTATTGTGCACATTTGCTTTCCTTATAGTGCTATTAACATTAAGATTTTCTGAGTCACTTTGGCTCTGCCAGCTGCATTTGCAGTGTTTGTGTGTGCAGCATCTCTCACCTTCCTCCTCTTGATCTCAGGTTCAGAGGGTTGGCTGGCACAGCCGGTGCAGCAGGCCTCCTGCTCCAGCAACTTAATATATGCCTCCTGGCAGGCTGGAGGGAGAGAGTGAGGGAGGGAGACAGTTGTGAAGCATGAAAGAAGAAGCATGAATGTAGGAAAAAAAAGGGAAAGAGAAAAGAAAGAGGAGGGTTGAGAGTGCAAAAAGAGAGAAGAAGCACAAAAGAGAGTGGGCATGGAGCACTCAGGAGATAAGACGAAATAAAACACATACAGGCTGTTTATGTGGGAAGAAAGATAAAGATGCAAGGGAGATGTATTTGTTGGCCCCCGCGGAGACGATTCACACCACGTTGCCGTGATTGAAACAGGGGGGCAACCGGGCATCTGCTGTCTGGACAGCAAATCACATCATTGATTTCCAATACAGCAGTTCAAACAGGGAGAAACAGCCTCAAACACCCAGAAAACACCCACTGCATTTGCCAGCACTAAGAAAACAGAGCAATGTTTAGCTGAGCTGTTGTGTTCAACATTTTGATTTTGAGGCATAAAAAAATTATTTAGGTCAACAAGACTTAATCTTTCAAGGTTTTAAGATGTAATTGAGGTAGAAAAAGCTGGAATTAGAGGTTAAACCTGTACATTCTGTAGCACTTTGGAGGTTCAAATTAATCACATAGCCTCCTTTTTTAGTTGTTTTATTTTTTTTTGTAGGATTTATTCCACTGGCATTCACTTCCACTCAACACATAAGGGATGGAGGCCTCAGCAGCTTAAACTTTGGCCTCGGCATGCTCAGCCAGACCAGCGGAGTCACTCAAACAGAGGCTGACACACTGACTCACCTCCCTGACACTCCTCCCTGCTGGTATTGAAGCCGGCGTTGCCATTTACAAACTGGCAGATGGAGTAGAGGCGACAGCCGCGGTGACAGGCGTTCATTATGGAGTCCTAGCAGCCAGACAGAGAGAAGATAGGGGTGATGCAAAATTAGAGTTGTTCTCTTAGATAAACTCAAGACACCGCTATTACAAAATATGACAAAGATGTGTTATGGCAGCTCTTAATGACACAGTGCAGCTTTTGTATTACAGCCTGTCATGAACAGTTGATAATGAATTGAAAACCAGTGATAATGAGCCAAAAAAAAAAAAAAAAGTGCAGGAAAATTATGTGGTGAAGATGCAGATTTCTGTACTTCCTCCTGTCATAATGCTTTCACTCTGGGTTTGGGGTAGGGAAACGGCGCCCTCTGCTGAACGCTCCGGGAACAGGCGACACAAAGCTATTCCCTGACCGCGACCATGAACGTTTTATTCCAGCCTTGCGCTTGTCATCATCTTCCCTGCGTGTCCCTGTTTGTTCACAGAGGGTGGTGTTTGTCTCCCAAAGCATGAAACGGCGCCTTATTATTTGGAGCTGATTTTTATTCAGCATTCCTGCACAATATATTGGCCCTAAACTCGTCACATATGAGCTCAAGCACTCGCACGTTTTCAACCACTATCTTTAAAAGCAGGTGATCCGCTTTGCAGCTCTGCTCCTGCTGCCCTGCAGGATGCCTGAACCACACCTGAAGGCGGCAGAGGAGGAGGAGGAGGAGGAGGTGGTGGTGGTGGGAGGAAAAACATCCGACACTGGAAATCGAGGCAAGGCTCGAAACCACAGAAACTCCTGGTGAGATGCACAGCCATTACCTACCGTCCTGCTGGGGTCCAGCCTGGCCTCGTCTAAACAGGAGGATGCTGTGTAAACTGTCAATAAAGGATCATTGTTTCATGGTTCATCATGATCCCCCTCAGCCTGCGCTATATACGCCTTCCCTGGTCGATCTTAATTGCGGATTAAGAAATGATCAATTGTTGGCGCAGTTTAAAGCGAGTGCATCTCGAGATGAGCTGACTGAATGCAGCTCACTTCTTGGACGAGTCTGTAAGGTGCAGAAGAAAATGAGCTGCATCCATCTTTCGGCCTAATTGCGCTCCGTAACATCCAAGAGGCTGCAGCGAAAAATCGGAGCCAGCATGTCATTACGCACAGGCATAAAGGCATTTCTGTCGTATTTCTTATGTAAATACAGAGGGGTTTTTGATGCATGATAGATTGTGTAAGCGTGTCTCGGTGCAGGCGCTGAAATGTCGGACAGCAGCTCGTTGCTGATAATGCAGCTTTCTGCAGAGACAGCCTACGCTACAGCACACAGGAATAACTTACTTTAGCGGGGCTTTTGTTTTTGATGGTGAGCTGGCATTGCTTTTTGCAGTAATTGATGTCGCCCAGTTGGTTGTCAAACAAATCCGAAGACGCCGCCGCGAGCCCGGCGACAAGCACCGAGAGCAGGGCCGAGAAGCCGCACATTCTGCCGCCGAGACGGAGCATCTCAAACCCTGGAGGAGAAGGAGGAGAAAGAGGAGCGGAGAGTCGAGCGTCTACCAGCACTGAGCTCCCTTTGTGGCGGCGCTACTGGTGCGGATGCTGCTGCTGCTGCTGCTGCCTCAGCCCGGGTCCTGTCTGCTCCGCTGATCTGCCTCTGCTCGTGGCGTCACGCGCATCATCATCAGCAGCAGCACGCACACGCTGCCCCCCCCTTCCAAACACACACAAACACACAACCTGCAGCCTTCACTGCAGTGCACAATATGGCAGTGATGACATTCGTAAAAATGTGTCAGATAGTTGTAAAGGGCCGGCAGATGTCCTCCACAGATGGGGCGATTGTTCAAGTATTGACAGATTATACATGATCAATGTCACAATTATCAGATGAATGTGGAGATGCTGCCGGAACACAACTGAGGAGAAATTACAGGGAGAACCAAAAACACATGACAAAGATTTTTCTCATCGTTAAATTTTTGTACTTGATGCTTTATTTTGAGAAACTTTGTTTATAAAAGTGTCTTTATATTTTTTTTTCTACGTATTTATTAGTTGGTTTTCAGGTATTTACTCCTCTCTTTCCTCTCTCTCCAATCTTATTTTAATTATGAATCTTTACCTTCATTCTAAGTTTACAATGATTAGCTGCTCAAAATAAAACATGTACATTTTGCAGGAATGCTACAAGTACAAAGTACGTGTTATGTTATTAAATGTAAATGTCTATGCACTCGTGCTATAAAAAATGATTTTGACTGAACTATTACAACTAAAATTAATGTTACCCAGCAAATATATATATGTATATATATATATCCTTTTTCTGTATCCTTATTCAAGTGTCATACATATTTAAAGTATGGAAGTTATTAGATCCTAATGAGAAATTCGTAATTAGCTGTGTAAAAAGTAATACACTTGAAGAAAAAAAAAAACATTAAAGAGAATGGGACCTTTGAGAATAATAGAATAACATTATTGGATTACATATGTAAGCAGCAAAATGTTGAGGCTGAGGTAGACCAATTTTCATCTGTTTATATGCTGAAAGAAAAATCTAACAAAGTCAACAAGGTCGCCTCGTAGGTTGTAGGCCTATGTTATTGATTAATGTGGGATGTATATGTATTTATCAATGCATCATATGTAGAGGAAGGCTAGTAATGTAATGTAGGGGTGTAAAAAAATTCTCAAGTAAATGCAAGTGCTTTAAGATAGCTGTTATAGATTTAAATGGTATAATTTCCTGTATTGTGTTTATTGTAGCCTAATATCCTCACTGGAACGAGCTAAGTACTATAGACTGTAAAAAAAAAAAAAAAAAAAGAAAGAAAGAAAGAAAAGAAAGTGTGTGTGTGTGTGTGTGTGTGTGTGTGTGTGTGTGTGTGTGTGTGTGTGTGTGTGTGTGTAGCACTTATCACTTGATGTTGAAGCAGAAGGGAGGAGCAAACAGGGTGAAGCAGCTCCAGAGTCACTTTGCAGTTAAAAGCAGCAGAGCTCGTGTTTCCCGCCGTCTGTCCCGGGCTCAGTCCGTCAGTCTGCAGACCTCCACCGAGGAGACAGCAGCCGCCGGGTCCTCCTCTAGCTTCACCTCCTCCGGATACTCGACAAGGACCGAGAGGGACGGAAAGCAGCGTAGAAACGATGTTATTCTCCGCGTGTCTCCTGCTTCTCCTTGTTCCACACGTGCTAATGTCCCCGTCAAGTAAGTCACAAACTTTAGCTGGTAGATACGAGCAGCTGAGCACGAGCGCTCCTTCAGGTGCTCACCTCAGGGTGCTGCTGCTGCTGCTGCATGGGAGTTAGCCAAAGTTCAGTGATGTTTTTATAGATCTGTGTTGGAGAAAGCAACACAATGAGTTTTGAATGAAGTTCTTACTTGCTCAGGTGTTATTATAACCCCACCTATCATAATTAAGGTGGATTTTTCCTAAAGGTCCTATGCCTCTTAGGAGGAAGCCATAAAGATGCCTGTAATTTTTATACTGATGCAGTTTAGCATCTTATAGTATACGATTGTTATTTGAGGTCTACAGAGTGAAAGTATTCATGGTTAAAATAGAACAATTGAATTTTGTAGAAACAAAACCGGATACATATTTATAAAAATGAGTTTAAACATACTGCAGATACTGTTTGTGTACAGTTTACAATTGAATATATGGCACACAGGATTAGCAAATTATTGCTACACACTGTTTAATCTACACTTAAAATATCACATTTTGTTTGGATCAGGTAGTAAGTAAAAAAAAAAAAAAGAACATATGAAATGTCCAAAAGCATACACATTCAAAATTAGTTTTTCCCTGTAAAAGTTAGTCCGACAGTTTATTTTTGGTGGTATTCTGATATAAATATCAATATTTTGATAAAGGAAATGGCCAGTCGTACTGATTGCAACATTTTGCAGTTTAAAATAAAGTCAGTTCTCTCTGGTGGACAAATTATATTATGTAGACACCTTCAAATTATCACCACAATGATTCAATCATCTTTGATATTTCTGCACTGTGCGTGTTCATGGCATTTGTCATATGACATTATACACAGATACTGTGAGTAATCATATTTAATATGCCTGCAACAAACTAATAAGCTCAAAAGAAAATCACTTATTGTCTACAAGGAACTTATGCATGCAATAATATTAACAGGGATAGCTACCATTGTATTTGATTTTTTGCAAAATAAGTGACAAGTAACACGAATTAAATGCTTCCAGATCATTAAATCCCCCCCATCCTAAAGCTTATTTATGTGGGAAACTTTTTCATCAAATAGATTTCACTGTAACATTAGTAAAAATGACAAATTAAAGCCCAATCATAGGATTTTCCACTAAAATGAATCCAGACGCAGTGACACCACATGAATGTGAGAGTGATGATTTGATGTGATTGTGCAGCTAATGGTGGATTAGACTGAGAGCAAGACCTATTAGACATGGTGCTGATGTGGCTGATGAGACTAATTGAAATAAACTGTATTCATCAGTGCCGCTGCATGAAGGAAATGCAGGAAAGATAACATTAATCCAAGTTATTATCATGGAGAGATTAATAATCACGGGACTGCGCAAATGATATGTGAGCAGCTTCTGTTTGTGTGATAAAACAATGTGTAAAACATGCATGTGTGTGTTACTTTTCCTCACTCTAAGGCCCAGTGATTTATCCTCATCATTCCTGCATGCATACAGTTTTCTCCACATTTCTCCTCATATGAGTTGCTGCCGAATCCATCGAGGCTGCAGACAGCACAGTGGCACACATGTTGGAAAGCTTGTCCACCACCCACCTGGACACCAGCTAATAAAAATCCTCACATTTCCCCTCGTATGTGTGAGAACAGGAACCCAGTGGTAACATTCAGAGGCACAGCACAGCGTTTCTCATGTGCATCAATCATAGAGGCAAACTTTAAGTCTGAGAGGGGTCGTGGTAT
>JAOWBC010001052.1:18692471-18703368 GCA_028566105.1 Hypoplectrus providencianus | reverse complement strand
GCAGTGACCACTGACCCTCCTGCCAACGTGCAGGTGAGTCGTGTCGGCGACCTGGAGGACCAGCTGACGGTCCGCTGGGCCAGCCCCCCCGAACTCAAGGACATCCTGTTTCAGGCCAAATATCAGATCCGCTACAGGCTGGAGGAGAGCGCTGAATGGAAGGTGGTCAACGCACACACACAAACCTGCAGCCTGCGCGTACATTTTCTCTATAGCTATGACACCTCTGAGGCAGCTGTGGCGATATCTGAAGTGTAGCATTGACTGAGCCATTAACTGATGAACATAAAAGTGACTCCTGCTGCATCTCTAATCTCCTGCGTGTGCTTTCATCACAAAGCACTCGTGTGAAAACCTTGACTGCTGCTCGATTCTTTGCAGGTACATTTTGAAAACTGGCTTTTATCCAACAGTGCAGTAGTTAAGCAAACTAACAAACGTCTGTTTTCAGACTTCTTTGATGTTTTCAGCCCAGAGTTTCTTTATATTTGTTCTCTTCTGTGTACTATTAGTGCATACAACATGTCTTTGTATTCTGGATTCACTGCTGAAGGAAAGGATTCAGGAAATAATGTTTAACACTCTGCACTACCTTTGAAAATTCTTTACAGGTGGTGGATGATGTAGGTAACCAGACATCGTGTCGGCTGGCAGGCCTTCGGCCCGGGACTGTTTATTTTGTCCAGGTGAGATGCAATCCAGTGGGCATCTATGGCTCTAGGAAGCCCGGCATCTGGAGCGACTGGAGCCACCCGGCCGCCGCCTCCACACCCAGCAGTGGTGAGCACATTGCAGAGAAATGTCAAGACTGAATGAACAAAACAGAGCTGGACTTCCAATACAAAATCCACCAAATGTTTAATAGTGTGGCTAAAGTCTGTCCTTTCATAGTCTGTCTCAGGTCTTTAAAGGCTTTTAAATGCATCTCAAACGTCAGTGATACCCACAAAGCTGACCGTTCGTTCCTTCTTAATGATCAACCTTTCATTGCCAATTAAAGCCAGAAAAAACAATGTCCTTATCCTTGATTCAACATCCTGAACAAGCAGATCCAAACCGCATGTGACCAGGAGAAAGCAAACATCAATAGGCCAGATACCTCGATAGAGATCTCCCAGCAGAGGATTAGAAGCCACTGCAAAGAGCCAGGGGGACATTTTGATAGATTTTTGTCGTCAGCTTCAAAGATTGATCAAGTTAAAAAGCGTCTTGTCTGTCCGCGGCACACGCAGGACCTATAAAGCCTGAGTGGAAGCAGGTTTGGGAGCAGGAGGAACAGATAATGAGTTACATAGGTCATGCGGTATTTACTCCCCAGAGGGAGGAAGTCATTATCGGGCTCTGTTGTTTGCCATAAAGAATTGATTGTAGCAGGCTTGCAACTTTCGGTAGTCTCCTCTAGAAATAGCAGGAAGGTATATCAGTTCAGAACATCACAGAGAGAAACTTCTCTCTGTGGATTAAACTGTTTGACTTGTTTTGTGAAATGGAGCAACATGAATCATCATGAATTTTCACTGTAGAAAGGTGTGCTACTGTAAATGTTTCAATATTAAATTTATATTTAATAATAAACTACAGTAGTATCTTAGTCAAACTTTTTTCTTTTTTATTATCTTAATAGCAAATCATAAAGCCACAAGTAGTGCTGTGAGCTAAATGCTAACATCGCCATGCTAACAAAGAAGGTGCTTATATTATTTCACCATGTTACCGTTTTAGTTTGGTGTGTTGGCATGCCAGCATTTTCGGAAATCATAAATACAGCCATCCCAAATTTTGCGAGGCTGTTTTGTTGTTCGGATGGCCCTGTAGTCCAGAACATTTCCCATTTGACCAAAGCGTGTAAGTCTGGAAAGTTTAAAGGCTGAAAGTCACTGGAAACCAACAACTCATTTGTTTATTTTCTGAATATTGAGCCTTCAGAGCAGTTGGTTTTTGTTTCCGGTATGACCAGCAGTCTTAAAAGTCTAAACTATGGGCAGTCCAAAGTGCTGGATGACAAGTCAAAAGTTAACCTGATAGCCTGAGCATGAATGCGTGTCCAGAGTTTCAGGATAACCCATCCAGTTGTACCAACAAAGTGGTGGAGCAAACATGCCGAAAAACCCTTTTTTAGCAGGTTCATCCTCTCAGTATCAGCACTGGTAATAGAGGTTTGGGTGCCTTTGTGGAAACCAAAAATAGTCAAATAGATGGATAAATCTAAGGTAAATAGTTATTACCAGCATCTCCACAACCTATATGTGTATATATATGAAAAAAAATTAAATCTGTTCTGTTGTTAATATTTGTCCTTTATTTTTTATTTTTACATAATGATAAAAGGAAATGTATCATAATTGGAAAAGTGCCAAAAAGGAAGAAGCATGTCTGATACATTTGTGCTGACACATGAGCTACGAGGCAGCTGGTGCATAATCTACACACACCTTTCACGAACACGTCCTAACGATAACCTTGACGCTCTTCTCCCATCCTCCCTCCTCGGTTTACTCTTCCTTCCTTCTCTCCTCTTCCTCCTCCTCTTGTCTCCTCTCCCAGAGCGGCTGCAGAGCGGCTCCTGCGATCCCAAGCCCGGTGAGCAGAACTCCACCCTGCGGCGGGAACTCAAGCAGTTCTTTGGCTGGGTCCGCAAGCACGCGACCGGCTGCAGCGGCATGTCAATCAAACTGTACGACCAGTGGAGGGTGTGGCTGCAGAAATCACACAAAACCCGCAACCAGGTAGGTAAGCAGGATCTCTCTGTTTTCATTATCTCTGCTGAGCTTCACACACACACATACACACACACACTGACACACTAACAGCCACTGCTGCATTGAAGTCCTGAAGTGAATTCCTGACCCTGCCTGTGGTCAGCATTTTCACAAACACAACGATTTCTCTTGAACTGGCTGGCTCTGTGAAGTCTCAGTCCCTGCTTTGTGATCAGGTAAAATGTGCGGTTTTGACTTTACTGGCCCAGAGGATGGAGCGTTAAAGTCGATGCACTCTGATTTTATTACCGATTTTAACGATGTGGACCTCTGATCTTCATCTGATGACCACAACAAAGAGACATGAGCATGTAAATGTAACTAACGATCCACTGTAATGTGTTCCGTTTGTTTCCTCTTGGCGTGAGCAGCTCCTTTCTACAAAAATAACTCGGGCCAAATGGCTCACAGAGCCTCGACATCTCCTGTGTGTTTATGTGACTTTGTGAGAGTTCAGATCCTTCAGCCACATCCTCTGCCACCCAGTCCTTGAACTCACAGAAACCTTCACTCTACCTGACTCAATTAGCTCAGCAGTCTCCGGGTTTTTGTGCTTTACGGAACACACGCTGTCGCCTGAATAATGTCTTTGTTCACAAACCGTGACAGGTTCTCATTGATTACCTTGGGAGAAAGGTAGCAGGGGGGCTGGGAGTGCCGCACGGAGAATAAGAAAGACGGGATGCAAAGCAAGCAAGAAGAGAGGATGAGAAAAGCAGCAGCCAGACTGAGCAATTATCGTAAAGATTGTAAATTACATGGTTTTTACTGTTGATTTATCTCTATATGAACCATCTGCTTTTGTCTTTTCAGATTCTGCAAGACGATAATTCATAGCAGCACCGCTCAGCACCACTGTGGTGTTTAATTCAAGAACAGCATCAAGGAACACTGACGGATAACTGGCCCCCAGGGTCCCAGCTGTGTGAGAGGCCCAACGCCCCGCCTGAGGGAGACCGCAGTGTTTGGTCATACCGCCTCAACTAGAGTTTAAAGGGCCCGGGTGGAAGATAACTGAAGAGACAATGCAGCCTTTTTCTGGAGTTTCCGCTGGCCGAATCTTTTGGATAGATCTGTTCGCACAAACGCAAATGCCAAGGCCTTCAGTAACTTTTCAAAGTGTTTCAAAGTCTGAATATGTGAGATTCATATTGTTATGAGTGTTATGGCCTTTATGATAGTTTCTTCTGTAGAACTGTGATCTGCCATCTGTAGCTGCAATTAATTATTTTAATTATCAGTTAATATGCTGTTTGGTTTCTTAATTAATCCTTTATTCAAGAAAATAGTGAAACAAGCATGAATTCACAAAACCATTAAAAATGTACACACGCACACACACACACACACACACACAAATGCAAGTAATTTAGAGGGGAAAGGGCTCAAAGTTTAAATAAGGCAAGCTCTTGCTTTTATAACAAAACTTCTTGTTGTGCTTGTTATTGTTTATAATTATTGTTGTTTTAAAGATTTAAATCATCACCAATTCAAGTCGGATGATACTAAGGACTTCATTCTTTACCCTTCAGAACACCCTGTTGGCTTCTCTATGCACATATAATATAATAATGTATCAACCAAAATATTAATAAGTTTGATTTGAATGTCTTGGTGCAGTGCATACAGAGACAGAGGAAGACTTTAACCTCAACTCAGTTAAAGTGAAACTGACAAAATCAAAGTAATTGTATTACATTTTTTTAAATGATATCCCAAACTGGAAAACATGATCTCAGACATCGTAGACCACCTTTTTTTTTTAGTAAATATATATTTGAAACAAATGTTTAGCAGTGTGAAAACACCAAAAACGTTGCACATATCATAAACATATGACTTATGCTAATTTATCTCCTGAGCATACAGAAAGACGTGATATTTGTATTCGATCAGACTTCAATTAAAGCAACAGTGAAAAATTGAATTCCATTGCAGAATTGCCAAAAACTGCAGTCACTTGACTGCCACATGAGGCTGGCTCCCAAAAAAGTCTGTTCTCAAGGATGTCCCTATTAAAAAAACAAACAAAAAAACAGACTCAACAGGGCCGCCGCCAGGTACTTTTTTAATGTAGTCTTACAGTATTATAATTTCTTTGGGATGAACCTGAACTAAAAAGATGGTAATTGGAGACCCTAACTGAGTTTAATTTTTTCTCTTTGGAAAAAGATTAGTGACCTGATAAGATATTCAATTTAATTGAAATCGGTGAATGTTTGGCAAGTTTTCTTTCCTAAAGGGGAGAAAATTAAAAATGCAGGAAAGCTGGTAATATATAATTATATCATAGAATCAGATAAGTTAAACTCAGATATTTTCGAAATTCTGTTGATCGTATCAGTAAGAGAATCCTGATGAAATAAGGCCTCACTGTCTGTAAAATGAACATGCTATCCTGAATAAGGACACTCCACTTGTTCGACAACATTTTCTTCCTGTATCTCTTTTTCATAAATTAATATTTAAATAACATTTTGTCTAAGTCATATTATTTTACTCCACCAATAGTGCCTCTGTATAATAAAAAAGAACAAGTCAAATATCTCTCTCTCTCTTTTTTAATTTAAAAATACAATTCATAAAGTAAACAAACATAGTAAGGTCAACATCCAGGAATTATTTAACAATATTTACACTTTTTTTCCTTTTGCTGAGGCAGGCATTAACACAAACACATGACTACAGACAGAAACACACAGACCCATAATGCAAAAATTCCCCTGGGTGGAGTAAAGACTGCAGCAGCAGCGAGCAGGGTGGAGTCAGAGGGGGATCGATAAGTGCAGCAGAGGAGTCCAAGATGGAAGTTGCAGCAGAGCCGAGCCGATCCATCGGCCCGGCCGTCTGGTGATGTGAGAGGGCAGCTGCAGGCCTCCAGGGAGCCACCTGTCAATCAGTCTCCTCAGAGTCATACTTAAAATCCTGCATGATCTCACTTAGAGCCTCCTTGTTCTTGATGATCCTGGAAAACATGTAAGCAAATAAATATTATGAAATAGTTTCTTTTAGGAGGGCCTGATAAATCATGAGGGAAAGGGAAATTCTGCAGCCGACAGCAGGCTGATCGTGAGTGAGTGGCTGGGTCAGCAGGGAGTGGACGCAGTAAACGGAGGAGTGGTAATAGCTGCTCTTACTCTTGCTTGATCTCCTGAATCTGTTCTTGACAGCCTTCGTCCTCCGGGTGATCCTGGGCCCGCTGCCTGGCCAGCTGCAGCCTGGCTGTCTGTTGAGAGAAGGCACATCAGATAAGATTTATGCAAACCATTCATCAGCGGAGGACGGCAGGGAGACAGGAGGATGAACCCTGAGATAATAGGAGCTTTATGACATTACTGGCAGACAGGAAGTTGAGTTTATGTTATAAAAGGAGTGTAAAACTTGATACAAAAGTGCTACACATGACCTATGAACACCGGATGGATGAGATGTGGGCTGTTCAAGAATGTGGGTAGCACCGAGGTGTTACATTTTAACACCAGTCTCAAACTTTCTGTCCAATCTAAACTGCAGCTCTCATGTCACTGACTAAAAACAGAACTAAAAAAATAATCCCATCGGGTTTATATCTAATAAGAGGCCCCGTCTCTAAATATGAAACCTGTCTGAATAAAATTTTAAGAAGGTTTCCTCTATTACAGTTTTCATCCATATCTGGCATATACTGCTACATAAATCATAAATGACTTGAGCAGCAAGCTAAGAAGCATTGCTTAATCCTGCCAGGACAGTGATGAAATGTCCAGGAACGTGAAATGTTTTGCATTAGAAGTCTGCCTCCCTGTGGTGAAACACTGGAATTGTATCAGTCATTAAACAAAATGTGTGAGCATAATTTATATGATAACCATATAAATCAGAAACATGGAAAATAGCATAAATAGATTATTTAAAATAATAAAAAAAACTATGTAAAGCAACAGTAAAAATAGAATTAATAAAAAAAATTGTATTCAAATATAACATTTAAATTTTAATTGAGAAATTCTTGTGGTTTCGCTGTTGGAATCAACTCTTCCTCATTTATCTATGAACACCTTTTGTTTCATTAATTTGTCTCTATTATTTTAACCTTTCAGTAAGCTGAATAGCTATTTAGAATTGTATTAAAATTGCACTATGGTTAGTGCTATATTCAAATTATAGAAGGTGCAATATTTGTTAAGGGCAGAATCTGTGTCAAAATACAACTGTGAATCAGGTATCATAGCGCTGCATAGATGTCCTGGCCTCAAAGTTGTTTTTGCAGATTTCAGAAAAAAAAAAAAAATCAGTAACCTCAACAGTCACACCACAATCACGTCATGTATATAAATGAGAATAATTATACAGAATTATCATTCTTTCCAATATTTTGACTCACATTACGATTGCATAATCATTCAAAATAATCCCAAACATCTCAGCCTTACTTTTTCAGCATCCTAAATATAAATCTGTAACTGACTGCATTTCTGTTTTGTTAATCTGTACTTAGATGTTTGTGTGTATCTATCATTAGTCTGTAACTAATTTTTTGTTATATCAACTTCACTCTCTACTTGTAGACCAAAAGTACATAGTATTGATAAATAATATTATCAAGAATAAATAGTTAAATGTTTATTACTTATTAATTAATAATTTGTTAATAATTAATTAATTTAAAAGAAGTCATCCATCACGACATACCAGTTCAAGTTTTTGCTTCTCTTTGCTCTGCAGCTTTTCAATGTGCTCGGAAAGAGCAGGCCTGTCAAACTCGTGGTGCAGCCTCCCCTTGATCTCCAGCACTTCCTTGGAGATGCCGCAGAAGGCCTGTGTTATCTCATGGACCAGCTGCCTGTAGTGGTCAAAATCATAATGGGGGCCTGTCCTCAAGTAGGCCTCATGTCCTCTGGAAGGCAGTAAACAACATCAATAAAAACACAAGCAGAGATGAATGAGGCATACAACTCAGATGCCTATGTTTATGAGCTCTGAGTCTCAGACAGCGAGCTCTGGAGACAGGAAGAAATGCCTTTGTGTATATGCAGCATCTTAACATCGATGTGGTCATCATTACATCCAAACTCACTCTTCAAAGAGCCGATATGTCTCCACGCGCTCAGACTGAAGGTGATAAAACCTCTGGACAAGGGCTTTAAAGTCTGTGGGAACCTTTGGGAAGGAAATCATGTTAAAGAAAGTTAAAATATAACATGCAGAGAATTAATAGAGAATGAATTAAGCCAAGCGCCAATTCTTTTGCTATGAATAGAAGTAGTGATAATATCCTTCGACTGTCATTGTCACTTAAAAGTTACAAAAACAAACTTAAATTTTCTGTTGATATTTTCCGCCCCATTTAACAAAAGCCATAGTGTTTCCAGGAGTACCAAGATGTGACATAAAAATCTACAGCTACCAGACCCCCTTTAGAAATCCTCAGATTTTTACTGCTTCTCCACAAATTCAACTTGCGTTTTTACATTTTATTATGATTTATGTGATTTTGACTGTCCTACTCTACACAAAAGGTATTTTTAAGTTGTACTTTATATTTTAGAGTAATAAAAGGCCACAGTGAGTAAAATGAGCATAAACGGCACGAAGCAGTTTGAGGTTCAGAGGGTTAGTAAGCACTTTTTCCAGTTAGAGCTCTTATTAATTGTGCTCTTTGATATATCTCTTTAATTATTTTTTTAAGAAAATTAATTTCTGTTTTAACTTTGAATTGTGTTAGAATGTATTTGAGTTGCCTGATGACAGCTACGAACAGCTTACTGACGCTACAACTTCAGCTACACTAGCCAAGTTACCATTAGCTTTGGTAGCTTAGCACACGTGAAGTGTTAGTTTTAAGAATCTCAAACATTCAACAGTAGTATAAATGTCAGATACTCACCATGATAACCTATCAAAAAGTACTGTCGCTGAGTTTTCACAATGTATCACTGTAACATGTTTATATCGTATAAAAGCAGGACGGTGTTTCACTTCTGTATGTGAATCAGCAGCCTGCCTACCGCCCGGAAATTACGCTACTGCGCTGCGGACATAGTTGGTTTTCAAAATAAAAGGTCACTACCTGCACTGTTCTTTCTGTAGCATGTATTGGCAAAAGACAGTGTTGTGTAGATTTTGGAAGTAAATAGTAAAGTTTAAAAAGTTGTTTTCTTTTCTCCCACAAAAACTGTACAACTCTTATATTGTAAAACAGCTATATTATACACACTTGTTAGATCATTGTAAAATATTTTTGTACTTATTTAATGTTCTATTTGTATGTTCCTGACTTTGAATAATATAGTACATAGTAATTGTAGTATTTTTACTTCTAAATAAATTAATTTAATTGTTTGCTCCAAACATCAAGCCAAGGTTCTTTTAATTAAAAAAATATCAATAAATGACAGAAACTGCATTCACAGTACACATTAGGTTAATAATAAAACAAATATTGATTTGTTCTTCTGTATGCTGTAGAATCTGCAAAGGCTATAACCGGAGGTTCTGTGTTAGCTCTAGCGAAACGTAAATTATAAGGAGGAGGCTAAAGGTGAGGTACGATTTTTTCTTTCATGATGGAAAAAAACAGTGAATACATTGTATGTTTAAAAGTTAAATAACTCATCTGGTATCTAAAAACTATTTGCAGCTGAAAATTACAAAAAGATTTATTAGCCATTCAACCATTACCATAAAGCTGAAGGCGACATGTTGTAATGGAGCCGCAATATTGGATTAGTAAACTGTATTGTCTCCGAGGAGAAGTTCGTCTTGAGCACGGTGCAACAGTCTCCCATCACACACACGGCAAAAATAGTATGAAAACATCTTGAAACAGAAGAAACATTTGACATTGACATCACAGATCACAGAACCTGTAAGACCTAAAATGCAACTGTACTAAATGTAAAAGTGCATGTTTAATTATTGCACATCGATCGACTGCACAAATTTCATGACAACTCTTATGTTTCAGTGAGTTTCTTTTGGCAAGCCTGTGATGGTTTTATTTTGAAAAGGGTCAACATGTCTTTTGCAGCTGACTACCACAAACAAGCCAAGTGTTTCTGTTTCACTTTTTATCTATTTTTATTGCAGAGGGTGCCATATATATATTAACAACAATATATCTTGGAGGGTTTTATACGCACAACATCTGGAATACATCACGACAAAAAAAAAAAAAAAAAAATGCTCCTGAGATGCAGCAAAGTCTACCTGTTGCTTGTTATCTTGCTACCCCCATAAAACAGAATAACAGCTCATCCATTGGAGGGCTTATCCGGGCGTCTCTGCTCTGTGTTTATGAGATTATAAAGCATTATTCCAATATGGAGGAAAGAGGTCGCAAAGCTACAACTGTGCAGACGCGGGCACTCCTACGCCGTCAGTCTCCCTCTGCCGTTCATTGGTCCATTCAGCATCTTCAGCACCACGCAGGCTGAACAGCGACACACAGCCGGGCAGCTTTCATCAAATGAGGATGACGAGCGGCGCATACGCTGCCCTACACACGGCTACTATGACACTGTTTATCTGATTTGGGGTTTTTTTTATAGCCATAATCTCATCGTTTCATCAAATTGTAACATATGTTGGCAGTCGGTTTATTCGCGGCTTATCGTCTCCCCCGTGTTGATCGGGATCGACCCGCCTGTGTCGTTTCACTCTGCAGGAGGAAGCTGTTTTTCCCATCAAGGATGCTCGGACTCCCCGGTTCTGTCTGCTTCACCGGGTTTCACTCCCGTCGAGTCGACAGGCATGACGGACAGTAACACCGCCGCTCAGGTTATCAGCAGCGGCGTCTCATGCACAGTGCCGCATCAACAAGCCTCACCGCCTGACCACCGGGTCCCCCTGCCGGCGCCCCGGTGTCCGCTGGTCCCCCGACGCCTGTTGTGACATGACAGCACGGGGAAGGAAGAAGAGGATCAAAGGTTACGGGCAGGGGTCCGAGCAGGAGCGGGTCGGATCCTTGAAGAGAGGGGAGACACACAGTGTGTACTGTTTGAGGATACGATCCGTATCAAAAATTAATGTGATACTTTATTAATCCCTGCTGGGTCTTGTGGCTTGCAGCCTCCAGAGGGGTCAGAGCACGGGGTTAGCGAGCCCTGGAGCCGGTTGATGTGCCAATACATGAGCAAGGCGGGTGCCTGCACACACAC
>JAOWBC010001052.1:18675814-18690712 GCA_028566105.1 Hypoplectrus providencianus | reverse complement strand
TGGGCCTGTCTGTAGAGGGGAGACTTGGCATGACCCAAAGAACCCATTTCATTCAGATACTTTCAGGTCTGGGGTCATTTTATCAATAAAACGGTGCCAAACACAGTCTCTGAAAGAAGAAATGCGTCAAAAAGTCACTCAGAGGTCAACAGCAGTGTCTCAGTAGTTTGTATTCTTACCTTGCTGCAGTGATGAAGAAATGTTCTCTGGTGCTTGAAGGATCATTTCATTGTTGGTTTTGGTCTTCACCTGGGATTTGTTGATAGTTATACAAATATAAAATATCACAGGACATATCCTTAAATGAATGGCACACAGAAATCTCTCTGCTTCCACTCTCACACTGCCTGTGTCCCTCAGGTCGAGCTGGGAGCTGCCTCAGCTCAGAGAAGGCCTGGTGAGGGCCATCAGCGACTCCGACGGTGTGAGCTACCCCTGGTATGGAAACACAACAGAGACTGTCACCATTGTGGGCCCCACCTCCAAGCCATCCCGCTTCATCGTTAGCATGAATGACAATTTCTACCCGAGCGTCACCTGGGCTGTGCCGGTGAGTGAATCCAACACGCCCTTACTGACTAACATCAAAAGGGACCAGAGCTTCACCACCTGGCTGGTGGCGCTCAACACCACGTCCAGAGAAAAGATCCTGCTCCACACCATCAAGTGGAGGATGAGGGTGGATATCGCGGTGGATCCATCCCTGCCTCTGGGCTCCAGGGCCCGGCTGGTGGGCCGCGTACACCAAGACCAGCCGCGGGTGCTGACCCGCATGGAGCCCATCCCACCTAACGCCATGGGGAGGCCCAATGCCAACGACGCCCAGGTTCTGATGTGGAGACCGAGGAGAGGGCCTCCACTTGTTGTCATACCACCCAAGTAGAATGATGAGAGCATCCGATTGGCTCTTAAATCACCTATATTATGATTGTTATATCATACCATAAAGGGCAACTTCTGCAGTGAAACAGGACAATCAGATGAAAAGACAAAAACAGACGAATGACCATCTATAAGCAGGCTGGGACACAAATCTGAGTTGCAGTCTTTTGTGTGTAAAATCTTGAGGGGACAGCTGCCTTAATTCCCCACCGCTGCCTTTGACGATCCAGAAAGTATGTCGATCTCCGTTTCTGATGAGCTGTTGGCCTTCACTCCAGCACAACTGAGCAAAACTAACGCTGACAACCCACCATCAGTGCTGTCCTGTAGCTACTCAGGCCCAGTGAGACATGATCAAAAACAAGCCGTTTAAAAAGGTTCTTCAGCCTTAATGATGACATACTGGCCTGCTCGGTACTGTACAGTAAAGTGCTGTGTAAGAGTGCAAGGAAAGGTGAGAGTGTTTCTGTGTCATACCACACTGCTGCGGGGTGGATTCATCATGGACAGAGATAACTATATCAGCTGAAATGTTACTGGATGATGTGCTTTTAGAGATGACGTGAGTGTGGGTGTGCAGGCATGTGTGTTTGTGGTTGTGTGTTTTCTATAATGGAGACCCAGGGTTGGGTCCTGGTTTGCTGCTTTGTCACACCAGACTGCCTCACACACACACACAGAGACACACACCAGGGGCCTCACCCATGATTATGCTACAGGGGAACTTTTTTTTCAAGATGATTTATAAAACATAAAGATTGTCAATACACATGCATCCTCAGAGCTACTTTGCGTTTTACATATCACAGAAAATGTAGAAATCACAGCTTTTGGATTTGATGATATGGACATGATTTGTGCATTGAGAAGAATCTTAAACGAAGCCCTGCAGCAGGATTGTTTTTGTTTTTTTAAACCACAAATGGCCAGTTCATCCGAGCTGCAGAGCTTCTCCCTCCCTGCCTTTTGAAAGCCAGTGATGCCTGTGTTAATGACAGCCTTCTACAGTAAAAACATTACATTGTCTTTCCCATGTCCCATCTAGTCAGATTTGTGAGGTGAAGAAGCAAGGTTACTTTATTTTACGAGTAATGAAATGAGTTTGCCTTCAGTGGCTGCAAGACGACAAACAGAGCTATGGCCCGTCTCTTATCCAGCCAGTATTTGTTGTTTAACAGCAAAGACTGTATTGAAAAAGAGCTGTATTTACACTAGAAGAGAATTAGTAGAATTAGTTCACCTAAATTACAAATGAAAACTATCAACCATGCAGACATTTGGGATTTTATCAGTGAATATTTTTTCAGTACATGATTTAAATATTGGCCGGTGAGATTTGTGCCTCTCACCAAATGTAATGGAGGTGAATGAAATACTTTTTTTGATTCGTACTTGTATTCTTAAAAAGTAATGCACTATAGAGCATGTATAACCCCTGTATTTATAAGCGCCGCTTTATACAACCCACACTGACAGTTATTAATCAGTGGTGACCACGAGTGGATGTACTACTTATGAAGAAGCTTACTGACGTAGTATAAAGAGTGACAAAGTCCTCATAAGGGTGGATGGATGGGCCAAAAGCAAAAGATTCATCCAGGAAAGGTCCTAGGATGCAGCATATAGCAGGAACATATTGGGTGAGCATGGCTTAACATTCAACAGCAATATATGTTTCCAAAAACAGCCTCTCTTTTAGTTAGTGGATAATTCACAGACCTTGTGATAAATGACTTTCAGAAAAACTTTTTTTTGTCATAGAAAGTATTTGCATCAAAATCTGACTGAACCTGCAGTTACAGATTTTTCTCACACATGCACCACAGGTGGCACCTCATTCATTTCATTGGACGGAGATTTGTGACAGGATCTTCCATTCTACGTAACTAGATACTGATAGAAGTAAGGAAATGTGTTGTTTTTTTGTAATTTGGGTGAAGTGAGTCTTTTGAAGATTGGTGCGGTATTTGATTTACACAAACAGCATCTTGTGCCATTATGACCTTTAAAAAATGTTTTTATGAAGATTTATGAGTACAGAATATGAACATTTCATCATGTTTAATCTGAAAATGTTGTTTGTTGTTTTTCGGCCAGGTGTATTTGTTGTATTTCTGTTTGTTCACACTCAGCAAAGAGTGGGCCAGTGAAACAGGTCGCACTGAAGTGCTGAGCTGGTCCACATGAGACAGAGATGAAGAGAGATGGAGGATGTAACCACATTATACTACCCATGCTGCTGCTCATTACTCCTGGTGCAAACCGAACGAGCCTTCACGCACACACATACACACCTCATCTGGAAGGACCCTCAGAGTGTCTCTGCCTGTGTATTGCACGCCCTGCAACACACTAATCATATAGAGGCATGGACAGCGGATATTTTAACAACATGCCAATTGTAGCCATGACAGGAGCAGTTTGTGAGGCACGCTGACAATCAAGGGAAACAGCTAGAGCAGCACTTTGAACTGGAGAAGCAAAGGAGGCGTTTAGAGGATTATTAGGCTTTTATAGGGGGAAAGAAAGCGGAAATTTTTTTTCACATGTTGCCCCGTCCAAAATAAACTGTAAGCGAACACATTTATACTTGACTATGAGGTCACACAGTCTGCAGTCTGTGTGTATCAGGGCCTCAAGTGTCTTTTACAGTAACAGATGTGCCTGAGGACTGGAGGCAGAGCGGTACACGGCCCTTCACGAGGAGTTTGACCTGTTTGTTGCTACTTGTTCTGCTGATTGACTGGAGTCTAATGCAGATGTTGGTTTAAACTGGCTGGGTAATGGTGTTTTACAGTGTTATAATACGAAGGATATGAAAGTCTGCCGTGTTACAGTCCTTTCTCTCAGACTGTCTGGCTTTTGCATGCAGTGTTTTTAAACTCATTAAAAGAAATGCCAAAAATATCAAAAGTGTGAATTTATTCATGTCATGTAGTCTGCAATTCTGAGGCGACATGCCAAGTATTAAATTAGACAAGACTTGTAATTCTGCAAAGAATTAATCTGGTGTCAGACAGCAAGGGGGCGGGGGATCGTGTCTAAACAAATGACAGGCTGCTGAGATGGCTGCATAAAGCAACGCAAAGAGTTTTGTGTTCAGACAGAATCTAAGCTTTTCAAGATATACACTCATGTGAAAAGATAAGACATCCCATGAAAACCTTTGCATTTTTTAACATACAGCACCAGTTAGAAGTTTGGACACAGCTTCACATTCAATGGAAATTTATTTTTTTTTATTATTATGAACATTTTACCTTTATTCTAAAGGTATCAAATCTATGAAAGAACACGTGGTGGTTCATGTATGTATGTATGTAGAAAATAGTAAAAATAAAGAAAAATCATTGAATGAGAAGGTGTGTCCAAAATACTGATTGTTACTTTATGTAAACAACTGGATGGAGATAAGAAAATCCCAAATACTACACTTAAAATAATTGAAGAAATATTTGTAAAATAGAATTCCTGGTAATGTTATATGGGAATGCCACCTCACACTCAGCTCCTGCCAACGTTGGATGTTAAAGCACGAGGTATGGGGGTGTGTAAGAGGAAAAATATACCTGACATGGCAGCTGGATTCTCACAATATTACAATACCAAGCAAAAATTGCTTGAACACATATCACACAAACTATCTTTCCAGGCTTCAAGGAAGTAATTTTTTGTGTCCACACAGCCACTGGGTGGACTAATCTGAGTCCATGAGGAGCTGCTGGCAGCAGAGAAGGCGGGGCTACCTGTGTGTCCCAAAGAAACAAATACAGACGCTGCAACCACATCAGTTGAGTCAGAACGAGAGAATATTTCTTCAATAAGAGGAAAACAAAGGACAGCGCTGAAAGCTTTTCTCCATGGTTTTCGCTTTCCATCAACATCAGAACAAGACTAAAGTTTGCCAGAGTACACCGAGACACAGTGAAATTATTCGGGCGCAGGAATAGAAGATATGTTTGGCACAGCACAAGAACGTCATACAAAGCTGTTTTGCTGCAGCAGGGCCTCGCCAGCTCACCATCCTCAATCCCACCATGGATTCTTTATTCCATCAGAGGGTGGGTGAGAAAAAATGTGAGGCCATCGGTGCAGAAACCGAAGCCGAGGCAGATGATGTGGACCAGCTTGACAACGACCCGAAATATTCCAGGAAATCCACTAAAGACAGAAATAGAGAGATTCTGAATGGCCAGAGCTCAGATTTCAATCCTGCTGAGATGCTGCAGAGTGATCTGAAACAGCCTCTGCATGTAAGAAACACCTCAAATATCACACCTGAAAGAATTCTCTGTGGACGACAGGAAAAAAAAACGCTCTTCCAGTTGATGTTAGAAAGTGGGAGGCAGATAAAGGAAACATCCAACAGAGGATATTTTAGCTAACGGGGCAAAGCAGCGACTGGAGCAAAGTTTTTCCTCATTAGGGATTTGCCTGATAAATATTTTGCTAAATATATTATACTAATTACATTTTTAATATATAAATATTGTTTGAAAGAAAATAAAATATTGATAAAATCTAATCTTTTTACATAACTGTAAATGTTTTAGTGTAGAAAACATTCAGTGGAGAAACACAATAAATTAAACACAATAAACCATTCAGAAAAGTTAAAGGAAACATTTTTCTTTTATAAAAGATTCACATATTGGTAATTAAAATAATAAAGTTATTAATTATACCCGCTTTATCCCAAGAAAAAAAAATTGTTCCAGAAAATAAAAACACCAGACAAATTGTACATTCCAAGATGTAAATAATGCCTCGCAAATGTCTGATATAGAATTCAGTAAGTTCAAACTCAGCCAGGTCACATTCACTCGTTTTTGATTACTTTGTCATAAAATCAACAGCGTATACCATTACACCAGCACAGGACTAAAGGAGCTGCATGTTTGTCATCGACAGCCTAATTAATGAATGATTAAGTTAAACACACAATTCATTTTGATTTATAAATTACCATTTGGTGATTATTTGCGCCCCGACATAATTTCAAATTGTACAAATTAATCTTCACCACATATTCAAACCGTCATTTTCACTTAACTGATGATGATAATAACACTACTGGCATCAGATATCGGCCGATACTCAGGATCAGAGAGCTGGATCGGTATCAGTAACAATGGAGCCAGTCAGGAGTTTTTTTTCCCCACTTTAAACATTTGTTTAAAGTGGGGAAATATGTTGCTGCTTCCCAAAAATATTTACATTTGAATCGTACTTCCTGTTAATTTTAAGGATTTTTTTTACCAAGTTGCTGGTGCAAAATGTATAAAAATAGTTTGTTAATTTATACCCATTCATGTATTTGTTGTATTTTGTTTTACAGTTAGGACAGCAGCGTTTAATTAAAGTCCGATATTGCCTCACACTGTTTCCGCACAGTGATGCATACAGCCTATTAATTATTAACACTTTTATCAGATCCATACTTGGTATCAGCCGATAACTGAAGCCCAGGAGTCTGTATTGGGACTGAAAAAGGACCAGTGTGTCCTTAATAATCAGAACCCCTGTTACAGTCTAAATCTGAATTCTCAGTAAGTTTATTCCTGTAGCATTTTATTCATACACTCAGATTGCTGTAAAACATTAAACTCCACCAGACACAGACAGACCAGTGATACAGTAATTCTGTCACTGTATATGTTATCAAATACATCCCAATGACTACATGTTGCCTGGCAACAAAGACTGTTTCCATAAATAGCTGAACAAAGCGTAACATGGGAAACAATACTAGTTCTGGTCGCTGATACTACCGTAGTCTAAAGGCTCGTGGTGCATTGAGTGGCTGAGTTCTTTGCCTCCCAGTTGACTGTTAGAGCGGCTTTGTGTTCGGCTTCAGTGGCTGTGAAGGCTCATTTTAGGGAAAATGGCCTAAAATGATCTTTCAGAGCTCAAAGTGGGACAAAACAGAACTCTCTGAGTCTGCAACTCTGAGGGGAACAAGCCGACAATGTGGGCTGAAGTCACACTACATCTAGAAAAATAAAAAGTAATCTCCTGCCTGCTGTGTTGTGTAAGTGTGGCCGATTTGGCAGTAACAGTGACGACAGGCTCTCAATCAACACAATCAGTTGGTCCTGTCCAGAATCTCTCTCCAGATGTGGAGGTGTGGCAGCCAGGGTTTTCTCTACAGTGGTGATTACAGGAACAAAGAAAAGAAACAAACAATCCTGTTTCGCCACAGTGTTCTCTCTGTTCTACTCTCCTCATCAGAGGCACTTTTGGTGTGTGAGACCCATCACAGCATTGTGCTTGCTTTTTGTTTTTTAACCTTTCTTTTCACTCCTCTGTTCCAAAACCACCTCCTCCTCCTCCTCTGCTCTGCCTTTTTGTGATCACAATATATGATAAAGACCTTTCCCCTTCTTTTTCCTCCAGCTTTCTGTCCTCCTTTCACCTCCATGTCTTTAACAGGACCTCCTACTGCTGCTGCTGTGGTGTCAGCCGTGAGCGTCCTACGCCCTGCTGGGGTTGGGGGACGGCTTGCCTTCGTAGCCGTAGAGGAAAGTGGCCGCGATGACCAAAAGGGCCCCTAGGAAGAACACGCTGTGGACGACAGCAGACAGCACACTGTCAGCTTGAGAAATTGTGATTATGAGAAAGAAAAAGAAAAACAGAGGAGAGACAGAAGGAGAGGCAGTGAGTGCTTCCTCTACCCAGTGGGGTCGAAGTCCTGGAGCCAGAAGTACGATATAAGAGTTGACAGGATGATGGAGAGCGATGTAGCAAAGCCCTTGAGAATATTGTCTGCATACTTGATGACCGCTGCTATGACCAGACCACCCAGCGCCTGGAGAAACAACAAACACACGGACACAGATGGACAAAGGCATGACCTGAGCGGGACGACGGGGAGCCGGATCCATGAGATAAAGAGCCTGTTTCCCCAGAGGCTGGATATTACATCAGGCACTTAGAAACACTGCATCAGTGGCACTGGAGTGAGCGTTACCTGCAGCGCTACGACAGTCCAGGTGACGGTGTTGTATCCCTGGAACATCCCTGACTCCCTCACCCGCTCTCCATCATAGGCCAGCATCCCGAACAGGCCGAACACCAGGCCAAACATCCCTGGAAACACACGCAGAAGTAAGTGAGCCAAACATCTGTCCAAAGAATTCATCCTGAAGTGTGAACATGAAGGGTTCGAATTCAACAAAGTCACACAATACTAACATCAACAAACTAACTGATTGTGGCAGAGGTAGAACAGAAACTCTTCCTTTCCTGTCTGACGTTAATGAGTTTTGAATGAGGTAGACCTTTTTCAGGCTGTCAATATATCAACAGCAGTACATTGCTTAGCTTCCGTGTCATTCCTGTCAGTACTTCCTGCTTCTTTAAACTGTGCTGATGACTGCTGACTTCAGCAAATATGAACTGTCCTTTACAGGAGAGAAATTCAGGTGGTACCCAGAGTCTTACGTGCTAAGAGAGAAACAGTCTGTCATGCAAACGCAATGCCACAGTTTTTCACAACAAATTTAATTGTTTGTACTGATCGTGTAAATGAGAGAAAGTGTTTGCAAATGAGTTTCACAAGTTGCCTGTAGCTGGATTGAAGCATCCCAGGACAGTGAGAAGCTAGCGGTCTCCTAGTTCCCAGTCTACATGCTGAGGTAAGCTTCTCCTGGCTACAGCTTCTTTTTAGGGGTACAAACACGAGAGAAGTATCAATCTTCTCATCCAAGTCTCAGCAAGAAAGCAAATGAGTATTTTTAATAAAGTGCCCCAGCATGTACTCCAGCTACACTGCTTTTCTCCCCTACTCCTCTAATGAGGCTGCAAATAACAAAATATTTTAATTCCCCATCAATGTGTCAATTATGTTCCCTCTTACTACGTTTGTTGTGAAAACTGTTGACGACATGCTCCAAAAGGAAATCCCAAATTTGCTTGTTTGTTAGTTCAACAAATATTTGAAACAGGGAAATATCTGGCATTTAGATGATCAACCTAACTGAATGGTTAAACTGTAAAAATGAATCAACTATTTTATTCAGCATTAAGTCCAAATTATTAATTTCACATCTTCAAGTATTTTTACAACTACTAAAAAGAACAACAACAACAAGACAAACAGCTTTTTCTTCGCTGCTCTCGTTGCAGATCCAGGCTCCAACATTTAATGCAGGTGAAAAAAGCTCAGAGCTCACACCAGGAATCGCAGGAGACTTAACACATGCCTCACACGCTCCAGGGTAAAAATAAACTAGACAGGAACATTCATCTTAACAGAAACATATCGGAGGTAAAAAAGCCCAGCTGGCTCTCTGTGCAGGGAAGAAAGGAAACCGAAAGTGTTCTCTTCAGAAGCACTTTTCCATCTGTTTTCAACAACATCTCACAGCATTGTTCCTCCACTGGCGGATGAGTGTGACTAAATGTGAAACGCTGATAGATGGATACTGACCTAACTGAATGTTGCGGACCCAGACGCTCTGTTTGCTTTCCTTTAGGATCTTCTCAAAGTAGACACCGGCGAACCCGCTGGAGCAGCATGCCACCAGAACGGCTGTCACACCGACAACCTGCGAGCCTGCGGAGAGGGCCTCCTTCTCTGGGGCCGCCGCCGACTCAGAGGGCCACTGCAAACACGACAAACACTTGGATTGGGGCTGGAAAGTTCAAGGTTGACCTTGGAAACAATTTGTGACAAAATAGGTCCTTTTACTATCTTGTTTGAAATATATATTTTTCTCTTTCTTTAAACAAATGAAGCAATGATACATAACAGTACACAATTTACAGACATCCATAAAAACACAATAGGACACACAGAGTAAAAATACAGTATAATAATTATGAGGTAACCATGGTACAGAGCTGCTTTACATGATCGTATTTACAGGAGGATTAAACTCATTTTTGCAGCAATGAAGTGTTACCAAGTCCTATGGAATGTTTCAATGGAAACTTGTGATTTTAATCTGAGTGTTTCCACTAAATGTGTTGCATAACATATTTAACCGTCATATTATTAGTCAGAGGTTGTGACTTTTTTAGTTAAATTTGAATTAATCTGCATGTTAAAATGGTATAGCGACGCTGTGTTCTCAGCGGATGGAGATCCAGCATGAAAAGAAGCTTTCTCAGAAGATCGAAAAGCTCTGTAATTTCTTTTTGAAACAAATGACAAATTTCTGTAAGTATACAGCTACAGAACGTGATTACTATAATATCAAATGAATGAGATAAAAAAGAAAAAAATATGAAGAACTATATTGGTGTGTGTGTATATATATATACATACATAAATACATAGGTGTGGTATTAGTATTGTATCCAGTTAAATTACCCATTAGTAGATTTTTTTCTAAGATGCTTTACCTCTCCATGTTCTGCAGCCCTGACTAGTGATTTATTCCGTTTTATACTCAGTTTGTGACTTAATATTTACGGTGCAGATGTGAAAACAGTATCAAGTCTCTTGTTGAACTCTTTCTTTAAACTTACAATATGTTATTTTCTAGAGGTCTCTCAATGAAAACAATATCAAATGACAGCATGACATAGTGTGGGATTTTTTCTTCTACCAGATGGGATTCCTTCACTGTTCAATTCAGAAGGTTTTAAACAAGAAGTAAATATCCAAAACAAACAGACCTGGTGATTAAAACTGAGAAAAACACGGATTAAAGCAGTCCCATCAGGGCGGCAGGCCAAGCCGCCACTACCGTTTGTTCAGCTTGTTTCTCTGATAAATAAAGATCCAGACATCCAAGGACTAAAATCCCTCTTTTGGTTGAAACGTTTAGTTTAAAATGACCGAAACAGTGTGTCATAGAAATGTGGCTAATAACTGAATGAAACGTATATTTATGACACCTTTTGGCAGACAACCGGACACGTGTGAAGGGGATGTGATGCTACAAATAAAACAGACTTAATTACATTTTAAGATTTCTCTGGATTTTAAAATTCCTGTGACTTTTTATGATATTTTAAGTAAATGATTTAACAGACGTAATTTCAAGACATTTAAATGCAGAACAATCACATATTATAACTTTCAGTGCTGCAAAAGGAATTAGTGATACAGACAACCAGTGAGTCAATGAATTATTCAATGAAAAAATATGCCACTGAAACTGAGCTCTCTGTAATGGTTCACGATAAAACTCTGATTCCAGGATGCTCGGTACCTGAAAATCACACAAAGAAATCTTCACAGCATTGCCAAGTTGTAAAAATGCTGCAGAGTGTGAGTTCCTGTGTTATGTGCTGCACTCAGCAGGAAAATGGGTGTTAAAGCAAAAAAAAAAAAAAAAGATGATCACTGGTTCTGCAAAGTAAGAATAGCATTGTACATTCTGCAGTTTTTCTTTGTACAAAACCACAAAGTGTTCACACACAAGATCATTTCAATAAGTTAATCATATCTGGAACCAAATGCTGTTAGTCTGGCACCTTTATCGCTCCTCTCTTCGCCAAAACAAACCCTGCTGAGTGAGAACTGTCAGCATGAAACCTGAAAACAATCAGTGAAAATGAAATGCTTTCACTCGAGTCAGGCCAATTATTTCTAAGCTTCACTTCTTCTGAGCTTGTTTATTTGTTCTTAGGTGATGAAGACGTGTTAATATCATATGTGACGTGATGATCTGTTACTTGAGCCTTGGGGAGGTGTCATGATTCACCACATCGCAGCACAGGAACTGTTTCCACCTGTCTGTTCCTGTGGATTTATGAAGGTGTGTATCTTAATGTCCTTCTCCTTCATTGTGCTGGTGTCTGAGCGCTCAGCCAGCATTCAGATCACATCTGCTGTAACGCTAACTGACTGGCATTTTCTTTGTTTTGCCAAGGAGGAGGAGGAGGTGATATCAAAACAGAGTCTCCTTCCCTGACACTTCATCATTCATCAGCAGATCCCTCGTAAACCACTGGTGGCCAATATTTATTCAATATTTTCCAGTTCAGGCCTCATCATTTTGTTTTATTTATCTAACCTTTATCTAACCACATAACTCCCACTGAGAGTAAAAATCTATTTCCTTTCTGGCCACTGGAGGAAAAGTAGAGATCACACAGTTAATTAAAATGAAATATAGGCACCCTTCCAGTACATAGCTGAGTGAATGCTTCATTTGAGCAAATGACACCTACAGAACTGGCTCGATCTCTTTCCTTTCGGATGTGAAGGCTCTTAGCAGAGGAATTCGTTCAGTCTTTCACTGAGATTCTATGCAGACATAAAAAGCAACATTGGCACAAAGAGGTAGAGGAAGCATGCTGAGAACCTTCTCAGGAGTTCTCATAAATAGTGGCTGCTGCTTGGCTGCTAAGTTCACACAATATGGTGACAAAATGCCCAAAGCAACTAACCAGAGTCCAAGGTGAAAGTCTTTGTTCAGCCAAAAACCCAAAGATACTCAGTTTCCATTTACTACAGGTGTAGAATGTGAGTATGATGAATGGAATGTAAAAGCATAATTTATGTATTTCTATGGTATATTTTTATATTTCAGCTGCTCATAAGAACACCAGAGGTCTTTTTCCATCAAGAGGATAGAGAGTTCGACCAGATAGAGAGTGTTTTCTATGGCCTTTTTCTGGATGATGGTGAAATAATGTGTTCTACAAGTAGTAAACAGACCAGGAGCTGTACTGCACCTGCACCAGAGCCACTCCAGCCATAAGAATCAGCAGTGAGAGCCACTGGTAGACGCCCAGCCTGCGGCCCAGCATGGACACCGAGAACAGAGCTGTGGTCAGGATCTTCAGCTGGTACGTCACCTAATGGACACGAAGGGAAAACTGTCAATGATCCATGAACACGCATGTAATAAATGCTAACTGGCTCAGAAAGACACATGAGGTCCTGTGCATGTTGCTCAGTCATGCTGAGACGCACAAAGTGTCTTTAGCCAGACCTGCTGTACCTGGTAGGTGGCCGCGTCCAGGTTGGACAGGGCAACGTACAGCAGGTTGTTCTGCAGCGTGTAGATCCCGGAGGGAATCGCCAGCTTCAGCGTTTCTATGGGTTTATGGGCGATCTCCTGACGGAGAACGCTGTTCAGAGCTCGCATGCTGTAACCTAAGGAATGAAAACAAACAGGTTAGACTGCTAGATATATTCAAATTTGTCTTAGGTGTGTTATCTTTGGCAGAATGCAATAAATCTAATGTCAGCCTTGATCTTTCTTTTCAGTTCAGTTCAGTTCAGTTCAGGTCGTGTCATGAGATGTCAGACGTGCCATGATTGATTGTAGTAAAATGGTTGATGGTAAAGTAAAATATATCAGTTTGGCAGCTGTGGTATTATTTCTAAATGCCAATTTACTGCCCTGATCTGAAAACTATAAAACCTGTCCCAGTTGTTTTTACAACAGTTGAGATTCAAGGTGTTACGGAGCTTCAAGGTCTTCTGATAATTCTGAATGAATGTCCCTGTCATATAATATAGGCTTAATTAAAAACAATAAAACTTATAGAATTTCCTACCTTCTCTTTCTTTTAAGACACTAGGCACTAAGCAGAGAGATTTTCTAAAGTATTTCAGTGAAATTCTCACAAGGTTCTCAAGGTACTGAACCTGCTGGTATTACAAAACAAGTCATTAGCAAATAGTGGCCATTTTTGTTTACCTGAACTTTAATACTTCACAATTAATCAATAAATTCACCGGCTGTTGCCAGTTTTTCCAGTGAATGATTGTGGTGGTGTGCATTGTGTTCAGTGCACTCACTGTGCTCCTTGAAGACCAGCAGCACGCAGGTGAGGATCTTCATGACCTCGGCCACCACCACAGCTGAGGAGGCCAGATACCGCGGGCCCTCGGCCTGCAGGGTGCGGGAGTACCGCATGGTGAGCACCAGGGAGGTGGTCTGGAACACCAGCACGCCCAGAGAGAGGTACTTGAGCCGGGAGGAGGCCATGACCGCTGGTTGGTGTGAAGCTGGACGCAGGGAAGGTAAAACAACTATATATGGTGGGTAACACTGTGAGTATTACTGGGAGGTGAACACAGAGGCACAGGGAGAAGAAGAAGAAACAATAAAAGGCTTTTACTCACTGCTCAGAAGAAGTCGCTGGCAGACACTGTCCTCCCTTCAATGGCCCTGGAAAAAGCAACTGACCAGATATTTATCTTTTCATACAATAACCTATGTTTCGGGATCAAACTTCGGGTCTTGTCTGTTCTCAGCAGCTCTCTCTGTCAGGCAGACAGACCAGGTAGTGGAGGCTCAACCCAGCTGTCAAAACAGCAGCGTCCATTGACCCGCACTGCACATCAACCGTCCGCTGATAACGGCGCGTTATCTTATCACGCGCTCCGCACCGACTGCTCCACCGTTCACGGCCATAACTGTTTAACTCACCGCCACAGGAAAGAGTGAGTTATACCGAGCAAGTCTACAGAAGGAAAAAAAAATCTCATGCATGTAAATTCCTGAAGGACTTCCGTGTACACGTTTCTTCCTCGTCTTTGTGTGAAAACGTCCTGTGCGGCCCAGCGCCCCCTGCTGGACTGGAAACAAACGGCACTGCTCCTATTTGAATAATATTGTGAAGTAATATTGACTTTAAGGTATACACACACACACACACACACACACACACACACACACACACACACACACACATATAGTCTAACAGTTTAGTCTAAAACCTCTCTCTCTCTCTCCCTCTCTCTGAGAAATGCTTTTGCGTTAAATACAATGCAAGGGTAAAGAAAGGATTCACAGGCGGCTGTTCTTCTCTGTCTATGATGGGATGCTTAACTCTTCTTGTACAGTATAATCCATAAAATATTCATGTCAGTCATTGGAGTCCTGGAATCCTAGTTGTGTTCGTCTCTGAGTCAAGCACCTGGAATTTCCATACCAGTAAGTCTAAAGTTTTTGTATTCATCTTTAAAGTAAGATAGAAAAGCCTAGCAAGCCTCTAAAACAAATTTGAGTGAAAACATAAATAACGCAAAATGGACAAACTTAAGTAAACAAGAAGTACCGCAAAATTGAACTTAATAAGAAAACTTGAGTAAATGTACTT